>VXCM01000544.1:83690-204647 GCA_014773175.1 Lucifuga dentata
ACACGAGGCAAATACAGTTTTAAATGTTGTCACCCAGATTTCATACCGCTGAAATTTACCACCGGAATGAAGCAGGTCTTAATTTTTGCATGTGGGTTTGTTTTATGAATAGCTACCGCAACATGTAAATAAGGAAATATCTCAGTATTTGCCTCTTTCAAGGCAAATACTGAGATATGTTGCTAACAGGTGTTTATGAATGAGGGAACGTGGTTACACCACGATATTTGCACATAGCGATGCGGTTATGTGCTACTATTTATGAATCTGGGCCAATGAGTGGCAAAGGGTGAGAGATTTTGTTTCTACTGTCAGTCACTCAGAAAATGCATGTGAGTGGGTGGCTGAGTGGCTGTGGGAGTGCTCCAGTGTCTGGCTCTTAAGTGTTTTGTGTTTGGTCTTGAGTGACACCATTGACACTGGCTCAGCTTCTCATAGAGTGCCGATAAGTAAACTTCTCATCAGTTGGTCGAGAGATACGGCGTTCTTCATCTTAAAGTGCATCAGTGAAAATACTCCATTGTTTTCTCAGACAGCATAAGGGGACCATGCTAGTTTGTTCTTTGAAATATCGAGACCTAGACCTTAAATTAAACCACACTAGAGGTCTTGTCACATCTGAGACCTGATCTGGGACTTGAGCTGGGCTGGGTCCACATTATATTCAGTCTAATTAGGTCAGGGTGGTCTCGGGTTTGTGTGTCAACATGTTTTATACCCGAGTGGATCCAAGCAGACTCTCTATCAGCTCTTATCACGCTGTGCGTCATAATCACGGCAGGAGAAAATGTGCTTTTTGAAGTGAGATGGAAAACACAAACTGTTCATTAATTGGTAACACATCATGCCACTGCTTGTCTTGTCTTGAGTTGTCTTGTCAGGTCGACCACATTTCAGATTGGGTCTAATTATCCTGGCTCTATCTATGGTTCCAACTGTACTTGGATCCTTTGTGGAGTCTGTGTTTTTTTTTTTGAAAATTAATATGTGTCAGGGCACATTTTCCAAAGGAAGATTATATTGGGTCTAAAGTTTTGGATCTGTAAAGACCTCTGTGCTCATATTGTGATTCTGAGACATCCTGTAAACTGATTACTTGTGAGATTACAATGAGGTAAAGAAAAAGAAAAAAGAAAGAAAGGAAAATAAAAAGAAGAGAGATTACAAGGTCTGTTCTTGCCTTTTGGCATAGTTGACCTGCGAGTCGAGTGTGACCTGAATAAACGATCTGAGCAGCAAGAGATATGAGATTTCGATCCGATTGTGTGTTGTTTTCATGAGGTTAAAGTGCAAAAATGCTTGAATGGAGATGTAATATTGAATGAATTTTTGTTGGCAGGTTCCTGTTCCGCAGTGGAAACCAGGAGCACCCAGGGGACAAGATAGAGAATGCCACGGTGGAAATACTGCCTTTCTCGGTAAAGAAACACACATGCACTCAGACACACACACACACACAGTCTCATCCTTATGTGCTGTACAAACATTTGTTCCTGATTGGATTAGATGGAGTGGTGACTCATCTGTACATAGTGTATTGACTGCTTATTGACTGGAAATGCGTGCATGACTGAATCGTTAACTCCACCAGAGGTGATACATTCTGACGATGTGATGAATGAACACTTCCTGTACAGACACAGTGGTTAGGTCGGTTCAAGTCACGCTCAAATGAGAATTAAATTGGTGTTAGACTTTACTCTACATTCACTCTTCTCAAATGTTAGGAATCTGGACTGCAGATGAAAGAGAAGTATAGGCGAACTGAAGATCACTTTTATAGGATCGGTAAGTGGGCCTCACAGCCTCCTAATACTATAATAACATTTTCACACTGAAACAGTGTGCTCAGATTACATACTCACACTGGTACTGCCAAGTGTGAGATGAGACGGTGAACAAATACGATGTGAAATGTCAATCAGTCTTTCACTCTCCTCCTTTTCTGGTTTTAGCTGATGATTTCTTCTCGTCCTGCAGTTGTTCTCTGCTCACTTTTCAGGCTTTATCCTTTTTCTTCTACTGTCGTTTAGTCTTTATAGTAATATGGTGTTCCTTGTAAATTGATTTATTAAAAAAAAAAAAAAAAAANTTAAAAAAAAAAAAAAAAAATCTTGATGATGCCAAAATGCAAAGTCATCTGTTAAGTCAGTATTGCCCCTAGTTGACTGGGGAAATGCACGCTCTCTACAGATATGATTTACATGTCTGCTTATGCACGCAGGTCAGTTTGAGAAGGGCGTGGCTGAAGGGGCTGTCGATCCTACCTTGAATCCTGTAGTGGCATTGCGGCTTTCTATCCTCAAAGACTCGGCTGTGTGGGCCATCGTCAGTGAAGTAAGCCAATCACACACACTGCACTTGTAATCTCCCATCCAATCAAATGCTGAATTTGCTCCAGACGCACATTTACTCCTTGTTTTTAATCCAATAATCTGCTCTCTCCCTGCAGATCCATATAAAGAGGAAAGTGGGCTGACTGACTGTTGGGGTGTGGGGGGTGGGAGGGGTGGTGGGCACACATCAATCATTGCCCCTGGGGGACCAAAATCTCCTAGACTGCTAATGCAGGGTTTCTGGCACCTAGCAACCAGCAGTGATGTCATCAGAGCCCACTAGAGTTGCTCGTCTGAGCTTGTCTGAGGAATGCCACATCTCTCCCCCCTCTGGCTTTGATGTTTCTGTCCTCTTCCTACTGTACTTTTTCTTATTTTGCTTCTCAGACAATTACTCCCTTTCCTCTCTACATCTCTATCACGCCCTCGTAATTTGTATGAATGTGAATACTACTGTATAGACAACAACAGCAGCGTATGTGAAGAAATGTGTTCTCAGCTCCGACTCTCAACGTGACAGTGATTTTCAGCAGCTTTGAATGCGCTCGGAGGACATGTGGATGAATGAGGACAAATCATCACAGCTGGGGAGAACCAGTCACCTGGCCACTGGTGTAGATGCTGCCAAAACCTCTCTCTGTTGCTCGATGCTGCCACCTTTGGGCAAGCTGGGGCATTGCACTGTCACTGGTGCCACAGCAAAGCCCCCCGATGATGAAGAATGTTGTCATCACTAATGGCCAGTTGCTCTCTGTTCTCAGCAGAGATTTAGGAGCTTTAAGCTCAACACCAGCCTGATGCTGACAAACAGAAATGTTTCCCTCACTCCCAGAATACCGTCAGACTACACTTCCTGAAAGATAGACTCAGGATGAGCTAATTTTTTACAAAATTAGCTCAAAAGACTGAATGTTTTTGGTGACAACTTTAACCTGAGTCCTGTTTACCCCAAGTCATCAAGAAAAGAACAAAACATGAAACCATATCTATCTCACCTCCTGTCTGACAGGGTGTGTATGACCTCAGTCTCCATTTATAGTAAACCAATAAGACATTGCCTTGGCATCATTTTCCAGAAGGAATATATTGTTATATTGATATACTATTACAGCTATGACGATCTATGAAGGTGACTTAATTTATTTGAAATAAATCTTTAATTTGTACAAGAGGTAAAAATATATTTTTATTCTATTAAGAGATGTTTATGCTAGTTCAGAGTCTGTTTTATTTGTGCTGTTTGTGTGTTTTCTCTCAAAATCACTACTGTGCTTTTAATTTCCATTTTTACAGCTACTTGGCAGTTTTTTGCCTGCTGGTGTGAGTAGCTTGGTTTCTGTCTGTATCAGTTTCCTTTCACTTGAAGCCAAACAGTTCAACTAATATCATTAATTTCCAATGCCAAAACTGAATGGTAGGAGAGCTGTGAGTGAATTCTGTTGAAGGTGGTCTTGAGCAAAATTGGAAAAAAAATGTGCCTTACATTCAGTCTTTTGAAATTTTCTCTGCAACATCGTTTTAATATATCCCTCACAATTTGATATACACCTTGTTCCATAGCTATGGTAATAAAATGACACTATTACACATTACATATGAAACACCTATTCTGTCCCATTGGTGTTGTGATGTCAAGAACATTTATTTCACTCATTCTGAGTAAAGATGGTAAACATAGTTAATTATATCAGATCACCATGGGAAAAAAGTAATTTGCACTGTTTTTTTCACTTATAAATTACCATCCTGCCATTATTATTGTAGTTAAATTTCCCATGAATAGACAATTTTTCAGTGACTTCTAATCCATGTGATGATTTTTCTATCCAGTCAGATATCTGGTTTTTGGTTGGACATAATGTTATGACTACTGTATTTTATGTAAAATGTGCTACTGATCATTTCCGAGTGCTTATTTGTTAGATGTGGCCATGTTTGCATAGTACCTTCTCTGATTGTAAATATATAGAAAAGCAATGAGTTTCATCTCTTTCTCCTCTTCACTTCATAGTCAATTGAAACGTAAAGGGTCATATTTTGTGTATGTGAAACTTCATTCTCATTACAGGTCTTTAATAGTTTATTCAGTAGAAGTGCCTTTTTGTGGAGGTGATTTGAAATGAAAGTCTCTCAAAAACATGTAATTAAGCTAATTATGCTCGTTCAAACATGCTTGCTGTTTATACATTATTTATAACAGTTTCTCTTTAAGCCAGAGCTGGCTCCTCCATCCACAATCATATCATCCCTGCTAAAACTATCTGATCAGAAGTGGCTGATCTCTGTTTGATCATCACATATTTTGTCTTGAAATGGTAGATGAGAGCAACCCACATAAATGGTGAAAGAGGTTGTGTGGAAAGCACTTGTCCTGCTGAATGGATTGGCTTCTGATCCACGTGCACAATGACTGCACAAAAAACAGCATGAGCATTTGTGTTATCAGTGAGATCCTCTACTGTATTGGTGAAAAAAAAAGGATAGAAAACAAAAATGAGTGGAACGTTTCCTTTGCTTGACAACCCTGTTCACCTTGGTTCATGTGCCTTCATGTACCTGTGAATGCCCTCCTCTGATGATTTTAACATCTTTTTTTCATAAACGTCTTTGAAATAAATACAAAAAAGTTCATACAAATCAGGCCTATTTCTTTGTCATGCTTTGGTTCTGATAACATTTCCATTGCATCTGCTTTTCCGCACATATTCATAATGGCTAAAATTACTTTGCACTGCAAAGTAATAACCAGTTTCCCATCATGCCATGCCTTAACATGGTTGCCAGAAAAAAACATTACACATTTATTAGTCTGTTAAAGGACCATACCACACATTTTGCATGTTTGAGCCTAATATATTCAATTTTCATATACATAATNTGTTAAAGGACCATACCACACATTTTGCATGTTTGAGCCTAATATATTCAATTTTCATATACATAATGTTACTAACAATCATTTTCCAAAGCATACTACTAGAAAGGCAAATTAAAAACTTTTTTTCCTACCTTCCAGACCTCCATTGGTTTCAGTTCATTCTGGTACACTTTTAAAATCAACTTGTTGATACTTGAAATGCTCTTGGGATAGGTCATCCATCATCGTGAACAAGACGTTATTCAGGTTTGTTTGTTTTTTTTTGTTTTGTTTTGTTTTTTAGAAGTTATGTAATTTTAGAGTTTAAGCGCAGTAAAAAGCGCAGAGTGAATCTCAGGAATATAGTCCCAAAAGGACCTGCTTTTTATTGAAAAATTTAAAGGACCATGACTTCATAAAGCTGCGTAACTATTAACATGCGAAACATCGATTTTTAAGGTGGGAGTATCACTTAAATTTTGATTAGAAAGACCAAGAGGTTTTACAAAATATCATGAAAACTGAAATACGGTTTTATCCTTTGGGAAATGGGTGTCAGTAATGTAACGTATGAAAATTGAATATATTAGGCTCAAACATGCAAAATGGCCAATATGGTCCTTTAAGCTTTTACAGATTGCTGTAATTCATGAAACTACTACTAAACAAAAACATGAAGTGTCTGTTTGACATGAAAAACTACATGCATTCCCAGCATGCAGTGCTGGTATGGCACACTTCCGGTTTCCCATCATGCCATGCCTTAAACATGGCGGCCAACTGCTTTGGTAACAACATTGGTGTCACTGCATTTAACTAGCCAATTTTTCCTGAAGTGTACGTGTAATAAAAAGCGCGGTATTTATACACAATGCCAAAATACTATGAGGATAAAGAGGAAGATACCAGGGCCTGTGCCGGTATTAGGGAGGACTTCAAGTCATGTCTTCTTCAACACGACTGCGTAGTAAAAGTAAGTAGCTAACGGTCAATGTGTCAAGTTTTCAGCTGTTTCAAAACGCGAACCTAACAATAACTAATATCTGTCAACATGTTGGACAACAGCCAGCACATTTAAATGTGTTTTGAGTTCATAGCCTCTTCCAATAAGCTTATCATTAGCGATATTAGAAATAATCGATTCTCATGTAAAAATCTTGCCCGCCTTCAGGTTGCCAATTCCTTTTTTTTTTTTTTTTTTAAATAGAACTACACACCAAACTGTGTTCACAAATTCAACGTAACATATCCCTAACAAAAAGAAAAAAATGTTTGTATTTTAATATTTCCCTTTGTCACCACCAGATGTTAACAGTTAATTGATTATTGATTGCTAAGGTGGTCCAAGAATTGACTAATTGAATTATTTGATGTTTACCAGAGAGAACAGTATAGGCTACACATCTGTTCGACTCTTCCTTGTTTTTGCTGAGTAGAAGTTTGCAAATATTTTGTTCAGCCATTAATTTGATGTGATTACTTTTGATTTTTAACATTAATTCAGTCCACACAGTGTTAAAAAAAAACAAAACATACTAATGCCCACTACAAGTTAAAGGAGCCCAAAGGTCTTCTTACTTTTTTCAGATCCTTATGCTGTGTGTAAAACAGCATAAGGATCTGATTTCATAGTGATAAACTAAATAAATTACATCCATTCAAGCAGACTTTAATCTGTTCCTCCTCTGAGAGTGTGCTTGTTTGGAAGCAAAGCCTGCAAAGTGACACAGGTTGTTCATGATGGGATAGTTGGTCTTGGTAGAAATATGCATTTTTCCTCATATAAAGTTCCCGGTGTATTCTGACTTTTTCATTTGCCAGGAGGGGAAGATGCCCAGTGAGTGCTTAAAGGAGGGCCACTGCAAAGCCCTGCAGACGTCATTCTTTGAGTGCAAGAGGTCAATGGTAAGTCAATTCCATTTCTACGGAAATTATTAATTATTCAGATATTCAGAATGAATGAATGAATGTTTTGGTTTTTTTTACTGATATTTACTGATCACAAAATCAATGTGAAATCAATCAAAAAAATGAAATAACGCATCACACTTTATTTTTGCTACTGCATAGTGTCCAAAACTATATAAGTGTTGCAACTAATGGATCTCAATGTTGACAAAAGCTAATGTCAGTTAAGATTATGAAGTGCAAACTTTATTGGCCCTGGTCTGAATAAAATGTGTAAGAGTCCATAATACAGACCATCTAATGTACATATGAAAGTTTTTTTTTTTTTTTCAAGTTTCATGAACACTTCCACAACTTAAAACACACACATATTACTCAAAATCTCTTCAGAATAGTTATGCAGTATTTTAAGACTAAGAAGTTGCATATTTATAGACAGGATCCAGTCTTTATAAGTTAAAATTTAACTGCAGTTTTGTTTGTCTTCTAGAAAGCTCATTGGGCTCATGTTTTAATCTATCCTATATAGACTGACCAATGCCTGTCTTTTGTCTACAGCTGGACACAAGATCAAGGTTCAGAGGACGGAAAGGATATTAAGGACCTGGGACTGCTGATGCTGCTGTATGGTTGAGTGAATGCTGCATTAGCATTTGTAAATACATGTAATAATTTAAACCAAAGGGCTCAGGTCAGTGTGTATGAAGGAGGTATTTTTTCAATATGGTGTCAAGAAATTATGTGAAATGACTTGGGAATATTGATTATTCAAAAACTGCACACTGACACACTGTGCCTATAAAAGGAATACAGTCTCCTTAGCAAAAAGCAACAATGAGCAAACATTTAATCTGACACTGCAGGAGCATCAAGCTTGGAAAAGTTATTATGTTATTCTGGATGAATGGGTTTGAGTGGCGTGTTATGGAAAATAAATATGTGTAAAATACAAATAAACACAAATTTCTAATAAAAATAATGAAAAGACATCTCTGACTGAGCTCACACAGTATTTCAATAAGAAGTATTGATGTACTTATTAATATATATCTTGCAGTTGAGGCAGTATGTATATAGTAGTCATTAGTCTTTAAGCACCAATACGACATCTGTACCATCTGTGGAACAATTTCTCGTCTGTGTGGAATACACTACAGTACATGTCTCAGTATTCTTACTGCTGTTACTTCAAAGAAGCCATCAACATCTGCTTGAACTTCTCCATGTCCACCGCCTTCATGATGAAGGCCTTGTGAGTCTTCTTCAGTAAGTCCTGTGTGTCTACTATCATCATGCCTCTGGTGTAGGTCCCGGTCAGCTCCACGCTAACTGGATAATGGTCGCTTTCCGTGATGAATGAATCGTCGATGGCAGCCGCCATAGCATACGAGTCGCATGAAATAAAACCTGTACCGCTGACAAACTCTTTCTCAAAGCGGTTGCTGAGTGACACCTCCATGGAATAGCGGAAGATGCGTGCCATGAAGCGAGCTTTCTCGCTATCCTGTGCCAACCAGGCATCACAGAATTCCTGTCAACACCGGGAGAAATGTCAAGTGAGGCCGCAGCAGCCCTCCATTTTTTTTCCATAATGCATCGATGTAACAGCCAGGATTTGTGTTGTACTTCCACAAAATGATAATATATTCTCTTCTGTTTGTCTCAAAGCTTAAAAGACCCTCTGAACTAAAAATGTGTTCTTCTGGTTCCATACATTGAATGTTTGACTTTCACTGTACATGTTTACATATGATGTATGTGCAGTTTGTTATAAGCCTGTTATTACATTTCTCTGCTGAAAAACATCTCTTTTCTTCCTTGCATGTAAAGACGATTCATGGCGTCACAGTTTGGTGGGAGCCAATCACGGCCAGACAAATGTGTGGCAGACTAAAAGTTGCTAAACACTTTGTGTAAAAAATAAATTTAGAAGATTGTGCAGCCTTGGCAGAGGTGTTGGTTTTGCTAAATCCTTTCTAGTTTTCCCTGTGAATTCAGTGTGAAAGTGTAAAAAAAATGCTTTACCCAGGGCAGTTTGCTGTAGCAGGTAAACTCCCAACAGGCCAAGTAGGTTGGACACTGGTAGACGTTCAGCACAATGTATGCAGCTTCTGGATCAGCAGCAAAGTTGAACTCTCCGCACACTGTGCAGTTTCCTCGTGCTGAGGGAGCACAGAGTGCAAAGATCAGCCGTAATGACATCAGCATTACAGAATAAAGTGAACTTGGTGGAAGTCTACTTAAAACACTACAGTGACTTAACAGAGGTGGGACCAAGTCATTGTTTTGCAAGTCACAAGTTTTAAGTCTTGGCACCCAAGTCACAAGTCCCAATTCTGACTTAATCACAATTACAAACACTGCTACAAAGATGGATCTTATTTAGCCAAACGCCTCTTAGCAGCATTTTCAGCTCTTAGAATGAAATCAGCACTTTTCTCCAAGAAACATGAGATAACTAACAGCGCTCCAAAGAGACCAGGTCATGCTTGTCATGTAGCTTGAAACAAATTAAAGGACCATAGAAGCAATCATGCATGTTTGAGCCTAATATATTCAATTTTCATACGTGTAACATTACTGGCAATCATTTCCCAAAGCATACTACTGGAATGGTGAGTTAAAAATTGTTTTTCCCACCTTCCAGACCGCATTGATTCAGTTCATTCTGGTACACTATTAAAAACAACTTGTTGATACTTGAAACATTCTTGGGATAGATAATCCATCATCATGAAGAAGACGTATATTCAGTTTTTTTTTCTAAGTTCCGGAATTTTAGCGTTTAAGCGCCATAAAAAGCGCGGAGTGAATGTATGTCTCCACCAGGGAATATAGTCCCAAAAGAAAACCTGTGTTTATTGAAAAATTTAAATGACCGTGACTTCATAAGGCTGCGTAACTATTAGCAGGTGAAACATCAATTTTTAAGGTGGGTGTATCGCTTGAATATTTGATTTTGAAAGATTAAGAGATTTTGCAAATTATCAGGAAAGCTGAAATACGGTTTTATCCTTTGGGAAATGATTGTTAGCAATGTAACGTATGAAAATTGAATATAAGGCTCAAACATGCACGATCGCCGCTATGGTCCTTTAAAACAATATTTCTGTGTTTCAATTACAAATAGAAATGGTAAGATGAAATCTTGGTTAAACCTAAATTGAGAACTTTCAATCT
This sequence comes from Lucifuga dentata, assembly GCA_014773175.1. Lineage (NCBI taxonomy): Eukaryota > Metazoa > Chordata > Actinopteri > Ophidiiformes > Bythitidae > Lucifuga > Lucifuga dentata. The sequence continues at coordinate 93,972 of VXCM01000544.1, forward strand.
TATAAAGCAGACTTAGATCATTAAAGGTTTTGTGATTCGGATGAAATTGAAAATATTTGTATTTTATGTTTTTGCTTTTTATATCATGATCTCATAGTCAACGATTTCTGAACTTGTTTGCTGAATGTCATGATCTGTCGTACATTGCAAGACTGATGAATGTAGTGTTGACATTTTTATATCTAGTCTGTATATTGTTTTTGTATTGTCAGCAAACTTGACATTTGCTAAAATGCCTCGTAAAGATACTGGAGTGTGCTGGTGTTTTACTGACATTCTGTGTTGCCTCCCATGATGTAGAGCCCTCTGAGTTTGCTTGGCAGAGACGGATCCATCCTCACAGCCAGAGCCAGGTTGGTGAGAGGTGCTGTGGCAACCAGAGATACCTGGAGAAAACACACAGACTTAAAGGACCACACTGGTGGTTTTGCATGTTTGAGCCCAATTAATACTACCCGCACACACATTATATTACTGCCAATCATTTTCCAAAACATACATATTTTAGTTTTTGTGTTATTTTACAAATCCCCTAATCTTTCTTAAATGTTCAGCTGACATATCCACCTTAAAATTCTATGTTTTACCTCTAATGCTTAATGTATGATTGCAGAAGGCATGGTCATTTTGATTTCTCAGTAAAAGCCGTCTTCTCCTGGCACTATATTCCCTCGGGGAGACATACATTTTCTTCCATGTACTCCGTGTTGGATTGGTTAAGTAACATAGACAAAAAATTTAATATACGTCCTGTTCGCTGTAATGGATTACTTATCTCAAGCATGTTTCAAGTCTCTACAAGTTGATTTTTCTAATGTACTGAAATGAACTAAAACCAAGGCAGTCTGGAAGGTAGGAAAAACAATTCTGAAATGTATCGCTCCTGTAGTATGTTTTGGAAAATGGTTGGCAGTAAGTTAACATATGTGGGTTGTATTTATTGGGCTCAAACATGCAAAATCACGAGCATGGTTCTTTAATACACGTAAGACTGTCAGTGCGCACACACGCACGCACACACACACACACACACACACACACAGTCAGAGCTCTCACCTCTCCAGGGTTCTCATTGATAATCCTGATCATAGCTGATACAGCATCCTCCTCCTGAACCATGTCCAGACTGGGAGCGTTGGGATCAGGAGCATCTCCCAGCCCATCCTGCCCATGGAAGTCTCCTGAACTTAAGCTGCTTCCAAGGATCGGCTTAGCAGCTCCTTTAAACACTGGAACCTTGTTTATGACAAGAAAAGCACACCAGGTGAATGCAATAATAACACACACACACAAAAAATGTATTGCAATTATTATATAGCTTTCAAATATATTTTGGCAATTTATGCTGGTCTTTGATCTAAGTTAAACCATAGTTACAAGCTACAAGATTAAATGTTGGATTAGTGTGTGATAAACGGGTACAAGGAGAAAGTACACCAACGCTGAGACATTGACAAAAACATAATTGAAAGAATTCCCAAAACAGGAGAAAAATATTTGCTTATATCATACCTCCCTCATTTCTCTGTTGAAGTTGTCAACAGAGAGCTGGGAGGAAATTTAGGAATACTACTTGGCACTAAAACAAAATCAGGGATAAAACAGTGTGCTTGTACTTGACCTATTTCTGATGTTGAGCTTTATATGGCAATGGAATTTACACTGAGTTACTGATTTATTAGATATTGATTTATTAGGCATTTGTACAACCACTCAGGACTATAAAGATGTAGTAAGTGCTTTCACAATTGATCAAGTGCTGCACCTTGCTGGTAGGAATTGTAGTTTTATATACAAGCCCCGACATAATAGGACTGATGCCTATATTATGAGTAAAGGTAAATCTGATTCCATGCAGCAAGATGTAATATTTTATGCAACAGTAATATTATGCTGGTTCAGTCATTTCAGTTTTCAGATCACATGTTATTTTTTCATTAAAAACCAGTATGTTTTTAAGATCAGTATCAGTGCAACCCATTAGTGTTTACTGCAGATAACAAAGCTCATGCTGGTTGTCCTGATTTTTTACCTCAAGTCATGTGACTCAGGAACAATGTCGCACTGTTGGGCAGCTAGAAAAGCAGTGCTCTTGCTTGTCATGTGATGCTATATACTCCCTTGAGCTGGCAATGGTCTAAAAAAAACTTAAAGGACCATACTGGCATACTGGTGATTTTTACATGTTTAAGCCCAATAAATGCTGCCCACAGACATGTTATGTTACTGACAACCATTTTCCAAAACATAAAACCGTATTTTAGTTTTCCTCTTATTTTGCCAAAAAATCTTTCAAAATCAAATGCCCACCTTAAAATTCAATGTTTCACCTGCTAACACATACTTCTGAAAGTAGAAAGGATAGTCATTTTTAATTTCTCTGTAAAAGAGGAGACATACTTTTCTTCCATGCAGCTCCATGTTGGACCAGTCAAATGAACTTACTTTGACAAAAAATGTAATTGACGTCATGATTGCTGTGATGGATTACTTATCTTAAGCGCATTTAAAGTCTCTACAAGTTGATTTTCATAGAGTACAGGAATGAATTAACAGCATGGAAGATAGGAAAAACAATTCTAATATTTACCATCCATAGTATGTTTTAGGAAATGGTTGTCAGTAACATAACATGTATACGGGGTTGTACAAATTATGATCAAACATGCAAAACTACCAGCATGGTCCTTTAACACTGCCCAGTAAGTTGTGTTGTGTTACAACACTGGACAGAAACAAACACCAGTGCTGCACCCACCTCTAGTTTATCGCAGGCTTGCAGAACACGCAGCGTGTTCTTGCACACGTTCTCTACAGTAGTGTTCCCATGAACACACGTGATGCCCAGGAGCTCCACGTTGGGGGCGGCAAGCGCAATCATGATGGCCTGAGCATCATCAACCCCACAATCTGCATCCATCAGCAGCTTCTTTCTCATTTTGGACCCTGCAGAGCACAGACATTAGTCTAAGGACAAAACGGTGGACTCTGCTTCAGCGGCAGATTATACAGTCATCCAGATTGTACTTTGATCTGTTTTTTTTTTGTTTTGTTTTTTTTAAGTACCAGTAACGAGCAAACTGAAGAAAACATTATGCTTACATTACAAATACAGATCATTCTAACCAAAATGACATTGATCTTTGGTCCAGGTTTCTGATCCAGTGATCTAAAACAAAAAGCACAAGTAATGTGTCAGGAAACAGTCCTACCTGGAGCTGAGTGTGAAAAAGCTGACGTGCACTGTGAGCTCCCTGCTGCTCTTCTCTTCACACTCTGAGGCAAAGCAGTGTGAGCGCCAAATAACCTTTGAGCAGCAAGAGGGGAAGAGAAAACTGATTGAGATAAGAACCAGTAACTTAATAGCAAGAACCAAAAGAAGCAAAAGGAAACAGCCAATGCACTTCCAGTATGTAGACTTTGACATGGGGAGAGTACATACCCAGTAAAAGAAATAAATCTATAAACATATGGAATACTGGTAAATATTTTCTCACCTCTCTGAAAGTATGTCATTTAAAAAATAGATCACTAATGTATTATGTGATAAGATGAGATAAGATAAGATAAAATAAGATAAGATAAACCTTTATTAAGCCCGAGGGAAATTATTGTGCCAAGGTTGCTCATTAGTACAAGTTACATAAGGTGCAATAAAACTAGTAAAGTCAAGTACTGCAAATGCAAAAATGCAAATTGAACTTACAAAAAATTATATACTATACTAAAAAACTAAAACTACTGTATATACAATATATATAAATACAAATATACAGATACACAAAGATTAGGTAAGCTAAGTGCATATCTGAGTACAATGTACAACGCCTAAATAATTGCACAGTAGCGTAAGTAAATTATTGCACAAATTATTGTAAATTATTGCACATTACAGATAAGTACAGCATAATGAAGAACATATGATACAAATTTGAATGAAATCAGTTGATGTGCATGATATGTTCTATGTTCTGGTCTCTCCAATCTAAACTTTTAGCTGTGTAAAGTAGCATGAAAACCTGAGCTTGATAAACCCACTGTGGAGAGGAACAGTAATGTATGGAAATATAGTATCAAAGAGATCATTGATCCCAAAGGCTTTCTTCTCATGTGATATGCATGTGATATGCATTTCTGTCATTTCTACGCACCCTAAGCATGCAAATGAATTACACCTGTGCTTGTTCTACATTATATCACTCCCGCGACCAGATGCACACAAACACAGCTACCAGGCGAAACAGACCAATATAAATTCGTCGCAAACGCCTCAACGTCTCATTCAGACCCGCATATATGCGTTCTACTGGTTTGAGTTCTACTGAGTAATATTTTAACTCTGCTGTCTCGCCTCACCTCTCCGCAGAGCTGCAGAAAATACGAGCTGTTACTGCAACACGTCGAGCTGTCCACGCCATGCCACGAAAAGTCAGACTTCCAAGAGAGAGAAATGCAGTGAGGTCCCACTCTGACGTCATTTCTGCGCACCACAACTCACAGACAAGCAGGTCAGAGTGCTCCTTTATTATCATGTTTAATGTACTTTAGGTAAGTATATTATTAAAACAAGAGAGCCCTTTTTTTGTGAATGTGATGATTGGGTTTTGAGAAAAATTTTGAACTCATGTAGCAGAACACATGCACGAGGGTAAATCTTTCTTAATTGGCTTGTCATATTTTCTTCGGTGTTCGTCTTCACAAATAGACGATCTTTGGTAAGAACGTCACTAGATAGTCAGCTAAGACTACGTAGTCTTAAAGGTGCAAGAAATCCATCAACAGCTGTTATTTTTCTGAATGAAAATACAAGATAATACTGTACAAATAAGATACTATTTAGTGAATCAAATGTTGCTGTAGTTCGTGAGGTTTAATGCTTTTAAGTATTTTATTCATGTATTTATAGTTCAGACATCATCAGAATATGTTTTTTCCTCCTTAATTCATATAATAATGCCTGCCTGTTCATCGGGACATTCATTTTGCTTTGAAAAGTCTTTATTCATTATATATTTCTGTCTATAGTTTGTGTGGGGATGCATGTGTCTCCCAAACAACCTGTACAAGTGGTCAGAGTAAAGTCGTACAGTACATAACATTCTCAGTTACAATGAATAAAACTATGACATCATTTGGCTACCAGCATAAATACTTATAAGCTAAATAATATATTTAAAATAAAAATCCACAGTCTCTGTGAGAATTGTGCAGTAAGTACATCAGCCTGGAGCTGGTAACCTCTCAACAGAAGCCAGTACAGTGTGTGTTGATGGTAGCTACAATAATGCAAATGCATTACTTCACTTCAGTCTAGAAATATTTGTCCAATGCTCAAGAAAATGCAATATTATTTAAATGAAACAGAATAAGGAAGTACTCATTATCTTCATGCAGGTTAAAATAATGAAGACCTTGTTTGATTTCAGTCACATATTTTTGCAGAATCAATTTTGACAACTGATGTTAAACCGACACACTGTAATATAAACTCCAAGTTTGAAGGAGATGCAGAAGTGCTGCGTATAATCTCGCAGAAATGTTTTAGATATGTTAGAATTGTACAGTAGTGTAATTAGCACAGCAACAGGAAAAACATCAGAAATGACTTTAGATGGGAAATGATTGCAATACAAATATCACAGAGGATGTCAGAAAGATCTTCTCTGTCTGTGCTTGTTGTAAAAGACAATGTTCTCTGACAGAACAAAGATGGCTAAAAACACTAAAATAAACCAAATAAGTGCTTTGATTTTGACAGTTATTACTCTACAATGCTGTTTAGGTCCAGAGAAATACCATAAAGGACCATACTGTTGATTTTGCATGTTTGGAGCCCAATAAATACCACCCGCATACATGTTATGTTACTGACAACCATTTTCCAAAACATAAAAAACTGTAATTTAGTTTTTGTGCTATTTTGTTAATCTTTCATAATCAAATATTCAGGTGATACACCCACCTTAAAATTCATTGTTTTGCATCCTAACACTTATGTACGGTTGTAGAAGGCACTGTTGTTTTAATTTCTGGGTAAAAGCCGTCTTCTCTTGGGACTATATTCCCTAGCAGAGACATACGGTACATTTTGTTCTGTGTCGTTCCATGTTTGACAAAAAATTTAATAGATGTTATGTTCACTGTGATGAATTACTTATCTCAAGCATGTTGCATGTTGGCAGTAATGTAACGTGTATACGGGTTTGTATATATTGGGCTCAAACATGCAAAATCATTGGTATGCTCATTTAATAGGTAAAAACTATTTGATAAAGCTAATCACTGGCTTTATTCTTTACTTTAACACTACACTAAGCATCTTTACATGTGGGAGCTGTAAATGGCAGCAAGATGTATTATATTTGCTGTGAAACGCAAACTTTAAATAATCATTTTACACATTGTTGCCTAGCGGTAAGCTCCAGACAAACACTCACATGTTGCTTGCTGCTCTCAGAGAAAGGTTTGGTATTTGGCTGTTTTTGTAAATTTTAATTTGTCAACTCATCTCAATGACCATATATGACAGGTAAGATAAATCTATGGTGTCCCAGTTTTCTTGACAGTCTTCTTTGTTGCAGACCTATTTTGTGATTTAGGCTGCAGATGAGTGAATTCTACATTAAAATCTTGCTTAGTGTAGCTGTAAAACTGTGGAAATCAAAGAAGAACTGTGAAGAACTGTTTACTGTCTTTGCATATCTTATTCTAGGGAGAGAGGTCAAAACTCTTCAAATTTAGTGTCTGTACACATCCTGATGCGACTATTGGTTCAGCAACCCACAATGTTGTCTGCACGCTGGCTAATCTAATGTAAGGCAGAGAGTTGATTCTAATAAGACTGAGAGAAGAGGGAAACTTGCTATAAAACAATCTACAGTAGCACTAGAACTTGGACATTAATCTCATTAACAGTGACTTAGCACAAAACAAAAGGCTGTTTCATTTTGTGTTGTTATTTAAGTGTGTGGGGCTGTTGTCATCATCATCATCATCCTCCTCCCCTTCAGTCTATTTTCGATCTCCTCAGACAGAGGAGTCTGCTTAGGTCTCAACTTTCCCGTACGTCCCCTCAGGAGGGCGGTATTGTTTGGGGAAGGCTTTGAGCTGGAGAGAGTTAAAGGCATATTTACGACATCCCACATTCTTCATGGTGTTCTCTCTCCTGCAGCCCTCACTGCGAAGAGAAGAAGCGTGGAAGTAAAGAGGAGAGGAATCAGTAGGGAAGGGAGAAATGGATGAAATGCGTCATTTACTTTGACAAATATATAACTTCATTAGAATTTTGCATGAGCTTCGGTGCAGGTACAACGACATGACGTAGCAGCTGACCTCCGCATGCAGTCCAAAGCCTGGTAGAAGACCTGTGGGGCCAGTGCGTGCTCCTGCTGCAGGATCTGACACTGTTCCAGAGTCAGTGACATGGCTGTGCGGTCCTTAGCACTCTTACAGCTGGTGAAACGTACTCCATTCAGGCGACGACACACCTAGGGTTTAGAACGATTGGGGAGAGCAGTGGAAATGAGTTAGAGAAGAAAGGAGGCAGGAGTGGAAGATAGGAGACATGAGACTTTAGAATGAACAAATCTGCTGTACCTCAGCTGCCTGCCAGAGAATCTCCACATTCTTGCATTTTTTGGCGTTCACGTTCTGGCTGAGCAGTTTGAGCAGTTCAGGTAGGCTGGTGCTGCTGCGAGTGCGAGGGAGGCCTGAGGAGATGCAGAGGAGGAATGACAGGATGAGAAAAATGTGAATAACAGAAGGTACAGATTTTTCTTTCTGATAAAAGCCTTTAGTATATAGACGGGACTCACAGTCCTCTGGCAGGACTTCTTTAAATTGGTCATAGTATGAGCTGAGGCGAGCCATGTTCTCCATGTTGATCACTTCCTGCAGCCATGTGTCTCCAAACCTGGATAGGTAATGTCACAGTATCAATCTTTAACAACTGTTATATTATCCTGTTACTGCGTTCTGCGCTGAAGGGAGGTGCATTTCATAAGATTGCATCATCCTACAGCACACGTACAGGCTGCTCTTTGGTTTAATCTGTCATCCAGGTCAGGCTGACTGACAAATATAACCTTTCATGCCATTGTCACAAGTGCATCCAAGATGCCAAGGGTTAAAGATGTTTTACACACATACAGCAAGCATGCCATTTTGAGCTCGTGGCTGTAAAAGTTTTTTTGTTTAGTGAATTAATTTAGACCCACAGCTATAACCATATAAAGAAAGAAAAGCAATTTGTTGCTGTATTTTGATTATTGGGAACAGTTTCTAAAACCATGAAACTTTCTATACTTTCTAATTTGACACAACCAGCCAAAATAGCTGTCTTGGGTGGCTTCTCTCTTTTCTCCATTTTATTCTATCCTCAGTAAATTTCTCAGCCTTTCCCTCTAACCATTTGACTCACTTTTCAGCCAGAGTCTGCTGTTCATTGATGCCCACATTAAAGAGGACGGGCTGCACACGCAGCAGCATCCCATTCTGAATCTCCCGTGGCAACGTGTCGAAGATCGCCCCTGGCATTTGAACCCTGACATTAAAGCCATTCCTGTTTCCGGTGATCACTGGCAGCATGTCCGGGCTGAAACCCGAAGTCGCTTGAGTAACTTTAAAGGTGACATTCCTCAGGTCTGTCACTCCAACGCTCATATCTTCCAGCATGGCCAGCTCCTCCCCTTTAAGAAACGAGAACTGATCACAGAGGGTCATGGCAATATTAATGCACTCAAGGTTATAAATTCAGATCTATAAACATAATGACTCATAATTAGACTCATAAAGCTGCGATTCCATATAGATGCTCTCCTAAATTAAAACTCGGAATAGTTGCATCACTATTTACAGCACGTTGATACATTTCTGTACAAGCACTAAAAAAACGCTCAGACAATACACCAAGGCTGCACAATCTGCTAAAGCTGTTATTTTAATCATGTTAAATCTTTAGATCTGGGTCCAGATCTGATTTAAGATTTAAACCACAATCACATTTGGCAATAAACAACAGCAAAGTGTTTTTTGGGGGTTTTTTTTTTGTTTTTTTTTTAAATGCTCCATCTGGCAATGTTGAGACATCCTTTAAAAAATTTTTAGATCCACAATTTGGATGCACACACCAAACACAAATCAATTGTTCTTTGCCAGGTTTTAACTTAAAATCAGGTGAGAAGTTTGAGTTTTTCCTGCTAAATGCTAAACAGGCCAGAAAATATAACTGTCAGGGTAATAAATACACACACGCACGCAGAAATTACCATAAGTGCTGAGCAGCCCTTCATACTGCACCAGTAAGCCGATGGTGTGTAGCTGCCTGAGGAAGCCCGTGTCACACAGACTGTTCCTCAGCTTCAGGATGAAGCCGCAGATCAGAGCCGTCATCTGCAAGCAGCACGACTCATATCAATACAACCATCATACGGCACAACAGACTGAACCTGAATGTATGAATCTAATACGTGTTTATGATTGTGAGCAGAAGGTGAATGACCGTCTGGCAGAAGACGACATCGCGGCGGTACTGCATGGTGAGGCTCATGGCGATGGTGGGGGCGCTGTCCTGCATCAGCAGGAACACCATGGCCTTCTTGGCTTTGTCGCTCATCAGAGACACGCAGTCTGTCAGCGTGGTGAGGAGAGGATACAGAACCTCGCTCCACTCACCTGGAGACACAGCACACAGGTAACACACACACATACCTGCAGATATATGTAATGTTTTAAAGTTATCATATCTAGACTTAAAACATTATATAAACATTATAAATCAAAAGCAGTAAAATGTTATACTTTCCTAGAGTTCTTAATTGTCTACAGCCTAATGACAGGTTTACTTTTGTTTTTTATTTTGATTTAAATATAAAAACTCTTTATGTTATCTACATTTCCAACTGATCACATTATTGGCCACATGATTCTGGATGAATATAGCAACAGGGTTCGTGGAGTACACTCAACAGGTTTTTAAGTGCATGTCAGAGGTGGGACCAAATCATTGTTTTGCAAGTCTCAAGTAAAGTTACAAGTCCTAAACTTTGAGTTTCGGGTCCTAAGTAAGTCATAATGTGCTTTACATGTGCCAGAGTCAGTGGTGTGGACTTGAATCACGTGACTTAAACTTGACTTAGACTCGCACGGAGTTGGGCTTGACTTGACATGATTGAAAAAGGAGAATTGAAAGCAGGATTGAAAAAGTGACTATGATACCAGTAAATTGTGACTTAAATTTGGCTGACTTGACTTGTGGCATGACTGCCTTAACTTTGGAGTTGACTTGGGACTTGATTGCCATGACTTACTTGTGACTTCTAAAATAATGACTTGGTCTCACTGCTTCTATGTACTACATGTACATCAATGTCCCACCTATTAATTAAGTACAGTTATTCCTATTCTTAGAAACATTACTGAATTTTGTAAGCAAAAGTTTTGCCCTCACTAATATTTCCAAGAATGATTCATTTTAACACGTTAAAATATTTCATATTCAGGCCAACAATCAAACAGATGCAACTTTTTTTCCATTGGGCCGACCATCTTTGGGTCAAAGCATGTCATGAATGATTTTTTATGGAAGCACTGCTCTTACCTGGAGAAGTCTTTTCTACTTCTGGGCTGCTCTCTGTTATAAGAGAAGGTAAAAAATTACTAAAGACAGAATGAATTTTCTACTTATGACATAAAGACTTAAATTTCAGTCATCTAATTAGCACGAAAGAGTTTGAAGTAATGATGGGAATGAACCTACAGAGTGAATGGCTAGCAGGGATCTGTAGAGAGAATGGCGATGATGATGATGACTGTGATGGTTAAACACACACACATACACACGTTCCCATGCTGTTTGTGTTCCCATGCATCTTATACCTTTCTTGATCTTGCTGGGCTCCTCGTTAGCCAGCAGGAAAACATCTTCAGAGCTACTGTCGCTCTGGAGTTTGTCTCTTTGCAGCAGCCTGTCCACCCTCTGGATCACACACTCCAGACTTTTATCAACATTTAGCCAAACCTTCTCCTGCAGAAAACAAAGACACATAAAACACACACATTACAAATTGGAGTTGACTTTGAAACAAGGCATGCCATCAGCCCTGTGAGGCATCATTAGACTAGAAAACAAAATTGCTGGATGAATGAAAATTGTTAGGTTGAGGATGGCACCAAAGAAAATCTCTGTTGATAGAAAGAATAACTAACATTGTCCTCCCTTTAGCCACCATGCTAGCATGGCTAAAAACAAAACATATCTAGTGATTAAAATGATTAGTCAGGTAAAAGTTACTCTAAATTGAATCCCTTCGTGGCTCAATCCAAATATCAAATTTGAAGACATTAGCTTGGATTCTAAGAATGTGTGATAGATACTTATCATCTTGATTGAAAATAATAAAATATTGATTAAAAAAAAAAGATTAATCTATACTGACAATAATTGTCGCAGCGCTAAAACATTTACAGATTCAGACTTAAAGAGACAGAAGACAGAATTAGCCTCTCTCATTCCTCTTACCCATTCCTCCTCATGCCAATCAGCCTGCAAAGAAGCTCGCTTGCTTTTATTCCCTTCAGTGCTGTCTGGATGTCCTACAAGTCGAGAAGGCGAGTTGGCGGGACGAGATGGAGAGGGAGGCTGGCGGGAGGGGGAGCGGGAGGGGGAGCGAGAGGATGGTGAGAGAGAGGAGGAAGAAGGGGATGGGGTGCTGTGCTGAGTCAAGTCTGGACGAGCGGCTGCCAGGGCCAGTATGGCCGAGGAGAGGAGCTTGGAGTCACACACCGTCACCAGCTGACGAGTCTATGAACGGAGCGGAAAGGACAGAAAGCAGGTGAGAGAAGAGTGGTACAAATGTGGCTATAATGGGGGTTGTGCATTAGGCAAGGTCAAAGGTCATAAAGTCAAATTAACAGGGGCTTGGAGAAAAATACTATTGAAAGTTCAAAAAAATGCACAATAATTTGTTGTAAATAGATTTTTTTAGTGTTGTAGACTTATAATGTTGTGACTATTGGTGCGCCTGCAGCACATCATATGTTTTTTTTAGTGTTGTAGTGTTGTATCAGACGCAGTACATTAGTATTACATAAAATATCCCAAAGTCGTCCTACCTTCTCTGTTAGGATGGCCAGTGTTCTCTCCAAAGCATTCGCTGAGCGTTCCTTTGCAGCACGGGACAGACGTTCTGTGTAGTAACAAACTTGAGTCTTCAGAGTGTTAATTTGACCAATCAGCTCCTTTGCTTTGGCCACATCTTGAGGCAGGTATGCCATTCCTTTGGAGCCAGAGCCAGCACAGCTGGAAGTGTGTATCGGTGTGTGTAAATGACAAAGACATAAGAGAGAAAATGGATTACGTAACAGTCATGGCAATGAAACACAACACACAGAAAACTTATATGACTCCAGACTACACAGACTACACATAATCTCACCTTTCCTCCTCATAAGTGCTGATCGAGTTAGGCAAAAAGAATAAGTCACAAAAAAATTGTTAACCATTTATGAGATCAAACAACATTATGAAACATGGCTCAAAGATCTGGCAGTTCTCATGGTCTACGTACTGTTTCCTGGCTTCCTCAAGCTTGTGCAGCAGTTTTCGGAGGCCGCAGCCTTTAAAGCCTTGATGATGTGCTGCAGGCGCACCAATAGTCACGACATCATATGTCCTGTCTGACAAAAACATCAACGACAATAATGTAGAGAGTAAAATATGATTCTGAAAAATGTCAAAACTTTGAAAATAAAGGCCAGCAGCATATTCAAACATGCACACAGTACCTACCATAGCCAGATTCCCCCTGTACTCTCATCCTCTGGATGTGCAGGTTAGTAGGAATAAACTCCAACTTCCTCTCTGCTTTTAAGGTGCTGGACTTGAATGATGGACCTGTGAGGGTGCAAAGAGGATGAAGTAGATGATCAATGTAAGGCTCAGCAAAAACCAAAAGAGAACAGATAAGACGGTGTAATATCTCATGAAAATTCATTGCTGATACACTATATTAAAAATTTCATAAATTATACAGGTATGTGTGTGTGTGGGTGTGTGTGGGTGTGTGGGTGTGTGTGGGGGGTTCTTACCCTTGTATTCATGCAGGTCACTAATGGTCTCCTGGTAGGTGAGGATGATGGTCTGGTACTGAGTGATGATCTGCCTCCTGAGGTTCTCCCAACATGGAGAAAGCTCACCCAGTTCCTCCAGCTCACACACCCTGCACACAGAACAGATGCATTTATATTCAAGACGTTCAGCACCACCGATTCTCTTTCAGCTTATAGTTCATTCAGTGAAGCAGAGTGAAGAATAGCAGCAGCATCAACATGAGAAAGTTACTACGACCATATGAAAATATACAGTGCATCATATAACACACGCTCAGATAACAAAACATGTTTAGTCAGCTGAAGGACCATACCAGCCGGCAAAACATTGAATTTTAAGGTGGTTGTATCACCTGAACATTTGATTTTGAAGACTTGTCAAAATAAGGTTTTATTTGTGGAAAATTGTTGGCAGTAACATGTATGTGGGTAGTATTTACTGGGGGCAAACATGCAAGTCATTGTGGTCCTTTAAGGTCCACAATGACTTTAAGGAGACATGCAAAACCTCTTCATTTCAATTCAATTCAGAAGTACTTTATTATTCCCTCAAAGGGCAATTAAAAGCATGTAGGGCCAGCAAACAACAACATGAATTGACACAGACTTCATACAGAACACCAAATACAGCAGAAGAAACAAAAACCTGCAAGTGCACAGTGTGGGCAACAGGATTTAAAAGCCTAATAAATACTTATTTTAAAAGTTAAAATGCTAAAAAAGAAAAAATAATAATAGTCATACAAATATAATAATGTCAATTACTGATTGATACCAAGAACTTTCCTCTTTTACCTTTGGCGTTTACCAGTCATATAGCCTCTGGAACAAAACCAAACTTTCTTCTGTTTGTTTTCTATGAAGGATTCCTAAAACGTGTTCCAGAGGGCATCAATATAAAGGAGTCCTGAAGGACATGTGTAGGATCATTTATAATAGCATACGCTTTTTTCAGGTGGAATTTAACTGTGCCAGCGATCGCTGTGTTTTACCAATAATTTTGGAATTAACATTTACAACACTTTGCAATCTATTTTTGTCTTTCTGGCTCAGAGAATAAAACCAGAGAAGAAAAAAAAAATCAGAAAACCAATCAACCAAAAAAGAAGAAAACCAAAAGATAAAAGAAAAGGTCAAAATGCTTTCGACAAAAGACGTATAGAATAACTGTAGCATGGTTTTATCCACTCCAAAAGAGTTGAGCTTACGTAAGCCGCACAGAAGCTGTTGGGCTTTCCTGACAATAATATCTATATTCTCACTTCAATTCTTGTAATGAGGAAAAATGGTCGTGATAATAATAATAATGTGACACTTTTCATACTTGTATGTGTGCTTTCCAACAACATGATTAGATGTTACCTGACTGCGTCTTCCTCCAGCAGCAGCTTGACAAACTGCCGAGGGATGTGCAGGGACAGAATACTCTCAGCCATCTGCTCCAGGATCCGAAGGTGGTTTCCATCCGTGGTGGGGAAACGGTACGTCCGCGACATAACACCTCCAAACGCTGAAGCAGACCAAAATACACAACGGTCATGGCACTTATGCAGATTTACACAAATCAAAGCAGGAGATTAACATTTAACAGAGACAGACACTCACCAGCCTTCAAAAGTGCATCCTTACAAAGAGATGAAGACTTGGATTTGATACCCATAGATTCAGTCAGGCTTTCATCAACAGGAAGCACCATCTGACACAACATATACACACACAGAACATCAATGGCTGCCTAAAGGAATCCACCTGGCCTTCATATGTCAAGCGGTAAACATAAAGAACTTGGTCAATGATCTGTAAGAAATGCAGGCGTGAAAACTTTACATCCACTGTTACACGTTGGGCAGAGGTACTCAGTAAATACTATACTCTCATAAGAACGTACAAGAAAGGTGGATTCATGAGACTGGGAACTAGGCCGGTATTCATATTTATAAATGAATAATGTAGTGATTAGACTTTATTTTAATTGTATTTAAAATTAGGAAAATAACCAATCACAAGCCAAAAATAACCAATCACAATAACTGTAGCATGGTTTTATCCACTCCAAAGAAGTTGAGCTTTGATCTATCAAAGTCATGTCTTCAAATTACTTATTTTGTTAAACTAACAAAAGAAAAACTAATGTACTTAAGATGTATTTACAATTTATTTACAAAGATATACAATTTGTAAACTGATATGAACTGGAGAAAGGAGTAAAACTGTCACATCTGAGAAGCTGGAACCAGTAGACGTTTAGTAATATTCATTTAATTCATTCATTCATTCATCATCTAATCGTTTTAATTCTACAGAGAGTTGTTTCAGATCTCGTACCCTTCCATTAACAGTGTCTCCTCTCTGTAACCTTGCAACAGGAGTTCTTTGGTCTCGCTTCTCCTCGATCTGCCAAGCGATGATGGTGATGTTACCCACACGCTTGTTCTCTGTTGACCTAAACACACAGAAACACCAGGTAAGCTCAACATGTGATGACCTGTAGCTGCCCTTACCTTTTGTTACTGAAGGAGGAGAAGGCACAGCGTGTTTATCTGCCTGATACCTGAGGGTTAGATGCAGTCTGTGGTGTTTGTCCTGCAGCAGCTCCTTCACAGAAAACATGGCTGAGCCTAACATGTACATCTGTCACACAAACACAAAAACACCCGGATTTAAAAAAAAATCAATTCATTTCCTAACAGGCGATCTGAACATGGTACAGTGATGTAGTTTTGTGGCTTACCGTGCCCTGGGAACGGTCTTTTACATCGTAGACAGAAAGCTTGACCTGAGTCTGCTGAGTGATCAGAGCATCCTGGAAGAATGCTATGCTGCTCAGAAAGATAGGGTTACTGGTGCCCTAGAGAGAGAGAAGGAGGGGGAGATATAATGTGATGTGACGGAGACTCTCAACAGCAACAGGAAGGAAGGCAGAGAGGGAAAAAAGATGTACCTCTATGATTTCCGTTTGGGCATGTTTGGTCCAGAAGGCCTGGGGTGGAGTGGTACAGCTGACTGCCACAAAGCTGGTGGGCTTACGGTCCATAGCTGGAGTAACCAGCTCACTGCAGGCTGACGCAACATATAAACCAGCAGATTACAAACGGCAAGAAGGAATTAATAACGGGATGGTCACTAATCCTTAGCCATGACAGAGATGCAATACAATATTTTCTCCTTTTTAGTACTTGATGATCAGCGCTTTTTTCATGCTTGGTTTGATGTTGGTCACCTATTGAACCAATCAGTAACAAGATGCAACACCAGAACACATGAAATGCATCACTGTTCTGTTATTTATTTATTTATTTATTTTTTGCCAAAATTGCATAAATTGTCTTTTACAGTATTTGATCATAAAATAGTGTTACCGTTAAATGCAATGCTCATTTTGGATCATTATTTGGTACTTTGATAGATACATCAGGGTACTCAAATACAGATCTTAAAGGTTCACAAAGAAAATCTTCAATAAGACAAAGGTCAATCAAGTCAGTCAAGCCAGGATCAGATTGGGATCCTAATTTTTTTTACAGACAACTTAAGGTGTTGGGGGGCGGGGGAGGGCTGACAAAACTAGCTGCGCTGTCAACTCTCAGGCAGACATTCGGTTTCATTTGCAGTGGAGAAAGTGGAGAATTTTGACTCGTTGCGTCGCAGCGATGTCCCGCAGATACTGCAAATAATATATATGAAAAGTATAATTTGCTCAGAGCCAAGAGACAGTTGTGTTTGGTCCAGATCCGGACCGGAGCCAAGGTTTTGAGGATGACTGCCCTACATGATCGATGTGGGGCTCAAATAGTGTCTCAGGCACCAGAGATCTTGTTTCTGAACTTACCCACACTAAACTCCAGCACAGGCTCGTCTGGGTCCTGATTGTTGCCTGTAGAATCATAGAAAGACAGACAGAAAGAGAAAGAGAGGCTTCTTTTTAAAGTCCCACCGTTTCATCATCAATGGAGCAGTTACCATGGTAGCAGTTACTAAGTTACCTGCAAGGGTCAGCCCCATCATCTCAGCTGAGAGATCAAACGTGTTGGCCCGATAGACAGACCATGGCCGATGGCGGGGGCTCCGCTGCTTCCCGGACATGGTGGGCACACGTCAGGGATGAGGGTGGATTTTAGAATAAAGGGGCCGAGGTTGAAGAGCACGATGATTTAGACCAGACACCCCAACCAAAACGGGAGTTCTTTGGGATGCGTGTATGTTGACTTTTCTTGTGCGTTGATCTCAGCGGTCACACACTTGTTACTGATAAAGCTGAAAGACAAAGGAAAACGAGAAAGAGATGAGCTTTGAGCAACTGCAAAAACCTGAGGCTGAATGAACATCTACACCTTCTTTGATGTCATCAGTCTTCAATACAGCGGATCAGTAAAATTAGACATAATTAGAAAACCATAATAAGAGCTGCCAATGATGTCAAAGTGGTTAAAGAGATGAATAGCTGACATAAATAGGCTTTCAAGACACAACATTTGCCAAGATGCTTTCTGCAGACTATGAGATCAGCTTCAATTTAGATCTTTTCAGGTCTGGCTGTGAAATCTGTGATGAGAGAGCAGCACTGTGCGTTTCCTGAAAGCACTTGACTTATTCTTTGTCCTGTTGACGTGCTAATATAAGCATTGGAAACGGCTTCGTTAGGGGAGAAAGTGTGACTTTTCGCACAGCTGTAGGATGTGAGACGCACTGCAGCAGATGACTGTAAAACTAGACTTTCTCTCTCCTGCTTATGTGCTTGGCTATGTTTATTTAAAAGCTGCTGCCTAGTCAGACTAAGTGTTGAATACACACACACACTGACAGACAAAAAGGCAAGTGTGCACAAAGGAAGCCAACATGTAGAAAGTGAAACGTGCCTGAGGTATTGTGTGTGTGTGTGTGTGTGTGTGTGTGTGTGTGTGCATACAGTATAGTTACTTAAAGGGGACATGTTCTGGTTTTTGTTATTTTCCCTCATTTTTATAGTATAGTAGGGAAAATGTGCTGAATATTGTCAAAGTTCCAAAACGTGGAACATGGAACGCCTGTAGAAATGCTTCCATTAAGACAAACCCACGGGCCTTAAACTCCTCTGAAAGCTTCATTTTTGATCAGTTCTTTACTTGTGTAACACAATGATGTCAACATGTAACACATCTGAATTTACCTGCCTCAACACATGGTTAGACAAACTATGAAGCAGGGTTCTAGTGTGTGAGTGTTTGGCTAGTGTTCACATTTCACAGTGACCAATCAGAACAAAGCAGGTTTTTCAGGGCCTTAAAGAGACAGTATGTACAACTACCTGTTTTCACTCAGTGTGCACACCAGTGCTGCAGCAAGGAAGAGTAGAAGTGGATCAATTGTGTTTTGTTTTTTTGTTTTTTTTGTACATTACAGAATTGCACCATTTCAAAATGTAGCCTCAAATTAAAATAAGAACATTTGAAATCTGTGTAATGTTTCCTCTTTAAAACACAATTTAAAGTCTGAAGCGCCACTAGCTGCTCCTGAAAGATACACAGTGAAAATTACACACTGAGGTTACTAAGTAGAAACACTGACATAAGGCAGCATATCATCAGCGAGACAAGCTTGCTGTCACTGGACTGATTTCAGTGCAAGCAAAGCACAACTAAGCATTGGAGGACAAGACAGAGGAGTAAAGAGAGAGTAGAAAAAAGATCTGTGATGAAAGTGTGAAAGGTTAAAAGGAAGAGAAGTGGTCAGATGACAGTTTGAGATTATCCTGAGGGATAAATGTTTACATTTCCTGTGGCATGTCAGACGACCCACTTCACATTTCCTCTTGCACACACATATGTGGGAGTGTGTATGCAAGAGTGTACTACACAAATATCTACTTGCCTTTGCACAGAGTGATCAGCTAGAATTGTTTTCACTTCCCAGCACTGTTATATTATTGACCATTTACTCAACACAGACCCAGTGGGTATCTGTGTGTTTTTCTGTCCGTGTGTGTGTGTGTGTGTGTGTGTGTGTGTGTGTGTGGCTGCATATTAGACACTATATGAGCTACTATATGACACTAACAAAGAGATAACTGCATGTGCACGGCTGTGCATTCATGTGTAAGGACCTCTGCGATGGAGGTCTATTTTTACATGTGAGTTTTGACGTCACATGACATACGTATGGAACACTGTCTCTCAGTGACACACACTCAACACTCAAAGTTATCTGTGTGTTACACAGTCACAGGAAAAATTAAAAGACACAGCAGGCACAAACAAAAAACGACACAAACAACACATTCAAGAAAATGTTTGGCCAATTTAATCTGTATTTTGGCATCTTCATGTGAGACCAAACAGATGACATCTACAGCACAGATGCTCTGCCTCATTAGCTTGTCAGTGGGAACTATAGTTTAACACGCTGTAATCCTCGCTGCCTGGGGCAGCATGGGAATCTCTGTAGGAAACCTACAGAGAATCTAATGCAAAGCCACAGGAGATCAATCAGCATTACCATTACATCAGTCTGACAATCACCCGCTAATCATAGTCTGAGACACGACGTCCAATGAGCATCTTTGTTTCAAGTCCTGGAGCAAGTATCCACCCTGATCACGTGTCTTTGAACAAGAAACTGAATCCCTTCCCACTCCACAGCAGCAGGATGGGCAAAAATGTGAAATAGGTGAGGCAGACATTATTAAATGATTAATATATGCATTTTCTGTTTTCCATCTTTAAGGGAAGAAGATACCTAAGATGGTGAACATGCAACTGGGAAACAAAAGAGGTGTTTTATACGTGAACAGGGCAGCAAGGATTCAGGTGGTCCTTACACATTGGTGGGAGAATGGTAAATGGCTCCGTGGAGGCCGTCTAGACAGGAAAATGGCCCAGTAGTCCAGCTGACTGCCTACAGCTGGCCCCCTGCAGATGCTGACAACACCAGCTGCACTGCAGAACATTTCTTTCAAACATCCTTCTGTCTTTCTCATCTCAGTTTGTCTCACCCAGTCCTCCTGTCCCTTTAATTCATCTCCCCGGCCCTTTAAAACTGTCATAAATACCTCATGACTCCTATTCTTTGTCATTGGTCTGTCCCTCTTTTTATGCTCCGTCATCAGTCCTACCGCTTCTTTTTTCCCCAGCTGACTCCTATTCCTGCGTCCCCCTGTAACCCCGGTGCTCCTCTCAGTTTTCATCTATTGATCCAGTTTTAGTGCAGAGCTGAGCTGAGCTGGTCCACCGTCCCTTGGGCCTTATCTACAATCGTCTGCTTGATGTCTCTGCTGTAACCATGGACACATGATGCATTGCTAGCAGGATGACTGGATCCATCAACTACAACTGATCAATAACTAATCAGAGAGGAGGACAATATGCAAAAGAGTTGAGTTTCAAGAGAAGAACATTCAGGGACAGAGATGCAGGATCACAAAAAGAGAGGAGGGACTCATGTTCGAAACAAAGAAGCTTTTGTTACCCAGACATCAGGGAAACTGAGCATGAGAAAGAAACCTTTGATGATGATGATGGTGGTGGTGATGAAGAGAAGGAGGAAGATGAACTCCTGCTAATGAGGCTACAGGGTTAGCAGCACACACACAGGACAGTTAAAGGTGGATCCCTACAGTCAGTGGACACATGAAGTTTCACTTAACACAGCAGGTTATCAGGTCTGTAAGATGGTTTGTTCTGTGGGTTACTCAGAGGTCCTCATCCAACACACACACACACACACACACACACACACACACACACACATACATGCAGAGACGAGTGAAAACAGTAATTCATGATGAGATCAAACCTAATCCTTTACACTCTGTTAGCAGCATCTGGTAGGCCTGAGTAATGGTGTGGCATAAAAGCAACATACACACACAGCAGTTTTAAATACACAAACTCAAACATACAACAAGCTTCTACACAATCCTAAATCAACACTCTTCTGGCCTGTATAAGCAGTGGGTGGTCCGCACATATTCCCTGTTTCCTGTCTGTTACCAGGCTGGGTGCATGAAATAAATAAGAATTATGGCCATACTATTATATAGTATTACACAATACATCGATATAGATACGCAATATTTGTTATTGTCTCTCAGACAATAACAAATATTGCGTAATGATATCTACTGATATGACTGAATGGGATTCAATGAGGCTGCTGTAATTTGCACTTCTCTCAAAACAATTAAAGGCACATCAGATATACAAACAAAATGCCTAAAATAATATATAAAATCTCCGTATAACTGTAAATACATCACATTCTGATCCTGCTGCGAGCTGTTTTTCCTCTCTTTGCGACAGCATAGATGACAGCTAAACAAATACCCTCGAAAAAGATGAGATGAATAAAGATATGAAAAGCCAAGCAGACGCAGTCAGACTGCCGAAATATTCCTTACCGGCAATAAAGATGCAAACGTTTGATTTCTTTTCATATTGATGCGCATCCTGGTTACATCCTCGACGATGTCTGCAGTCAGGACTCGCCCTGACTCCCTCTGACACATTCAGACGTAATACACCTCATGCATGCAGCGTTTCCTTTCTCCGCTAGGGGGAGCTCTGCGTACGGTCCGCAGAAAGCAGCTCAATGTCCCCATATTTTCCCTTTTATGTAAATTTCTTTTTTCCTTACTTCCTATATAACTTGTCTTACATACCCTGTTCTACATTTTTCATCTTTCATTTATTTATTTAGTTAGTTATTTTGCTCTTTATCTTTATCTCTCTAAGTAAGTTACACAATTTTATTTTTCTTCATTCTTTTTAATATATGCATTTGTGTGTGCTTTCTTTCTTTCTTTCTTTCTTTCTTTCTTTCTTTCTTTCTTTCTTTCTTTCATTTATCTCCTTTTATTTATTTAAGTAACTTGTACTCCAACACCCACTAATGTAACATCAGCCACTCTTAGCTGAGTGTAATATTTAGTGTACATACACAGCATGTGGCTACATGCACAGAGTGAGAAATGTCATACAATAAATAATAAACTTCTATCAGGTGAAAACTGAGTCCTGATCCTGCAGGTTCTTCAGAATGGTGTCTAAACTGAGTCAAAGCTAAACAAACCTTGAATTAATTCATTGAATTCATTATGACTTGTCATAACAGGAACACAAGTGTGACTCATAACATTAATGGTGCTCTGTGAGTGAGGCAGCATGCACATTCTGACAGCCTGCTACTGTCACAAGTGGAATGAAGCCAATACTGATGCAACTACATACACATGTTTTATGGGTCAAAATATCTCCTGTGAGGAAGTTTGTTGAGTTTAAGACAATTATAATGCCAAATCCAGGACCTGAAACATAAATAATTTCAGCCAATACATAACAGCAAAATTATATATATATAGATATAGATCTATATATCTATATCTATATATATATATATGTTACACAATATTTGTTTGCATTGTGATGACCAGACTAATGGTCTTAACTACTTATGTAAATTTCAATTTTTAGGGCTCATCAAAAATGAGAAATTTGCCAGTTGCATGTCTTCGCAGGGTACTTTGGAAAGTAATTACTCCATAAAAAATAGTTCATAATGTGTGAGTATATAGTCCTGTAAGTGCTGAATCAACCATGAAAGATTTATTAAAGGACCATACCAGTGATTTTTGCATGTTTAAGCCCACTAAATACTATCTACATACTTTGCTGCCAACCATTTTCCAAAACGTAAAATCGTTTTTTAATTTTTTTGCGTTATTTTGCCAAATGCCCAAATTTTTCTATATAAAATAGTCTGATGATCCACTAAATTTAATGTTTCATCTGCTAATACGTATCAGAATGTAAAAGGTGTGGCCGTTTTTAATTTTGCATTTTAATTTTGTAAAAGCCATCTCCTCCTGGGATATAATTCCTGTTGGGAACATACATTTTCTTCTGTGCAGCTGCTTGTTAGGCTGCAGATACTTTGACAAAAAATTCATTAGATGTCATAGTTGCTATGAAGAAATACTTTTCTCAAGCATACTTTTGAAGTTTCTACAAGTTGATTATAGTTTTCTGGAATGAACTGAAACCAATGGTGACCTAGAAGGTAGGAAGAACAATTCTAATATTTACTGCTCCAGTAGTATGTTTTGGGAAATGGTCAGTGAATGTATACGTGTATATATTGGGCTCAAACATGTAAAAACTTTTATGTAATAATAATAATAATAATCATAATAATAATAATAATAATTTTATTTGTATAGGAGCTTTCAACAGACAACAGGTCACATGCAATAATATAAAACAATTTTAAAAAAAAACCAATACATAAAATTAAGAAACAGGGAAAATAATAAAGAAAATACACCCACTACGAACAAATAAAACCATAAAAGAAAGTGACTACCTAAAAGCCTGTCTAAACAAAAATGTCTTTGACTTCTAAACAAGACCTCAGTTTAGGCGTGACAGCCAGTTTCCGGTTTTGTAGAAGTAACAGAATTATGTGGATTTATTCAAATATTCCCAAAATGAGAAAAAAATACTTTAATTAAAATTGAAACTTTAATGTCACTTAGGGAGCTGTGTCACCGAAACTCCACAGTAGCCTTTGACTAGCCCATGGAAATACCACGTCCCACCCTTATGTGTATAAAGCGACACCCAATCAGAGCAGCGCTCGGGGCCGCGCCCAGCCCGTATCGGAACTCGTGGACGCGCAGCAGGTAGACCACAGGTGTGTCGTCACGCAGTTTGAAGGAGACTCACCTGAGCAACTGCTGAACCTCCGTAGGAAAGTTATTTGTGCATCGCTTTTACAGTTTTAAGTGAAAATTGTAGAATGAGAGCTGGTGACAAAATAAGACTTTTCAACTTTTAAAGGCAGAATAATTTTTTTATTCTTTCCGGCTGATGGAGGAGTGATTGAATCTCAACAAAGTGGATATTCACGCAGTTTGGATTACCGTGTATGGCTGTTGTTGTTTTTATAGAAAATGGGTTTTATCAGTAGAAAACCAGCTGGAATTGTACTCATTATTTGCACTGTTTTAACTCTAAATGGGTCCAATGGAGAAGTCCCATCCAAACCAGCCGGTGGCGTCACGGTTCTGCCCCCGGTTAAGCCCGCTGGCCCCCAAGCTTTTCCTGATGCTGAAAAGGAAAGCTTGCCCGTTTTTACAATGGATTACCCAAGAATACAAATACCCTTTGAGATCACTCTTTGGGTTTTGCTTGCTTCATTCGCAAAGATTGGTAAGTAAGTTTAGATAGAATAGAATAAAACAGTGAAATTAATTAAAGATTCAATTTCATGCTATTCAGAAATAATGTGTCCGTTTCATTGAAGATCCTGGGTTCATGTTTTCAGAGTGCAGAAGAAAGTTTTTCTTTGACACCCTCTCATCCTGTTTTTGAACTAAAGTTCTTTTTTTTTTTTTTTTTTTTNTTTTTTTTTTTTTTTTTTAATCTCCTCTCAGGTTTCCATGTGTACCACAAGATCACAATATGGGTGCCAGAGTCGTGCCTTCTGATCAGCATTGGTCTGATTGTGGGTGCCATCATGCATTCTGTGCATGAGGAGCCCCCTGCTGTGCTCACCTCTAATGTCTTCTTCCTCTACATGCTGCCCCTGATTGTGCTTGATTCAGGCTATTTCATGCCAACCAGACCCTTCTTTGAGAACATCGGCACGGTTTGTTAAAAAATCTGCCACATTTTCCTCCTGCTGCTGCCAAAACAGATAAACATTCATAGTTCTCATACTGTGACTTCTTTATTTTTTTGGATGATATGTGTGCAGGTGCTGTGGTTTGCAGTGGTGGGGACGCTGTGGAACAGCATAGGTATCGGCATGTCTCTGTTTGCCATATGCCAGATTGAGGCGTTTGGTGTGCAGGACATCAACCTGCAGGAGAACCTGTTGTTTGCCACCATCATCTCAGCTGTGGACCCTGTGGCTGTGCTTAGCGTGTTTGAGGACGTTTCTGTCAACGAGCAGCTCTACATCGTGGTGTTTGGGGAGTGTCTTTTCAATGATGCTGTCACTGTGGTGAGTGGTGTGTTTGATTTTGTGCAAATCAGTGTGATTGGTACCTGTCTGAGTGTTCCCCATAAATAAACCTGAGTGTAACAACAGGGAAACTTGTTGCAACACATTGGCCTGACGTGGATTCCTCTGGGTTAACGTGGAGCAATGAGCAAGTTGCGATGACAGACTGTTCAGATTGTGTTATAGCATTAATTAGAACCTAAGGGTCAATGCATGACCTATGATGGGTCTACCATCAGGTGTGTGCATACCCACAGACCCAAAATGCCAGTAAAAAAAAAAAAAAAATTAAATCGTAAAATCCTGTTATAAACTTATGTGGGTACAAATTGCGGTGGCAGATGTACATTTTATACCAATCAAACCATATGTATGTTTCAGTGGTATATTGAACTTTGCACACAGGCAGATGAACCATCTTGTCGCCTAACATTTAAAAGATCATACAGGTGATTTTGCATGTTTAAGCAGAATAAATACTGCCTGCATACACATTACAACCATTTTTGAAAACATAAAATTGTATTTTAGTTTTCCTGTTATTTTGCCAAATCCCCTAATCTTTCAAAATGAAATATTAAGGTGATTAAACCCATCTTAAAATTCAATGATTCACCTACTAATGTACATCATGTAGTGTACACGTAGAAGGGACAATGGTTTTTAATTTATTGGTAAAAGCTGTCTTCTCCTGGGATATATTCCCTGTCAGACATAACATTCTCTTCCATGCAGCTGTATGACCATTAAATAAAGTTACATTGACAAAAAATGTAATAGACATCGTGTTCACTGTGACGGATTACTTATCTCAAGCATGTTTTAAGTTGATTTTAATAGTTTCCTGGAATAAATTGAAACCAATGGCAGTTTGGAAGGTTGAAAAAACAATTCTAATATTTAATGCTCCCGTTGTACATTTTGGAACATTATTGTCAGTAAAGTAACACATACGCAGTTTGTATATATTGGGCTCAAACATGCAAAACCACAGGTATGGTCCTTTTTAAGATCCTATTTGGATGATTTGTAAAACTGGAATTAAATGAAATGGCAGCTCCACTATTATGCTGCCCGGAGCTTTTCTATTCTTTCTCTAACGGCTCATCTCAGGTTTCAGCAGATACTGTATTACTTGTTAGGCCTCTATTCAGGGTGACTATAAAGCTATGAGCAATGCGCAAATAATGTGTGTGAGATCTTCTGTGCAACGACAAGGCTGTAGAGGACATAAATCATATAAAAATGGAGATGGGAGAATGTGGGTAAATACACCACAACAAATGCTGCTGTTGGAAATCTGTTTGCTCAGAATCTGCCAAACCAGTTTCTGAAGTCACTGTTACATTTTGCTGTAGGGGAGCAGTTAACACACATCATAGTCTGAATGCTCAAATTTCCCCTCTTTCCTTTTCTATTGTGACCGAATACAATCCACTGATCCACCCACCCACATTACTGCTCTTAGCTTTGGCGTGGCGACCTTTTGTTTAGTACACAGTAGCTGAACTGATGCTGAAAGTGAAGAAAACATTTTACCCAGGAGACCGGGAAAGCTCAGGTGTGGTTTCTGTTGAGTGCTTTGTGTCACAGAATTTCACCAATCAAAGCTGTGATATCTGACAAAGGCGCAAATACTTCTGATCTATTAAGAACACTGCTGTCCAGTGGGATGAAGGTGGGAACATTCTAATACCCACACAGAGAGGAACAACAAAAAAAGAAGCGGCTAAGAGTAATTTTTTTTCAGGCGACCTAGAAATCTTAGCTAGCCGCTTGACCGAGATTTCCTTGTTATTCAGTGCATTAAATCAGTCAGTATGCAAAAACATGGAACTAGTGCGGTCTTACCTGCACATACAGAGCTCTCCAAAAATGCTACCAACCTTGGTAAATAAAAGGAAAATGGGCTGTGACAATAATAATAACAATACTAATAATACATTATTGTCATTATTGTCCAGCTGGAAATTGGTCTTTGGTCTCACCACCAAGAAAACATCAACTTCAGCAGTGCAACATACAACACAAAACACAAAAGCAGATACACAGGAAGAAAATAATATGGTTGCTTGTCTAGCATATGTATACATTAATGGATACATTAATTTATTAGTAAATTGGAGTTTATTTGTAAATTGATTTAGAGACCCTTGGTACCTATAGCGTCATCCTAATGGAAGTAACTGAAATTCATGGTTGAGGGGACGTGTTGTGGCCCTATTAATGGATAAGGCCTTCCTGTGTACAGCCAGACTGTACAGGTTGTCTAGTGGTTTTTGTTGGATGCCCACAATTTTCCCAGCTGTTTTTACAATCCCATGTAGTGGGATTGGTTTTGTTTATCACAGTTAGTTGTCCATACCAGACCGTTATGTTGAACATCAAAATGCTCTCAACTAAACTAGTATAAACTCTTTGCGAAACACTTTGGCTGACAGAAAACTCCCTCAACCTCCGTAGCAAAAATAATCTCTGGTTAAAGACAAAAATGTCTTTGTTTATCCTCTGGATCTTTCCTTCAAAATTTAACAAAAATCTAACCATTAGTAAAATAATTGAAAGAAAATTTGTTTTGTCATGAAACAAATATTTTTCTCAATGGGCCTGGAAGAGGACGTGTGTGTATATTGGCTCCACACACACAGTGAGGATGATGGTTCGAGTGGCCAAAGAATCTCCAAGGATTACAGCTGAAGAATTGGAGATGGTTTTTGGGTTTTTGGCAGAAAATCTCCAAATCTACGATCAGACACCACCAGGCCAATTGAGCAAAAAATATTTGTTTCATGATAAGTATTTATTTTTCCTTTTAATAATTTTACTTCAGTTAAAGGTTATTATTATTATTTTTTTGGTTGATATTTTGAATAAACAATCAAGAGGATAAACAATAAAGACTTTTAAAGACTTTATTTTTTCACAGCCCATTTTACTTTTATTTACCAAGGGTGCCAATATAAATAGAGGCCACTGTAGGTCTAATCTGTGGAAAGAAAAAGAACCTCTTACTTCTCTAATTGTCTTGTGTTTGATCTCCTGGGATCTGGTATGATCAGCCTCGTCTTTATAATGAAGTCTGACAAACTAGAGTGAACTTTGATGCAGAAACATGTCTTTATGGAGCCTTGAAATGAGTATTTTCTTGAACCAGACTGGATGCTGTCATCCCTGCCTTTTAAAACTAACTGCACAACGTCTTTTGAGCATCTTGACTGTGCCTTTGAATTTACTCCAAGAACATAATGTTAGGAGATGTGTGCAGTTAGAGACGCTTCAACTCTTTATATATTCATGCGGACCCCATTTAACAATACATCACCATGCAAACAACAGTAAGATTCTGTAAAAAGGCAGACTTTGATCATTGTCAGGAGACAGAACATGACGAAATTAAACAAAGGCAGTTACTGTGGCAAATTATTCTTTTCAATGAGTCATTCAATGTGCACTGGGAAATGAGATTATCACAGTGCAAACAGTGCAGAGTAAATATTTCAATAAATCACTTTTATCAGAAATGCCTTCAACAGAGGCCGTAGCTCCTGACACCACCCATGACCTCTGACATGGATGTGTGGGTTATTTGTGGTTTCTGTCTCTGTGTGTTTTCAGCAGATGGATGAGAAAGAGAGAGTAGCTTTACTGGTTCCTTTGGAGCTGATCTCCATTTATTTCTGATAATCAACAGGAAAGAAAGAAAATAGAAATATACCACATCAGCCACCAGCTCCTACAGAAAAGAAATAAAAGCAAACGGAGATATTAGCGTGGCCCGCTGTGATATCATGCTGCACGGTTTGTCTGTCAAAAATATTTACCGTATGCTCGAGTATAAGCTGAGTTTTTATTACCAAATTTCACAACGCAAATTGGGGGGTCATCTTATACACGAGTAATTCAAATTTGATCCCAGAGAATGAAATTTCCAGGGGTGGAAATACTACCCATTACCAGTACCCATGGAAAATAGTTTAAATCATACCTTAGAATGAANCAGGGGTGGAAATACTACCCATTACCAGTACCCATGGAAAATAGTTTAAATCATACCTTAGAATGAAATATTTCCTGACTAAACTTCTTAGGTCAAGAAGCTGTGATCCGTCAGTTACGGTAATAAGCTGCTGAAATAAATATTATGTTTACCGGTAAGTGGATTATTTTCAGAAAATCAGAGGAATACTATGACAATACCCAGAAAAACAGGTAATTTGCTAAACAAATAAATTGATGGAACAACATCAGGAGGTCAGCTGAGGGAATTCCAAAACTCTGTATCGAGGAATGTCCAGCACGTAGACAAGCCCACATCGACTCAGGTACAGGATAATTACTGAAAACACATAACGGATGAAATTCTCAAAAAAATAAATAAATAAATAAAAACTCACCATAATTACACAGCTTAATAAGCGCCGTGATAATTATAGGTCATTTGTAAAGCTTCTCTTTCCTTCATCACTGCGATTCAGACAAGGAAGAGGAGTCTGGAAACTTGTTAGCTAATGTCACTTACGGTAATCAGCTGTGTTCCGGTACCTGGGTTATTTTCAGAAAATCACAGGAATACTATGACAATTATCAGATAAACAGGTAATTTGCTAAACTAATAAAATGATGGTACAACATCAGGGGGTCAGCTTATGTACGGGTTTCTGTAAAAAGTTAAATTTGCAGGTCAAAATCAAGGGGTCGGCTTATAGTCAAGTATATATGGCACTTTTGAGGGCCAATCCATCAAAATTCTTACATGAATAGGTGCTACAAGATAATATCGTAATGTATTTGATAACATTTGGCAACCTTCCTGATTAGAAGCAAAGGATTATTAGGGTAAATGTTTGGAGACAGAAAGAGAAAAATTGCATCCACCTTCTACAGGGAAACAGGAAAAGGGGAGAGGTCAGGTAAGAGTGGACGCAGAGTAAATATTGGCGGATGCTTTATCAGTCAGATTCCAGTAATATTACAGACAAAAGACAGATTTTGTGTAATTATATCAACATTAAATTGTATAAATGACACATGCAGAGAGAGAGAGAGTGTGAACATGTAGTTGATGTAAGCTCTGTGTATGTGTTGGTGTTTGTCAGGTGTTGTACAACATGTTCAACTTTGTGGCGGAGATGCCGGTGGTGGAGCCGGTGGACGTGTTCCTGGGCGTGGCGCGGTTCTTCGTGGTGGGGCTTGGCGGCATGGGCTTTGGTCTTCTGTTTGGCTTCGCAGCTTCCTTCACCACTCGGTTCACCTCCAGAGTCCGAGAAATCGAGCCGCTCTTCATTTTCACGTACAGCTACCTGGCCTATCTGGTCGCTGAGCTCTTCGCCATCTCATCCATCATGGCGTGAGTAGACTAACACGTTTATCCAGGTTCACGTAGCTGGACGATAGGCTGTTGTGACGCTGCACGGCTGTGTTTGTTTTTCTGCAGCATCGTGACTTGCGCCCTCACCATGAAGTACTACGTGGAAGAGAATGTGTCTCAGCGCTCCTGCACCACCATCCGCCACGTGGTCAAGATGCTTGGCTCCATCTCCGAGACCCTCATCTTCTTCTTCCTGGGTGTGGTCACCATAACAACAGAGCATGAGTGGAACTGGGGCTACATCCTGTTCACACTTCTGTTTGCTTTTGTATGGAGAGGTCTCGGTAAGAATAGGGAAGAGTTTGTCTGTCATGGTAGACTGGATGTTATGTTTGACTTGGAATCTGTTGGTTTTGTAGGATTAAAGTCTGCTCAAACATCTGAAGAGTGAATTAAACGTTACGCTCCACGTTTCTACCCTCCTGCACAGGCGTCCTGGTGCTGACTCAGATCATCAACCCTTTCCGCACCATCCCGTTTAACTTAAAAGATCAGTTTGGTCTGGCTTACGGGGGTCTTCGAGGTGCAGTCTCTTTCGCCTTGGCCTTCACTCTTCCTGATAACATTGGACGCAGGCAGCTCTTCATCACAGCCACCATTGCCATAATCATCTTCACTGTCTTTATTCAGGTAAGGGAGTTTGTTCCTGTGGTGGTGACGCATTTTATGACTTTAAAGGGGTATTTTATGTTTTTGTTATTTTTCTTCATGTTTATGGTGTAATATTGCCAAAGTTGCAGAATTTGAGCTTCATGCCAAAATAAATGCATCTAGTAAAACAAACCCATCAGTCCTGAACCGGCCCAAACACTTTGTTTTGGCTTAGTTTCTTATTTCCTTAAAATGTCTCCGTCAACATATTAAGGAAGTGGTTAGACAAAGTAGACGAGAAAGTCCAGCATCTGCCATGTTGCACCTGTTTTCACTCAGCATGCACAGCAGTGCTGCAGCAAGGGAGATTAGAAGTGAATGGATATGTTTTTTGCAAATTAAAGCATTACAGCGGTTTAAGAGTAGACTCTTAAATGAAAATAAGATGGAAATCTGCCTAATGTTTCTCCTTTAAAGCACAATAATCCCAGTTTGTTCATAACAATGGTTGCCATGATTTTGAAGGTTCAGCACCAACCTGCAGTAGCAACACATTGGTTATTGGTTAGTTGTACTGGTAGTACAATGGCAGATAATAGAAAAAAAAAATAGGTCGTCAAGTCATTTCAACCATTTTGGACAA
Source organism: Lucifuga dentata (assembly GCA_014773175.1). Taxonomy (NCBI): domain Eukaryota; kingdom Metazoa; phylum Chordata; class Actinopteri; order Ophidiiformes; family Bythitidae; genus Lucifuga; species Lucifuga dentata. The sequence goes on from VXCM01000544.1 coordinate 125,657, forward strand.
ACATCTTTTGATTTTTTTGCAAAATAATCTTTGGGATTTTTGTTGTGTTTCATTTGTTGTATCTTACTACTTTTCACAAATTTGGGTAAAGCTAAAACTGTGTTATTGTGCCTATAGTTTTGTGATCTGCTTACTGTGTTTCGAGTCGACCCAACCTTAAAACCTGCTGACCTCTGCCACAGACAGACTTGTTGTGCTTCAGGTTATAGGATTCAAATTTCTTGCTTCCTGTCTAAATGTCAGACCAGTGTTCACCATTTACATCAAATACTTTAGCTCTTTATGATGGATTGTGTCGTTCAAGCTGACTGTAAGTAGAATCTGAATACACCGTATGTTTTTCACTGCTGTCACCTGAGAGACAGAATTGTTCATGAAACGTGTAGGGCTTAAATGCTCAGGATGTAAAGTATTCTAGTGTCTTTCTGACTTTATCCTTGGTTCTGATTAACCTTTGACCTTTTGTCTTCACAGGGCATCAGTATCCGGCCTCTGATTGAGTACATCAACGTCCGCAGAACCAACCGTAACCTTGAAACCATCAATGTAGAGATTCACTGCAGGGTACGTTACAGAATGTGGTGGTGGTACATGTGCAGTGTGTTGTCATGTCAAGCGTTAAGACCTTTTCATTTGCTTTCAGCTCATGGAACACACCATCTCTGGCTTAGAGGATCTCTGTGGACAGTGGAGCCACTACTACTGGAAGGACAAGTAAGAACTTTCTGTCCTGAGCTCTTCTTATTCAGACCTTAAGCCATTATAATATAATCAGTCACAGAATAATACCACCTTTTCCTGCTCATTAACTACAAATTACTCTGCTAATCTTAAATTAACTGCGTCACATTTCTACAATCAAAGGAAAAGACTCTCTTCCACTGAAACTGGAAATGTGATGGCAGTTTTAGTTTACTCACTCTAGATTTCCCTCTGTGGTTTGTTTGACAAATGCTATTGTTCATGCAGCGACTGTGTGGGAATATTGATAGGTGACGAGTTTTTGGTGTCAAGTTCTGCTTCCTCCATCAGCAGCACGGCTAAAGTTTTTCTTCCTGAAGCTCTGAAAAGTTTTACTTACTTTCTCTCCTCCCTCTTTCACCAACAATACCCATCAAATTTTTTCTGCAGTTTGTTTAAAAAGTTAAATTATTTTCAGATTTTAAAATTTTGCTGGTATTTCCTCAGTGGTATATTTTGCAATCATTTAGTTTTTAATTAGGTAAATTAACACTTTAAATTTTGGGTATGGTTATCTTCATGTCAATTCTAATTGTTGACAAAGTATTTAAAGTAGTAAAATATTCTTCTTCAGAGTAACTTTCCGTTCCACATTTTCCAGAGAAATAACTTTACCTTAAAAGTTGTCTCCTCAACATTTTAAAAGATCTTGAAAACCAAAATTTGAAAAAAATCCTGAAAACCAAGATATTTTTCAAAAATATACCATGTTTTTAAACATATACTCAGCTATACTTTAGAAACTGTAGATAGAGTGCCAATATGTGAACATCTGGTATAATCTATAGCTATAAACATTGTTCAGAAAAAAATACACAAACATTTATGTTCATACACAAAGATAATGAATTCAAATACTTCTTAATTTTTGACATTGGACTCCAAGCACCTGCTTCCTTTATTCTTCCTTCTCTTCTGTTTGATATTACTGATACATCTACATTCTTTTCCTGTAAAACTGGTTTTTCAGATCTCAGGACTTAGATCGTGAATCTGTCATACAAGTTAAAACATGTTGTGAAAAGATCCACAGCCTTGATCTCTAACTTTTACCCACCTGAGGATTTTGATGATATAATCTTGGCCCTGCAGCAGGACCTAGACACACATCTGTGCGATCTCCTCTCTCAGGTTTCTCAAGTTCAACAATCGAATCCTGCGAAAGATCCTGATCCGAGACAGCCGGGCTGAGTCCAGCATTGTGGCGCTGTATAAGAAGTTAGAGCTGCAGAACGCCATGGAGATCCTGGACACGGTGTCTGGAGACATCAGCGCCGCTCCGTCCATCGTCTCTCTGTAGTACGTCTTCATTTTCTAAGCTTCTTACCTGGTCATGTCAGGAGGGAAGAGTAAACAGTTTAATGTCTCATCTGTTTTCTAGTGAGGAAAAGAAAAGCTCAGCTAAGCCGAAGAGGAAGTTCCTGGCAGGTGACTTGAAGAACATGCATGATATCCTGTCCAAGAACATGTACAAGATCAGACAGCGGGTAAGATGCTGAGGATGGTTATACTTTCTTTTCAACCACAATTTGAAATCCGATGTGTTAAAAAGATTCATCTTGTAAATGTACTCTACAGCAGTAATGTGGACATTATCATCTTCTTGTGGATCTTGAAAATATGTCAAAATCACTTTGTACTGCTGAATTAGCTTAATTTTAGCTACACATTGGTGGTAGGTACATATTTCTGGCCTTATTTGTTAATCTACATTAATGCCAAAAATATGACCCTTACCTAAGCATATTTTTTTAATCTGCCAGATGTGGAATAATAACATGATCTGGGCTGAAGTGCACCTGTTTATAGTCTATCGTAGGGTACAGATGCATGATAACTTTTTCATTAAGATGGGTGTTTTTGTTTTCAAGAAATAGGCAAAAATGCTAATAGTTGCCCTAGCTGTATAAGGCGACACTAAGAGCAAACTATGGCTACGGTTTGGAGATGGGACATACATTGGCTGTTGTGTAACTTTTCGGCTCCACCTCTTCTTTCTTGTGACTAGATGATCAACAAAAACCAGCCCTGCTGTGTCTACACAGTGCAAACCTTTCCAACTTCCAACATGAAGCCAAGTGTTCCTTCCACCTTGTGGCTGCTCCCCAAATGAATTTTCATACAAAACGCCCTGCCTGTGTTTAACATGAAAATGTGAGGCAGTTTGAAAAGTAGAATGGCATGAACGCAGCATTGGAAACGAGAGATTTTTCTGTGAAGCCTTACCCACATATGATGGTGCATTTACTGGTAGCAATACTGACGTGCTGCTTTGCATAGCCACACAACTGCAGCTGGCAGTACTTTTCCATTAGTGAAATCAGCCTCAGAAGAGCTCTCAGAGAAGCTTTGATGTAGACAATAGGGAGCATGTGTCTATTCACAGATAGTCAAGTTGTCTGATTATCTCAGGAACACATCTTTGCAAGTCTCCCATCTCTCTGCTGTCCATACATTTATGTTTTGTCTTTAGAGTCTGTTAAAGGAGCATTCTGGTAGGTGCATGTTTCAGCCCAATAAATACTACCTATGCATGTTATGTTACTGCCCACTATTTTCAAAAACATAAAACCACATTGTAGTTTTTGTGATATTTTACCAAATTCCCTAATTTTTCTAAATTCAGGGTGATACACCCACATTAAAATTCAATGTTTCTCCATGGTTAGACAGCACAGACATTTTTAATTTCTCTGGTAAAAGCAGTTTTCTCCTGGAACTTCATTCCCTGGCGGAGACCTACATTTTCTTCCATGTAGCTCAGTGTTGGATCTGTTAAAATTAACTAACTTTTGTTGTGCTGAAACATGCAAAATCACCGGTATGCTCCTTAACATTCAACTAGTTTCTTATTATACCTGCAGCAGACCAGGTTATACTTGTTGGATGTAACAACAATGTGTCTCATATGTTTGTTTCAGTGACATTAAAGAAGTGAGAAAGCAAAAACTGAAATGAAAGGAACAGAATATCAAACTGGTCGGCATTCTCTGGCCATGCCAACTTCTTGTGCAATGTTCGGCCGCATTTTACTGAAATGAGATAGATCTCTGAGATGAACAAATGTACCCTTTAGTATTTTAAAGTTGGATATGTTTGTTTTAGGTCTAACTAATGGCTGTAGGATAGAAAGAATCGCTGTTGACAGTGATTAGTATGCAGGGTGGTGGAGGAATTATGGCAGCCTTGTCTTCTCTCAGTCCTTACAGTTGAGGTGTGGTCAGTTTTGGTTGGGCAATCTGATCATCTGCTTTGTTGTTAAAGAGTTTAAAGCCTGTAAAAAGCTGCTGAGTGCTGTTTCTCTCTCTTAAACCGTCTATTTATAGTCCACTTGTATCTGTTTTTGTTCTCAGTTCCACCCAAAGTGACTGTAAAGACCCCATTGTACTTCATATTTAAGTAGAGCCTTCAGGGCAAAAAATACATCTTGTAAGGATGAAGATGCTGTGATTCAGGCATTTTTGATGTTTTTTGTGTAGGAACCTGAGGAAAACTTTGGGTTTTTTTTCTTTTGTTTCTTCTACAGCTGATACCTCCCCTGGTTGTAATTTGTCTAAATATCACATTGCTGGTTACACTACTGCCGACCATTTTCCATAATATAAAACTATATTTTAGTTTTTGTGTTATTTTGCCAAATCTCCTAATCTTTCAAAGTCAAATTTACAGATAACCTATCTTATAATTTAATGTTTCAACTGCTAACATGTTATTCTGAATGTAGAAGGGACAGTCCTTTTGATTTTTCATTAAATCATCTCCTGGGACTTTTTTCCCTGGCGGAGACATACGTTTTCTTCCATGCAGCTCCACGTTGGACTGGTTAAATTCAAACTTTTACAAAGTATAACAATGGCGTTTGGTTTGCTGTGATGGATTACTTATCTCAAGCATGCTTCAAGTCTGTGCAAGTTGATTTTAAAAGAACGCTAGAATGAACCGAAACCAATGGCAGTTTGAAAGGTAAGATAATATTCTAAAATCTACTGCTCCAGTAGTATGTTTTGGAAAATGGTTGGCAGTAATGTAAAGTGTACACAGGTTGTATTTATTGGGCTTAAACATGCAAAATCACCAATATGCTCCTTTAAGTTATACTGCATGCAGTGTTCTAAGATATATTCACCAGCATGTTCTTTTGTTTTTTCAGTTTGTGCCTTTTGAAGGATACTCGGGCCTTTTCATTTTGAAAGTGTCCACCAAAGCCAGGTCTAACTAAGATCCGTTTCGTTTGATGGTGTGTGTAAAATGTCATATCATTTATGTTTGACCAGACGGTGGCGTTCACCAGCAAGCACGCCCTGCCCAACGAGAGACAAACCAAAGAGATTCTGATCAGACGCCACGCCAGCATCCGCTGCAGCCTCCGGCCTGGCAGCTTTCAGATAACAGTATGCAGCAAACTGTAACATATGGCTTGTCGTGACTCTGACAGTGAGACTCAACTGAGGAATTATTATTAAACCTTGCTACATTCATTTTCAACCTTTTAGGTTTAAGAGATTGTGAGTGCAGATTTGAACCTCATGCTACATTGAAATATATCTCAATTCAAACACATCCCTCTTAAGTCCCATCCCTCATCCATCATTTTTTCTCCATTCCCTCCTCCTCCTCTTCTACATTTGTCACATTTCATTCTCCCATTTTATTTCCATCTTATTCTCAGGATGTGCCTAAATCTCATAAGTACTTCTCTCTTCCTGCTGGAAAGAATCTGGACTCACAATTCCCTCCTAGGAGACTGAGGCCTGCAGGTAAGCTTCCTTTCATGGTTGTATTCTGTGCCCATCTTCTCTTTTCCAAGGGCTATTTTAATGTAATTTACAAGAAAATTATGAAAACATGTTGAGGGCTTCTGATATAATTAATGTGATGATCATTGTCTTTCCTTCCTTATCTACATGTCCCAGGTGATGAGGAAACCATGTCAGAGGTGGCCTATCCGTCTCGGTGCTCTCGGTTTGGCCAGCCTGGACGCTCCTCCTCCAGAGCCATGCTGCCCCTGCACAGGCTGGACACCCTCAAAGAGGTGCCTTCTGTCAACGTGCTGGATGAGGAGAAGGGAGAGAGAGAGAGGATGAAGCACGACATTTCAAGAACAAACTCCTCTTCCAGAGATTCCCGCAGCCCTGCCCCTCGTCATGACTTTGAAATCTCCACAGATAATGGAAATAGCTCCTCTGATAACCTTAGGAACGAGCATCATGAAGCAGAAGAGGAGGAGCAGCCTTCGCCTCCACCTTCATCCTGGGCCGCTGAACCCAGAGTCGATAACAGGGCGCGGAACCCTCTGCTCAGGCGGCCTCAGTGGAACCCCAAGAAGACATAAAAAGTCCCTGAGGTTTCAGTGGCAGCCGGACTGCTGTGGACTGTGTCTCAGGTTCAAAAGAAGCATCAGGGTCTCTCATTCTGACTGTGGGACAGACAGTCATCAACATGTAAGTACGTAATCAACGCTGGAGAGACGTTCACGTCCTACCAGGAGTGAATCCAGCTTTAAACTGAGCCTTATTGTTGTGATGCCGCTGTCGGTACCTCAACAAATGATGTATTGAAGTGAAGCCTAGCTGACAGTGTATAAACGCAGCGAAAAAACCTTTAATTTACTGACAAATCATAAGCTAGGTGCAGTAAAACATGGAAACCTGCTGTAGTAAAGAGATTTGTTTCTCACAGTTCCTTTAACATGTCACATTAGTGTGATTTTATACACTTTGTATATGCTTTGTACCACCCTGTAGGATTTTAATGTAATTATTTCTTTGTTACATGTAATGTAAATATCAGTTATTGTAATTTTATTGTGTACAGTGTGTGACAGTTGTATGATTGAGTAAGGTGTGTAAGTAGGTCATTTTGATTCAGAAACTGTTATTTCACTCCAAGAGTAGAATATTCTACTCTACTAATTGGAGGTCTTTTGTTTTGTCTGTTATACTAATTGGCCCACCTGGTTATTATTAGTTTTTAAATCTATCTGTAATAAACTTCTCCATTGTTCAAAGCTCTATCAAGTATACTAGATAAAATTATAGGTAAAACTGTGTACAGAACAGGGTTCATATACAACCCAAAACACAATAGATTCAAAAATAGAAAGAGATGTTTATTTAAACACCGCGCCTTTTGTTTTTTTTGCATGAATCTGTATGTACTTCTTCATAAATTCAAGGACTTTCTTACATTGTTTATACCAGTTTCCTCCTTACCCAGTGGCATTTAGGTGTATAAACAATAGTCGTAGCAGAATACAGTGGGATCTTAATTATAAAAAACAGTGAATATCTTCATTACCCATTTAAATTTCACCTAAGAAATGACTGGCATTGAGGTAATAATGTGTAATGCTGAATCCAAATGATCTGAAGCTCTGAAGTCTGTCTCATAGGGTTTTAACCTCGCAGACTTGATGTGATGCACACCTCACACACTTCATGGTACAAGTGACATAAGTCCACAGAGTGGGCATTTGGATTCAGCCTTACATGTGTATAACAGTGTAATCTACTCAGAGACACTCCACCAGCTCAGTTTTCACAGTGATCACTAGTTGTGTTTTAGTGGTGAATCTCTGAAGAATTGCTCTCTGGAATATAAAACCCTGGTCCTCTTCGTCTTCCTGTGTTACTTCATTCTGGGACTTGTAGTGCATCATCAGCAGGTCTTCATTAAACTCAGGGAATCTGAACTATGTAGTGGTTCTAGAATTCTATTCTAAACAAAGTGTGCATTGTTTCCAGTTTTGCTGAAACAAGCAAAGAACATGTGACCCATAGTTTTCTGTTTGACCAAACAGTGGGAGCAGGCTCGATTTCTCAGCCTGGTTCTTGACACCACACTTGATTTTTGAACCCATGTTCTTTAAAAGAGTATCTATAGTTTGCAGTGTGGTGAGATGATGACTCTGTAATATTGCATTTACAGATAAGGTCTGTACAGGCGTCCTGTAAAACACACTCAAGCAGGAAAACTGTTCCTATTATGAGTTTTCTGTTCATCTTTACAGTTGGCCCCATACCACTAACAGCACTTCTCTTAGTGGTGAATCTCCAGAAACATTTTAAATCACCCTTCATGATCAGAGCGTTGCTATTTTTATGATCCCCCTCCCGTCCCATTTGGGGATTCTAATGAGCAGTAAACCTATAGCAGCAAGAGCCAGGACTACTCCCAGACTGGGGGGACCACAGGGGCTGAACTCCTGAGCCAGACCAGAGAGGACGGGGGCCAGGACACGACCGACAGCTGTAACCGATTGCCCGGCTCCTATCAGAGTCCCGCTGGCCTGGACCCCTCCCCTCTGCAGCTCCAGGTCTGTGATACAAGTCCGCCCAATGGTGGTGGAAATGCCAAAGAAGGTGGAGGTGAGCAGCACCTGCCAGACGCTGGGTGCAGTACCATAGAGGAAGATGAGGGAGCAGGTGAGCACGGTGGAGTGAAGCAGCAGAGCAGGCATGTTGTTGCCATATAGTTGGGTAACCGGCCCCACCAGAAACCCAGCCAGGGCGCCTAAAGTGCTGCTATAGCTGATCAGGTAGCCTGTCACCTTAGGCTTGAGCGAAAAGCGTTCCTCCATGGCTAGGGAGAAATTACTGTAGTACAGCATGATTGCTACGGCCATTAGAAGACGCACTAGGAAGAGGTCCCACATGTCAGAGGAGGCCACCATGTGGATCTTAGAGCCCACTGAGGACAGCTGCCTCCATGCAGGCTGGAGCAGAGACACCTCCCTCCACCTGAGATGACCCTGGAGCTTTCGTGGAGCACTTGCACCTGGACTCGTCTCTGCTGCCTGCGCTGGTTGGCATTTGTTTGTGTGGGAGCCATTGGATGCAGGCTTGCTGCAGTTGTTGTCATGACATTTACTGGTGGAGTTGCTGGAGTTTGTTTGTATGAGTGTCTCATTCCACGGTAGCATCCACACCAGCCCTGGAAGGAAATACTAACTGTTTGATAAATATTCCAAATACAGGAGCAGTTCTATCCTTTTATTTGTCATCATCCATTTCTACTCACCTGCATTAAGGAGGAAGATGGCTGCACAGGTGAAGGAGGAGGTGTAGAAGCCTCCTTCATGCTCTGTAAGGTAGCCGCCCACTACAGGACCGAGTATAAAGCCAACACTGGAGGCTGCATTAAAATGTCCCATCACCAGAGGGCGCTCTGACTCAGACACCAGGTCAGACAGCAGGGCTCTGCAGATGGACAGCGAGTGCTTGAACAACCCTGGAAGAGGAAAAACATTGAGAAGAATTAGGTGAGTTCTGACCTGTCATTCACAAATTAAATAATAGTTGGCCTTTGATAACGTCTCTGTAAGTTAAGATAAAAAAAAAAAAATTACAGGCGCAACTTCTGATTTTATTATGTGCTAATTAACCCAGTTAGTTGATTTTGCATGTTTAAGCCCAGTAACTACAACCTGCATGCACGTTACATTACTACCAACCATTTCCAAAAACATAAAACCATATTTTAGTTTTCCTGTTATTTTTTTCACTGTGATGGATTACCTATGTGAAGAATATTTCAAATCTCTGCAAGTTGATTTTAATAGCGTACTGGAATAAACTGAAACCAATGGCAGTCTGGAAGGTAGGAAAAATTAAAATTTACCACTCCAGTAGCATGTTTTGCAAACATGCAAAATCACCGGTATGATCCTTTAAAGCTTCAAAAAAGCATCGAATATCTGTTAGGAGTATTCACCAATACAGTATTTATCAATGAATATAGGAATAATGCAGTAAATATTGGGTTTTGGACCCTTTTTGGTTACAGAGCTTTGACACGTTATTTTTGACATGTTTTTAGAGCTTGCAGTAGAGATTCTGCATCTCATCCTCCATAACAGGCAAAGATAACAGAAATATGAAGAAACTATATGTGTTTGGTAGACATATAACTAATTAATCCATTGCAAAAGTATATATATATATATAAAAACACCTTTGTAAAAGTTTTTCTGTGTGGTTTATTTGATTCCTGCATCTTGGAGGAGCAGTGCTTTATTATTATTATTATTATTTTTTTTTTGGTAGTGGTCTAACCCTAACTGAACCTACCCACAGGTATCCGAGCAAGGACAAACAAAGTGATGCTGGTGGACATCCCAAGCAGGCCGTAGCCCAGAGCACTCAGCAGCAGGCAGGTCAGTAGAGAGTACCGCCGTCCCACCACGTCGCTCCAGCTGCCCTGCCATTCACACACAAGAAATGACCACAAACACAAATAAAACCAAACGCTTCATGGCATAGAAGATACTCAGAGATGAGATTCTAGATCTTTCTACTGCCTGGATGGGTGAAGTTGGGTGAAGGTTCAATTCTAACTCACTGATCAGCTCCATTTGCTGGCATCGGATTCCACAAAGACACAGAAAAGTGTGTAACACCACAGCCCTCGACACAACAAATACTAAATGAGATCTTTCTCCATTGTTAGTGTCTAACTTTGTGCTGAAACTGTATTTATGTGAAAGATCAGATGAATCAAAAATTAAGGAAATTCCAGAAAATAGCAGCCCAAGCAGTTATACAAGACTGCATTACATTCTCACTCTATCTCATTTATGTATACACACATGCACGCACGCACGCACACACACACAAATAAATCGGCTGATGAAATAATCAAATCAGGACCAACTGAGTTTGCTGTGTTCTGGGTGCAGCCTGTGGGGAACCGACAGATGACTCCTTATCTCTTTAATTTGTTGCATGACCCCTGAGATTTAAACCAATTTCAGGAACTGTGGGCAGCCGCAAGGAGACGTGGAGTGCGGAGAATCTCACATCAGATGCCAGCGTTATTAACTTGATATCTTAACCGAGTGCTAACTGTCCAGACGTGGTTTTGAATCAAGGCTTTGATACCTCATTATACTTTCAAAATATTATGTCACCATGGAGGCAAAATGTCCTTAACTTACAGCCCAGGCGTGTCAAAGAGAAAAATCTTTTCTGTGTGGTTATTTGATTGTTTCTGTGGCTAGCTGGGAACACTGTGTGTGTATGTGTGTGTGTGTAGACTGGGTGTATTGTGTTACTATAATCAGACTAAAACACTCCATGTTACTGACTCTGTTTATTGTTTTCATGAAATACCAGGGAGGACGTGACTTTGGCTGCTGGCTGAGCGTGGAAGCAGGCTACATGGAGTTAGAGGTCAGAGATCCAGCTCATTTTAGAGAGAAATAGGTCAAATACTTACAACTATTGTGCTGGAGAACAGCTGTAAGATCCCATATGTAGAACCTGAAAGAGTTTCACAGTTTCATGAGATCCGTTAGGCTAATCATGGTATTGACAGAGGCTTATTTCAGTCTTTTTTTACTTTATGTCAAACTTTATACAATTACAGCAAAGCAGAATAGGATATTATTGTTAATTATACAAATATTAGTCAAAAGTAACAGGAACTTTGGGGCCTTTTCTCTTTTGAAATGATATTAACCTCTGGAAAAATTAAAGGAGAATTCCACCAGTTTTACACATAAATCATTGAGGTCTCTCTGTATTGGAGCTAAGACTTCAAGTGTGAAAAAATGTACATGAAGAAGAAGAGCAAAGCCTCTCCTTACATACACTAAAGTGTTATTGATCCGCACACATTTTTTTAGCACCAGTACAGAGAGACCTCTGTGATGTCATGGAGGTCATTTCTTTTCGTTACACAGTTCCCTCTTCAGCTTTCACGCAGTTGTTGTTTTCACATGTTGAATAGTACTTCCCAGGACCAATAAACTGAGTTTAAACTGTAAAATTGGTAGAGTTCCCCTTTAACACAATGTGGTGCTTTTTACAGCTTAAAATATGTCATTAGCAGTTATCACCACTTTGTGTCTCTGTATATAAAATGACTCAAAAAATAATAACTTCATCAAGATTCAAGTTAATTTTAGCAACCAGAAAATTATATTTATATGGCCTTTGGCAGCTTGCTACATAGTTATGCATTAATTGCCCATTTCACTCTGTGGAGTAACTTTTTATCTGCTATGTAACTTAGCCTCTAAAACTCTGACTTGTCCACCGGTGGAGATATCTTTGCAAACTGGGTTTGTGTTTCCAAGCATTGTTCAAACCCTGAGAATTATATTTGAATTTGAGTAAAATTCCAGTAATTCCAAAGATGCTACATATGTCAGAATCAATTTCAGCAAAATGTATATAGAATAATGCATGACATCTACAATTATTCTATTTTATGTAATAATGCAGTTATTAAAAATGATGTCTGGGGAATGAATAGCCTCAATAAAGCATTAAACCAAGTAGATACAGAACATGAATGTCATACAATGAGAAACAAGTTTAGTGTTTTTCTAAATTTCCAGAAACATAAGGGGAAATTCAAGGGTAAAGTCAAGACTTTAAAGAGTGTGTAATGAACACACCTTACCTACAATACCAGCCACAGTAGGACTGGCTCCAAGAGCCTTCACATGATGGCTCAGCAGAGGGATGATCATGCTCACCCCAAACAAGTCCTGCACAAACACAGAAGGAAAACAAAGAAACACTGTGTGGTTACTCCAATTACAGAGACGTATGAGATAAAGTATGTTATAGCGCATGTAAAGCTAGTGGGCAGGCTATAAACAAAGAGTGTAGGAGAGGCTGAAGCCTCTCATCCTGTTTATCTGCATTGCTGAGATCAGAACTGGTCTTGCCAAAGTCTTGATTGAAGTCATACAGTGATTGCTGTCCTGACACGACTCATTAAACTAATGGCCAGTGACAGTACCAAACATCCACAGTCTCTGCCAAAAATCTGAGCTGCCTGGATGCTTTTAGACACGTTTTATTAGATTATCATTCAGCTGCTCCTCTGTGGCACCATCACCATGGTAACAGAACTCTGACATCTGAATTCTAAGCATTTTAAAATGACTTTGAATGGCTTGTGCATCAGCTATAATGTTTACTTCTCCATGTCAAAGAACACATTAATTTACCTTGTAGCACATTCTACTGACAGTAAAATGCTGCATTTGACATCTTCTGCACTCCATACGTCAAGAACATGTGTCAGGCCCTAAAGCATGAATCTACTGTCCAAACATGTCCTGTATACAGACACAGTTTTGGAGTCAGCAAAATGTATGGGTCATATTCAATGATGTATATTTTTGTTATTTTGGACATAAAGAAAACTGTGTCCAAAATGACCAATCAGTGTATGAGTTACAGTTCCTGTTGCTATCATGTCCTTACATTAATCCAAAATATTAATAAAAAAAAAAATGATGTCAGAGAAGTACATTCAATATATTTAAGACCTTTTTGATCAAATTTTGAGTAATTTAGGTTTAAATCAAATATAATGTTTAACTTTGAACTCTACTTCATATCCCAACAGAGAAGAGAAGCAAAGAAGTGAAATCAAATAAGAAATGTAAGCATTAGGTGGGGGGGATATTACAGGTAAAACTTCAGATTTTGCTGCTGAAGACATTAACAAATATACACAAAAGAGAAATAAAATCAGATAGAATGATCAGGTTGAAATTAAATCTTCATTATTTAAACAGTCTAATAGGCATTTAATATTTTTTGGAGACCTTTAAGACCTGGCACCCTAAAAATATCTTTGTAATTTTTGCATAATTCGTACAACAGTAAATATTGTGCATTATGTGTTGCATTTGTCTTGAAAGTGCTGAATCCAACCATGAAAGTTTTATAAACTACTTTTGAAAATTTTAATTTTTAGGGTTCATCAAACATGAGAAATTTTAACAATCACACGTCTGCACAAGGGACTTTGGAAATTAATTACTAAGATGCTCCAGTACATATGTGTTGCATTTGTAGCCTTAGAAGTCCTGAATCCAACCATGAAAGGTTTTTAACCTACTTATGAAAATTTTAATTTTTAGGGTTCATCAAACATGATAAATTTTAACAATCACACATGTTTGTACAAGGGACTTTGGAAATTAATACTCCAAGATGCTACTGTTCACATCGTGTGTGTGCATAGTCCTGGAAGTGCTGAATCCAACCATGAAAGTTTTATTAACTACAATCTAAATTAAAATTTTTAGGGCTGATGAAAAATGAGAAATTTTGCCACTCGCATGTCTGCCCAAGGGACTTTGGAAATTAATTAAAGATGCTATAGTAAATAGTGTTCATAATGTGTTGCATTTGCACAATTTGTACATTGATTCTCTAAATCGGTGAAGTATATTTTGGCACGAACTCTGCGAGCTGTGAAGACATGACTGACTCACCATGAAGCCCACCACGTAGATACACTGTATAATCCGCGTCCGTCCGTTTTTATGAAATAAAAAGCTACATTTCGTATGATTGTGATTCATCCTCCCAATGTGACAGCTCGGCTGCGGCCAAAGCGGAAGCGCTCACCGGCTCTTCGGTAAATTATGAAAACATAACCGCATATCCGCGTCCTGCCGGGGGTCGGTGTGACTGGAGAAATATACCGTATTCGTGTTAAACCGTCTGTGACCATTTACCGACAGAGCTGCATTGATTGCACGAATAAAACCACTATAGTTTCCCATGACACAGTTTAGAGATTGAGACGTAGGTAATTCTCAGGAGAGGAATTTCTGTTCTTCCCAGTCTGATCCCCCTACGGCTAGGCGTCTCTTGGTATCGTCCGGTGACGTCACAGTCTTATAACTTACAAAAAAAAACCTATAGAAAAACAACTGCAAAAATCACAGCAAAAAAAAAAAAAAAAAAAAAANAAAAAAAAAAAAAATCCACAAAACTGCAAATAAATAAATACATAATAAAAATAAAAAAATAAATTACGGAAACTGTAAAAATAACAACTGCATAAAAATCACATAAAACAAAAAACAAAAAATTAAAAATTATCAAAATTTGTACTTGGCAATTGCTTTATAAATACCCCATACTAAAGCCAAGGACACACTATAACATTACTGCTAATAGTCCTGGAAGTGCTGAATCCATCCGTAAAAGATTTATTAACTACTTATGTAAATTTAAATTTTTAGGGCTGATGAAAAATTAGAAATTTTGTCAATTGCATGTCTGCACCAAGGCTGGATTATGGACCAGGCCAGTGGGGCCAGTGCCAGTGCCAGGGCTTTGGAGTGCCAGGGCACCTCCAAGCCTCAGGCCGTGCATAGTGCATTGCCCATGGCCCAAGACTTCCGAAGGAAGTTGAACACCAGGGCCCTCCGTATGCACAGTGTGAGCTGACCACTAGGGCACCCCGGTCCCTCAGCACTTACAGTGTGAGGGTCCCCAGTCCCCTCGGTGCTTAAAGCGTGATCTGACCACAAGGGCCCCTGGGCCCCTTGGCACTTTCAGGCCTCCAAAAGACATGTGCCCAGGGGCCTCACAGGACCATGATCTGGCCCTAGGTGGAGCTCCAAATAGAAGTCACCTGTAGCATTTGCTCTTTGAACAAAACAAACAGGATGCTGCAGGTGGAGGCTCCTGTTTCCCTCATGAGGTTGGATGGTATCAATGTCAATAAGTTTGGCTTATCTGTTAGCTGATTATTAAAGAATGGTTATTACTTTTGTTGTTAGTTAATTAATTTGTTGATGTTTAATCAGATTATTTGGATAACCAATGAATTTGGGTCTAAAGACATGAATGTGGACTTGTTCAGTATTGATTGTTTGGATATTAAAATTGAATCAGTTTCTGTTTGTCCATTACCAGATAACCAGTTCAAACTAATGCTGCATGAACCAAGCGGTAGCCATTGTGTTGATTCCTACCTGGAGCCAGATTGAAGTAAAGTAATATTTTATGCTTTAAAAAATCAACTGTAGAAATGTCTTTCTGTTTATAACATAAACAGTGAAACATTATAATAAGAAAAATATAGATAAGAATAATAAAGCTAAAAAAATAAACATTCACAATATTAAGAGTTATTGTTGTTTTGTTTTTAGTTTTGCATCCAGTGATAGTTTACAAAAGTATGTACAAATTTAAATCTGTCTCCCGTTAGGCCATTTAATTTATGAATATGGAATCCTCCGGAAATTATTATGAGAATCATGGCTGTGTACTTGTACATCACCTAGTGGACAAAGAAGGTTAACCCACAACATAAATGATGCAATGAGTCTTTAGGAACTGAAAATGATTAATTTGATATGTATGAAAATCAACATTAAACACATTCAGCACAAGTATCTATCTAACATGCAGGTGCGTTTGAAATTGTAATTAACTGTAATGTAATGTAATTAGTGTGACCCATTCTGTACAATCTGAGTGTGACCAGTGTGCAGATGTCTGCAATCACAATTGTACTCTGTAAGGGCATTTAAATGAGAACTAGTAAGAACTAAAGTGATAACTGTAAAAAATAAATAAATAAATAAAAGTAGCTTATTATTTAAAATGCAATTAATGGATAAACAGTTAAACTCAGCTCTGACCAGTCTGACTGGCCATAAATGAATAACATCAGTCATGTGAATTATTGCAATCTATTGTATGATAAAATGGTTTGTATAACTTTCGAGCCTGTCAGTCAGATATAATCAGGCTAAATCAGGACTTGGTGCTGTAAAAAACCTGTAAACTGTCCTTCTCTAAGACTATTAAAATCCCTTTGGTTTGTGTAATAGGTAGGGTTGATTTACAATAACTTAGTTAAAGTGTTGGTCATAATGTTTCACTTGTGGGGAAAAAAAAAACATTTTAAATAATTAAAATTACAGTTGGTAGTTTGGAAAAATCCACATTAATTTAGGACAGAAACTCACCCAAACAAACCAAAACTAGATGCAAGAAATTAATTATTTGTTAGATTGATTGATTTTATATTTTGAATTTACGACTGTACAATTTAATGTTGACATCTACATCTATATATACAAATTCTAACATTCTACACACACACACACACACACACACACACACTCTATTATAGGTGTAGATACAGTATGAGGCTGCACGGTTCATGTGGGTGGAGAGGTTCTGGCTGACTGGCCTGAGTCACATCAGTGTGTAAATTAGCAGCGTCTACATAAAGGCTCAGTGCTAAATATCCTCCTTAGATGCTAATGAACCAGGCTAACAAAAACTTGACATAGAAGACATCAAACATCAAGAATTGTATCATAAAGTGAAAATTTCTTAATTTTCTTAATAGTGAACCTAGAATCCCATGATGGTTACTTTCACTGATTTGGTAATTTATACATATTATTTTGTGATGTATCATGTTCAAATGGCTTGAATATTATCTTGTTTGTTTTATTCATTAGCGTGGCTTTGTTTGCGTAGTTATGTT
The DNA here is from genome assembly GCA_014773175.1 of Lucifuga dentata. Lineage (NCBI taxonomy): Eukaryota > Metazoa > Chordata > Actinopteri > Ophidiiformes > Bythitidae > Lucifuga > Lucifuga dentata. The sequence goes on from VXCM01000544.1 coordinate 142,670, forward strand.
ATGGATACAGTGTTGGTATTAATATTTGTATTTATCAGTGATTTATACTGTACACGACGGGTAATCATGGTCAGATCAGAGAGAATCCGGATCTGACATGAAGGTGCATTTAATTTTCACCCCCTTCACCTTCCGCAGGTGTTACTGAAGGAAGTGGCATCTGCTGGTGTGGGTTNAATTTTCACCCCCTTCACCTTCCGCAGGTGTTACTGAAGGAAGTGGCATCTGCTGGTGTGGGTTTGTGTTTAGTGTGTGTGGCAGTCCTGGTGGGGCAGAAACTTTAAGAAGGGTGTTTTAGGGATACTGCACTCCTCTGTCCTTTGAGTCTCACCCTGCCCCGACANAAGAAGGGTGTTTTAGGGATACTGCACTCCTCTGTCCTTTGAGTCTCACCCTGCCCCGACATTCCCGTGCAGACGTCGGGTGTCCAGTTGCCACTGGTTATTTTTGCATTGATTCCCTCCCTTCACACTCTGCAACTGCCCCACACAATCAAGCCCACAGGGGCAAGGGGGGGCAGGTCCCAAAATAGCTCAGAGGGTGGAGGGCTGGATGCAGAACCCAGTGAGGTCCACAAGAGTCATGTGCTCAACTTGTCCTCCCATGCAGAGGGAGTCAAGATCCAGTAACCCAACTAACCAAGCTCACAGAAAAAGAATTCAGACCACCCTGTGGATATTATTCAAAAACACCCTGCAGCTGTAGAAGGAAGCATTTCCCTGAGTCTGTGCATCCAGTTTCTTCTCAATTCTGGACCATGAAGCTCAGTGTGGCGCTGTTTTTTGCAGGGCTCTTTGGGGCGCTGGGGGCCGTGTTCATCGTCCTCTCGTTTGGAACAGATTACTGGCTGCTGGCCTCGGAGAGCTGCGACCCAAAACCAGATGGATCTGTTGGCCCGGGTGGTGTCACAGTAGAGGTGAGCAAGTTGGCGTTCAAGTGGCAGCTTCTCATGTAGGCTGAGAGGAAAAGCAGGTCACATTTGTTAAGATGACACTGAAAGCTTGTGTGTTTTCAGATTGAGAATAGCAAAAGTGCTTGTAAACCCATAAGGAATGACCACAGTACTTCAGTTATTTAGTTGTTTCTTTTCCCATTGGGGATTTGTCACAGTCATTTCTATGTCAATTTTGTAATCTATATTCTCTAAATGTGTATATCCTTATAATGAAATCCTTACACTATATTCTAATGGTGGATCGCTTCCAAATTTCCACGAATTAAAGCCGCCTCGTCTATTTTAGAAACTATCTGTCACCAGTTATCCAGCAGCAGATAAACCGCAGCATCTCCCTCAGGAGTTCTTCATGAAATCAGACACGCTTTCATGTCATGTGTGTGCAGCTATGCAGCGATTGAGAAACAGCCACGCACCATGTGCTCCCTGATAGAAATACAAACATCAGCCGTCCCTCCGGTGTTAAATATCACCTACGAGAACATATCTAGCTTTTCATAGGAAGCACCAACACTGGAATTCAGATACAGTATCTGCATATCTGCACAATAAAACTACACACAGAATGTACAGTAGAAATTACTGCCATGTTACATCAACAGGATATGTCAGGAAGGTGCATCCAGTCAATAGAAATATAGGAAGTCCAGAAGTGAAGTTTTGCAAGTCACAAGTATGCCTCAAGTCTTGGTAACAAGTCCCAAGTCAAGTCTCAAGTCAAGACTATACACTTCATAAGTCAAACTGAGAAGCCAAGATTTGACTTGTGACTTGTAGTCTAAAGTTTTGGGATTAAGTCCCAAATCAAGTCCCAACGCAAGACACACAAGTCCAAAGTCAAATCCTATGTCAAGGCATATAAGTCAGTTGTCAAGTCTAAGTCAAGACTAACAAGCCAAGACTTGAGACTTGACTTGTAAACTTGTAAGTCTCAAGTCTTGGCAACAACTTTTAAGTCAAGATTGTCAAGGAAGACTTGAGACTTATCTTGTAACTTGTAAGTCTCAAGTTTTAGCAACAGGTCCCAAGTTCAGTGTCAAGTCAGGTGCCAAGTCAAAATATACGTCACGTCAACACTGACAAGCCAAGACTTGAGACCTGACTAGTGACTTGTAGTCTATCTTGGCATTAAGTCTCAAGTCAAGTCTCCCAACTTAAGACATACAAGTCCAAAGTCAAATCCCATGTCAGGACATACAAGTCACATGTCAATACTAACAAGTCAAGCCTAACAAGCCAAGACTCGAGACTTACTTGTGTCTTGCAACGCAATGACTTGGTCTCATCTCTGATTCATTTTTACTGGGAAGTTCTGAATGATTCAGCAGCATCTTTTGTCTTTGTAGGTACATCTGCTTGAGACCAAAAACCTCCACTTTTATTATGTTAGAGAATAGAGATAAAAAAAAAAAAATCCATCTTATCTACAGTATAAAGCCTTTAGGACCAAAAACAAAACCTTCTCTTACATGAACCTCACAGTTTCTCAAGTTGTCTGGATGCTGCCTAACAAATGTTCCCACAGTCACAGCAAAACATGGAGAAGCAGCTTTTAGTTATTATGCTACATACTGTATAGCTGAAACAAACTCTGAGAAACTCTAAGACTTTTAAATATTATATGTCCTGTGAGTGCTATATAAATAAAATTCCTTGCCTTACTTCGCAATCTATTCACATTTTAAATGTGTAGACCACCAGTGTTTGTTTTCTTGACGGGAACATTCTCGGTCACACACTCACTTGACACCAAACCCGCTCGAGGTTAGAGGCGCTTGCTCAGCTCAACCCTTGACCTGTTTAGCAGCTGTAATTTACCACTATGGGCACCTATAGAGCACCTCCACCTGCCTCTGACAGTCCTGAGACCTCTTTTTTAATTATCAGTAGCTGACATGAAGTGCATCAGTTAGTATTTCAAAAATAAGGACACAATCCCTTTTCTGCAGATTATCATGAGTCAGATTAAATGTATATCAGCTGGTCATCGTTTCTTCCTTTCTCCTTCCAGCGTGGGGATATGGTGATGCAGAAGGAAATCAATGATACCACTTTCTACCATGAGGGTTTCTTCTGGAAGTGCTCCTTTGGTGCCGACATGGATGATGAAAATTTGCTTTGGAAGCTGTGGTTCAGTAAGACATGGTGTTATTTATATATGAACACAAACTGCACAATACAGGACAAGATAATAAGGCAGAAGACTTTCTCTCTCTTCTCAAGTGCAGGACATGTATTACCCAGTTACATGGCAGTCCGATGACTCTGCAGTAGATTAAATTCATTTTTTAATTTGATGCTATTTGTCTGTAAAAAGTGTATAACATAATAATGGTAAAACCCCTGTCATGTGCCTATTTAAAGACTTTGTCATGTGATGTTATTTTGGTTCTTTGTCAGATGATTGTGTGCTATTTATTTTTCAAAGTGAAACATGAATGTGGGTCATTGTCACAAATACCCTCAAGTGATGAAACAACCATGTGAGGATTTTTTTTGGAATTTCACAAACAGAAGAGAATGAAGATACAACACAAGAAAATCAGAAAAAAAAAGTTTAGATACTGTAGAATAATCTTATCAGTAAATCCACCAAGGAGGTTAGTTTTTTTTTTTTTTTTACTTGCAACTGTCAGTTTGATTGTTTACTGTTAGCAGGATTATTCAAAAATTATGAAGCAGTTTTGACAGAACTTGGTGGAAGGGTTGGGTATGGCCCAGGAAAAATTTGGTGTAGATCCAGATCCAAGGGTGGATCCATGAATTTTTGTAATGATTTCTTAACATTGCATGACAGCATGTTTTTTAATATTTCTGTAAATTTCCTTAAAAAAATATGTCAATCTCAATAAAAAATACATTTAAAAAATTAGGCATATTTATCCCATGATAGACTATCTATAAATACAATTTAGTCTGTAGACTAAAATATATGCAAATTAATGAAATCGCTGTGCAGTAACAATCATATGACAACCAATAATATGCAATTTCATGCAAATGAATTACACATGCACACAAATTACAAAGGAGAAACATGATGTTTATTACAGTCTTTTATTTCTGTTTAGCTCAGTATATTATTAGCTCAAGACACATTTTGTCCAGGCTTGTTTGGCCTTGACAGAGGTGTGAGCTGTCCAGTTTAATACGGTGTTACACTTTGAAAGACTTGCCACCAAGTAGAAAAAGGGGCTGGAGTTGAAGTGTTCACCAAAACAACAAATGACATTCATGTTTGAAACTATTTAAGTTAAAACCTGCAAACTAAATGTAAAGCGTCAGTTTGTCAGGACCAGCATCTCCCTTTTTGCAATGTCAGATTCATTTGTTTGGCATATATTTTTAATTCTTTTTATCTTCATCATAATTCAAAAACATTCTTTTTCTTTCTCTCCACAGCAAATCAGCCTCACTCCAAAGTGTGCACGCACGCCTACCTCTTCCCATTCCCCGTGTCTCATCAGAGCTATAATGCCACAGACTATGATTCTGCTATAAGTAAGTGTGTGTGTGTGTGTTAAAGTTTGTCTCTGTGTATGCTGTATATTTATATTCTTCAGTGGTCAAATGGTTGTCCACATGATTGGCTCATATTTCTCTTGTTCAGTCTACAGGGGCTTCTGGAGCATCTTTATGCTTATTGGTGTGGCAGCTGTAATTCTCGGCGGGTTTGTCATCATCTGTGCTGCTCCGTTTGCCAGTCACCGCTTGTATAAGGCAGGGGGCGCCCTCTTCCTGACATCTGGTGAGGCTGTGGATTCAATTTAGAGTTTTGGATTTATATGAAATATGTATGAGATAAAAACTTCACGGTTTTACCTCTGTGTTTCCTCTTTCCTCAGGTCTGTTCCTGCTGTGTGTGGTGGTGATGTACGTTCTGTGGTTGCAGGTGTTGGATGTGGTTGATCTCTACATAGCCTACAAGCGCTCCGTGTTGTGTCGAGATTTCCAGCTGTCCCTCAACTATGGCCTGTCCTTTATGTTTGCCCCTGTTGGTATCTTCTTCTGCCTCCTGTCTGGCCTTCTTTTCCTTCTTATTGGGCGAACTGTTCAGATTCACTACTACTGACCTTTGCAACAAGCAGCAGCAGCTCGTAAGAAGAGAGGGGAGCCTGTGGTGTCTGAGCTTTGATACTTTCACAATCTGTCTGCCATGTAAAAGTGGGACTCTGTAGTAACTCTGTGGTACAAATCATCTGACAGGCTTCAGAAGGATCCAATCCTTCATTAAACTGAGAAATGGGAACTACAAGCTGAAAACTAGTTTCACTTGAGCTACGTTACATATAATTCTGGAGTATCCTTAAAGATATCACATTATATCAAGATCATTTCTGATAAAGTCCAATCTGAATAAGGTCGATCACATATGCAGCAAATACAATAAATACCTGTGGTTGAATTTGAGTTCTCATGGCTAAATAATGCAGTGTATGAGTATGTGGTTATGTACCGCAAAATTATCGGCAATCAAATGTTTATGAGGGACAAGATTGTTCATGAAAGCGTTTCACAGCATTTGTTCTGCATGGATTCGTTGTGTTGAAATGTGCTGAACAGGTGAAAAAGTCTAAGTACTGGTCTTCAAAACCACTCAGCTGAACAAATGATTATCAGGGGTGGACTTTAATTTAGGGGTCCTAGACAGATCCTGGTATTAGGCCTTTTTCTCAGCCCTTCCCCAACTGGAGATATTATTGTTATTCAAGTTAAAATTTGTGATTGAAATGTAAACAAAATGGCCTCCCATACCATCGAAAGTATAAAAAAAAAACAGGATTGAAACCTATCTATCTTCACCATATTTAGGTCTTTTAATACAAGGACTAACAGCAGACAACAACTAGATCTACGTTATTGATATTTTATGATGCTGTTTTCCATTAGGGTCAGATGAAAAACACATTAAAATTAAGGATCCTTCATTTTTAGTCTGAAATTTGAGCTAAATTCACATACAATCTGAATAACAAGAGTAACACTTCATGTTTGTGCAGACTTTAAACTGGAGTGAGTGGGGGAGGAGCCCACGCTAATGATGATATAAAAGGTGCTTTCAGGGCATTTTGTAAATGGATATTGGAAGGTAAGTCAGAATAAAATTATGATTTTATATCATATCTATTGGGTGCCCTGTTTGCTGGAGACCCAGTCTTGCCTGATATTAAAGTCTTCCCTGGTGATTATAAAATGTTTATTTTCTACATAACAGAAAGATGAGAATAATATGAGTCAGAATGGCTGGAAAGATCACTCAATGAGCAGGATATACTGCTATGAAATGAAGATAATCACACATTCAGCTTAATATGTTTTATCAGCATAATTTTACCATGCCAATGTGTACATAGTCTAAAGTTGTGTTATTTGTCCCCAGCTGATTCAACAAACTTTAAGCTGTTCATTTTAACATGAAGCTTGGAGCATGAGTGAAATATTCTCATTATGTTGTAGTCTTGTTTTTGTTTAATATATATTTTACAGTCAGTTTCTTCAGTGAGTTGACAAGTGTATATGAATAGTTAATAGAGTTTAATATAATACCCCATTTATTTGCCTTTTCTGTGACCTATTTACAAATAAACTTTAGTGGGAAAGACAAGCCTTTTTGTTGCAAGGAAAAACACAGAAGATTCATCTGAAATTACCACAAGAGGGCAATGTTGTCTCACTTGAAAGACACCAAACCCTCACCATAAGAAGGAGATGCCATTTTGCTTATCTGAAGTCTGTGGAGTGTACATGCGTTATGCATTTAATCATAACTTCAGAGGTGGGATCTGTAGATGAAAGTATTCACACCTTGGCTGACAGACGGATGGTAATTTCACTCATGAATGGAGCATTTGATCAGGATCTGAATGGACTCCGATGTCGATTCTCATGTGTCAGTATCAACTCTGTGGCTTCTGAGCTTTGTAATATACTTATGATACATAGCAAAATTCATCTGAGCTTTTCCCTGTTGATTACCGACTTTGATTTTTACAGAGGACACTTACATGATGGAGATTCATGCGTTCCTGAGGTGGAAACTACAGCAAACTTCAACATAACCTCTGCAGGTCACACAGAGAGACTGCAGAGGCTGGGAGATGCTAATACATGTAAGATAAGATCACAGGGTCTGTCCTGTTTCAGGCTGGAGCTGCCTCCTTTCTGCCAAGCCTCCCTGAGGAAACAGATTTCTTATCTGGTGGACTTCCTGGTTTGAATGAAATTGTAATAATATATATATATATATAAAAGTTGAATCATTCCTCCATCCAGAGAGAGACAGAGAGAGAGAGAGAGAGAGAGAGCGCTTTCATGCAGGTGTGGAGCANCCTCCATCCAGAGAGAGACAGAGAGAGAGAGAGAGAGAGAGAGCGCTTTCATGCAGGTGTGGAGCAGGCTAGTTTCAGCAGCAGGGCCTTGCAGTCAGTAATGTCATCAGAGTGGGAGTCCCAGCTGAATTCAGCACTGTTCTGCATGATTGCCCATGATAATTGTGTGTTGATAGAGAGTGCGGGAGACAGAGTATAATTTCCACTGAGAGATTCCTAAACAAATACCTGTGCTCAGCAGAGGGATGGAGTGCAGCAGGAGGCGAGGAGGAGAATAGAGGATGAGGGAGATAGTGGATGAGAGGGTAACACTTCCAGAGGAGGAGGAGGAGGACTCTGGTGANAGAGAGAGAGAGAGAGAGAGAGAGAGAGAGAGAGACATCTCATTGCAGTCCACATTTACTGTACGTTATACAACCAAACTAATACACATTTTAGAAAAATCTGATATACTGAGATATAAAATTCATAATAAAAGGATCTATTAATCCCTAAGGGAATAATGATCTTAAATGACTGTGTTTTAGTGTTCATCAATTACTTTATTATCCCAAATAGGGAAACTTCTTCTACAGCAGCTTGAATAGGTTAAAAGATAAAACAACACCAGCACCAAACATACAACATAAAAATTTTGATGAAGCAAGTGTCAATGACGCATTCAAATTAGATAAAAGGTAACTAAAATACCCAGACTTGGGTAGTAATGGAATACATGTAACGGTGTTAAATATATAATCAGGATACAAAAAAATGTAACTGTATTCCATTAGTTACAGAGAAAAAAAGTGTAATCAGATTACAGATTTATTAAAATTTATTAATGTATTTAGTAAAAAAAAAAAAAAAAAAAAAAAAANGGGATTACTATCAGGATTACACTTGAAAATTGAACGATTTTCTGCCAAACACACGCATGCGCATATAACATCTCTTTAAACGTCGCTCCTCTGTTTAGGAGCGTCAGTAATATGGACACCAGTGAAAAACAATGTTTTCACTGCGGAAATTTTGCCACTATTTTGTCTTTAAGGCAGAAATGGGGAATAACATCACAGTACCATTTATGCCTTCCAGCTGTGAAAATACTATTAGCAACGTCTAATCTAAAGAAACATTTGTAGGTAAGACCAACCGCTATGCTAGCTACACAGAAACCAGGTAGCCAAAGCTAACATTAGCCAGCATTTCAATATCATAACAAGCAATTATTATTATTATTTAGCGACTCTCAGTGAAGCACGGACAGATGGCTGTTAGTTTGACGATTAAATTAAAAAAAAAAAAAATNTTAGCTTCTGATTTGTTAAAAAAATACTGTGGATGCTTCTAATCGATATACACAAAATTTAGAGCATTTTGTTTTTACTTTATAAAAGGACCTTTTTTTTTTTTTTGCTTTGTGAACTGTTCTATTCTGTAAAAGTATAATTTAATTTAGAAAAAGAAGGCCTCCTGCCTGAATTTAATTTTCACCTCTATTTTCTTTTCCAAGGTTATCTTACATTGTTCTGTTGTTTTACAGAATACAAAAGTCTATATAAAATACATAAAAGTCATTTTATTGATTGAAGTAATCTGAAAGTAATGGAAAATAATCAAGTTACATTACTTTAATATTGTAGTAGCTGGATTATATTATTGATTACATAGTTGGATTATGTTACTGATTACATTTTTTTAACAGGTAATTGTACCGGATTATATGTTTAAAGTAACCCTCCCAACCCTGAAAATAGCATACATAGTTTAACATTCATTCATTATGCAAGTTTAAAAATATGATGGCAGATAGTACAATTGAGTTTTTAAATGTTTTTTATTTTGGGCAGTTTTAGCCTTCGTCCCAAAGGTAAGTACTGAAATTCTTCTTTTAAAGGATGGATCTTGCTAGCCATAATGTTTCTTTAGATTGCGTTGCCTGTTGCTCAAAGATGGTTCTGAGATTGTATTGTACACCAAGTATCTTACTTGCCTGTTTCACAATGTTCTGCAACCTATGCCTATTCTGCACGTTTAAAGTTCCAAACCAAGAGATTAAAGAAAATGAGAGCACAGATTCGACAGAAGACTCATAAAACATTCCTGTCGTTTTCCTATCAACATTAAAAACATGCAATCTACATTAAAAAAAATAGTCTCTGGTGGCCCTTTTTACAGATTTGACTCAGTGTTGGCATTAAAGTTCAATTTGTTATCAATACTTGTGCCTAAATACTTGTAAGTATCGACCGTGTCAATCTTCTAATCCTGAATAATGGTTTGCAGATGTGGACTAGTTGCGCCTCTCCTAAAATCATTAACCATCTCCATGTACTGGTGTTTAGATAATGTGATGAAGTCATCTAGGTTCATGATTCTGTTCACCAATCAACAATTGGAATCAACAATTCACCAATCAACCCTTGTATTTAAAAAGTAAAATAGTATAGAATCTGTGTTCATGAGGAGTTTCAAAACTACTTTTTTTTTTTTTTTAACNTTTTTTTTTTTTTTTAACTAACTACTCATTTTATTCTGACTGTTGAGTTTTAGAGGCTCATGTCTTATTTTTGCAGCTGATTATTTATTTTTACTGGCTGACGAGTAATTTGTACCTGACTGCTGATTTTTTTTAGCTGAATATGGATATTTATAATCTTTATAAAATATCTGACTACTGATTTTTCTTATTTGACTGTTGAATTTTACGAGCTGACAACTCATTTTTTTATCAGATGACTGCTAATGTTTATCTGCTGATTTTTGCCAGTTAACTTCAGTTTTCTTTCTTACTACCAATTTTTATAAACTGAGTTTTTAGTTGACTACTTATGTTTACATCTGCCAATTTTTACCAGTTGACAACAGGTTTTTAATAACTGATTACTTACTTTTACCAGATAACTAATGATTTTTATGATCTGACTGCTGATTTTTACTAGACAACTACAGATTTTTACATAGATTAAATTAGATTACACAGATTTTCTTTTGACTAATCAATTACTTGTCGACCATTTATAAAAAAAAAAAAAAACCAAACAAACAAACATGAAAACCATAGTTTTGAATGAACATAATTGTGGAAATACTGCAGTACTACATAGCTGAATTATACATTCAGCTATGTAGTACTGCAGTATTAAAAAAATAATAATAAAAATAAAAATACTGTCTATGTATTTGTCCAAATATACAAGCATCAGTGTTTTACCAGTTATCTGCAGTAAATCTCTGCTGTCTGAAATCATATTTTCCAGGACTAGTCGACCGCTGCCCACAGTGTTGACTGGTGGTTTTGTTGGTCATTTGACTCGTCTGTGTTCAAACTAACATGTACACAGTCTGTTGTTTGTGTGGGTTCTTCTTAAACCCGCTGAAAGGACCAAAACAGGAAGTGTTCTGAGAATCAGAACAGCTTTTCTTTCTGTCAGGTCGAGTACAGGAAGATAAACTGGACTCACAGTCAGCAGTCTTGTGTAAAGTAGAACAGCGTTCTGTATTTTTAACCTTGAGGGAGGTTTAACTTAATTGGAAAACACTCTTTGCCTGAGCGCTCTCACCTCATGGCTTGTCGTGCAGATATCATAGCCCATCTTCCAAATGCATCATGATCCCACATGACGCGTAAGTCAGATTTCATTTAAATCTGATTAATTTCAACTCTCAGAAAAAGGAAACATTTGAATTGCATGAACAATATGGCAAGTCATATTACACGCTGCTTTCCTCTTTAGAGATAGTTTTACATAATTTCCCATTCGTTTTGAAATAATGAATAGACAATAGGCTGTATAATTGTGAGAATTTACAATTCAGAGGACTACATGGTATAATCAGCATGTATAATTCAGCGAGCTGAGCACACAGGCCACTGGTGGCACAGAAAGTAACTCAGGTCCTCAAAAAACACCTGAAAATGAATGATGAAGACTTTTAGCTTGAAACATTAAACTTCTTGAACGTGATATATTTATTCCATACAGTTATCTTATACTTTATCATTTCAATACTGAGGATTTTTGTTGTTTCAGTGCAGTTTGTGAGTCCAGACAAACTCGCAGGGATTGGCAGAATGAAATGAGTTGACCCGCTAAAGCTACACCTGTATTGAGTGGATCCTCCATGACTGCCTGACTTTCACAGCTCAGTTTGTGCATATAAATCACATTCCAGAGTGTGTATGGAAGGCCCTTGTTCAAACTCAAGGTCTCTTGTTTCAAAGGGATGCTAATGTTAAAACTCCTCTCAGCAGCTCCTCTTTTAACCGCCAGACAAACCGTGTAGGAGATGATTGGGACTCTTCAACCACCTTTCCTGTTGAATATTCAGACTTTTTTTTTTTTAAATAGCACGTGAATCTGCAAATCCTAAACTTCATGCAACACAATTACTTACAGCAGGTTATTTCGTGCGAATGATTTTGAGTTTTGCTTTATTGCCTTTAAAAACATTTAGTATTTGTTAGTTACTAATTAAATCACTATGATCGTTCATTTGTGCTCCACCCATACTGAGAAAGTGTAGTTAGATTTTTCTCACCTTTTCTTTCTTTTGGACTGTCATGTGTCTCCATATTTGGTCTTCCCCTCCAGCACTTAATTAATGCCATGGTACAAACAGCAAAGGGTTTGTTCATGAATATTCAGATCTGCTCCTGCATATAATTTCTTATTTAGTGCTGTAAAGAGAGGCAGATCATGGCTTCAGTGCCATTTAGGGGTTCTGTACTATATTTACACTATGTGTCCCCATCAACACAATACATGCTGAGAGCCCACAAGTTGTGTTGAAGTGATATTACATTCTTCAAATTTTATTATTTTATAAATGGTATAATTTTACTATGCATTATTATTATTATTATTATTATTATTATTATTATTATTATTATAAAGGTTTTCATTTCTTTGGTAAGACTATATTTTTCAAAACATTTATGAAGCAGTTTTGGTCATACTCAATTGTAATTTTTGCAAAAAATAGGAGTAAAGCACTTTGTCAGCCTTTAACTGAATTTTAAATGCAGCAATATGTTACTTCTTACATTATTCATGCTAGAAACATTATGCTGGTTTTCCTAGACAGAATGATAAATTTTAGCTTGTATAAATCTTGGTATTTCCAACTTTTGAGGCCTTGTGGGTTGTTTCAAATGTGAGAGATAAAGAGTCATTCAAACATTTATTACAGATTATGATGTGTGGAAGAGTTGTCTAGAATTCAGTTTTTCATTTCAATGAAATGCTTTCTGGAATAATTTTCAAACTTTCTAGAATATTTTATTCTAGAAGTTTTTTTACTTGTCAAAATGTTCTTGAAAATTTTAATTTTTTTGGACATTTTCCTGTTTTTCTAAAATCAGGTAGAAAATCAAGAACTTTCAATCTATAATATAATATAATACAATACAGTACAATACAATACAATACAATATAATATAATGTGCTGTGTCTTCAGGGTGCAATAAAACATGAGTTCTTCTGTTCCACTGATCCATAATTCCTTTTGTTTTAATGTTACACATGTTTATTAATGTCACTGTCAGGTTTGTTTGTCTTAAGCATGTCAGCGCGTGTAAATGGATTCAAAAACACAAACAAACACCAGCCCTGCTTACCATATTAAATAGAAAAAATATACAATTCTAATGTAACTATTCAAATGATTTCTACTCTCTTTGTTTCTCTCTTCATGTGTATTCATAAGAGTTGCGACCTTCATTAGAGTAACATTTATGAAAATCATGTATTAGCTATTGAAATGACACAAACACAGGCCGATTATTAACACTTGAACTCCATCACACAGCCTGCTGAGCAATGCCGGCGACATTGTTCCAAACTTACAAAATCACAAACAGACTTCTTGTGCTTGAATTTATGCAAAAATGTACAAGAACAGGAAGTCATGGCTTGAGGTGCTGCATGTATGCTGCAGTAATACAGCTCCAGTTAAAGGACTTTTAAAGTACAAAAGTTAAGAAAAAAGACATACTCATTTCACAGAACCCTCTAGGGTCTATACAGTCCAGATTTTTATAATTTAGCTTTTCATTGAATTTCTCTTTTGTTTGCTACCTAAAAAGCCACTTTTACAGGATGACATATTTTGTCTTGTGGTTATTGGATATTATTATTTCTATTTTAAACATTTTTGAGTTTTTTTTTTTTTTTTTTTTGCTGTTTTCAGAGTTTGTGTTAAGGAAGCAATTAAATTGGATCAGAGATAACCAAGTGAAGAATTTTCTAGAGTTTAATTTTCCATTTTTAATTTTTGAGAATAAATTGATTTTTTTTTTTTTTAGATTGTTTTGGTTGAACTTCTCTAAAAATGTTTTCTCCTAATTTCTTCAAGCATTTCTTTTATTTTTTTAAATTTCTATAATTAGGTAGAAGTTTCTAGAATCAATAATTTATGTTCTAGTTTCTTTTCTAGTTTTTTTTTTTTAAATATTCAATTCATAATTTTTTCCTTTCCATATTCTGCTTTTAAACTATTAAAAAATGCTCTAGAATATTATTGGTTTGGCAGAAATGTCTAAAAAGCCTTTTTTTCCCTGAAATTTATTTTTACCCTGTAGCTTTGCAAATGAAAGTCAAATTAAAATTTCAGAATTGACTGTAGATTCCACAGGCTGAATTCAAACATCGCTGTGGCAGTGAACATACAGTTTTTGGCCACAAACATCAAACCTGAAACAACCTACAGATGAAAGAAACAATCACACAGGCAGAAACCTAAAGATATCAAATACAGAAACAAATACTTACAGAATAAGAACTTTAAATGATGATTTTCTTTAAAAACCCTCCTGTAGCTTAGACGAGAGATCATTATCTTGTTGAGTTTCAAATTAAACCCAAATCTTACAAAGAATAATGTGAATTTTAGCCTCCTTTTGCTTCATCACTGGAACCATCAGGCTTCATCTGCGCTTCCATCCAGTTGCAGTTGTGCTTTTATACGAGTTTCAACTTGCAAAATTGGACCTTTGACCCCAAACAAGACTGACATTCTTTGAAAGTAAAATGGTGTATGGAAAGTGTTTGAGTTTGCAATGGAAAAGTAGACTTTGTATTAATTGAAGTATAATGATATACTAGAGGAGAGGAGGCCCAGTGAATAATGAATTCTCCATGCAGATAATAAATGAATATGTCCATATATTAATGTATGAATTTATATGTTTACATTGTGGTTTAGTTTTGTTTTATTTACCACTTGTCTCGTCTCTAACACATTTTACCTTAAATTGTCCATTTTTATGGTCTTAAAGTAAAATGTTACACAGTCATTGTCTTTTAAATAAGGATTCTTTCTCTTTCACCTTGCCATTTTGCTTTTCCTTCATCCTTCATCCTCTTTTGCTCGTTCAGGTCTGAGATCAAACACACCAGCCGGAGCTCGGAAAAGTTTTTTAAAGTAAAAGAAATACAAGCTGAAGAGGCCAGACTGGAGGCAGCTGCATGTATGAGTGGCTGCGACATGTTATTTTTGATAAATAAACATTATTTAAAGGTCTGTCAGCTCCTGTTAGAATGCCCCCGTAGCCGTGCTTCATTTGTTTTGCTGCTCTGAGGGGAAGGAATATTTAATGACTGTTCTAAATGACATGAATAATCACAGATAGCATTTTCTAAAAGCCACAAGCACGCTTAATGATGGTTTGTGCATTGATGTTTAAGATTTGCATACTAATCACGAAAATATGCAAACACTGGAAATAGAATATCAAAGTTTTTAGCATTACAACTGATTTGATAGTTTGTAACGCATCGATAGGATGTCCATGTATTTTCATTTTACACTAACAATAATGACCACAGACTGACATAATGTGTAGCCAGATGAGTTACATAATACTAACTTACTGGGTGACTCGACAGCAGACATTACTGCCTTCCTGTTAAACAAATATCATGTGTCACTCTGCTTTACCTGGACTTTTGTGTGCAGCTTCTGTCCATCTGTGCATTTAGGAAAATTCAAGGCTTTTTAATGGAAACAAAGGGAAAGTATTTTGTTGTTTCAACTGTGATACTATGAAGGTGTATAAGCAAAATAACAAAAGAAAATGAATTGTTAAGGGAAATGGCTTTAATTTTTGTTTTTTTGTTTTTTTTTAATCATCCAGCGGAACTGAAATTCATGTGTGTACATATGTAGAAAATATATGGGGGGGGGGGCAGATGAGGCCAGTAAAAATCCTAGGGTGGCACACTAAAAACGAGACAAGTTATTCTGTACTCTGTAGTGATGAAAATGTTGTGTTTTTTTAAATTGATCCTACATCAATTATCAATCTGCTTCTAACAACTAAGAGCATTACACAATCATAGTGAAGCAGCTGGGACCAACTCCAGGTGGACAGATTAGTGTCTTGGCCAACACACACACACTTTATATATATATATATATATCTTAGCGGACACCCATGCAAACAGAGGAGAATAGAGCCTCAGAAACACACAGAAAGGAGTAGGACCGGCAAAAGGCTCAGGATCCATGACCTTCTTGCTTTTAATGTCCATTAGTTATGCATTCTTTTTGGTTTCATAAATGATGACACATTGCATTCACTTACTTGAAAGCCACTTTTAATAATAAAAATTAATAGTATCTGTATTGGTGATTCTGGCCCTGGTGTTACCTGGTATGAGATCAAAACATTTTGTGGTATTTCTGATCCGTACTTCATTAATGCACAGTAGATTTGTAAGTAGATGTGTCGTTGATAACAGACATTCTCCATTCCAACATGCTTTAACAAAATGTTTTGGTTTGAGTCTTCACTTTCCCTCTATTTGTTCTAAAGGGGTTGAATGTCCTGCAGAATAAAATTTTTATTCTGAGCACAAAGTTTGAGGGTGTGTCACCTGCACTCTTCTCCTTTTTTAACCTTCACTAAATGCTTAAGCAGCATTTTATTCTCATTTCAGTCCCTGGCAATATATTTTCTCAGAGTGAGTTTAATATCTTTTTTTGCATTATGTGCCACAATGATGGATTGTCTTGATTGTAGATCCAAGTGGTGACAAGAGAGGGGGGGAGAGGTGGGATAAACCCTCTTTTGGTGGCGTTTTTCCAACTTCACAGGCCTATCAACGTAAGACAATAAATCTTCTGAATGCATATTTAATACTGAATCAGGGTACACCGTAGCTTGAAGGTTAACCTGTTTTTTGATTGAATTTGTTATTCAAATACCGCCTGCTGGGTGCTGCAGGATTTGTCCATTCACAGCACAACTCATGCTTTAATGAGTCTCTTTGACTGAAGAAAATAAAACAGCATATGACCATGAATAAAACAGGGCTCCATCTAAATGCACATATCTCTTTAAATCTGATTTATCAAAACCAAGATTTAGCTGATCATCGTGAAGGGCAGCAGAAGCCTTTGACCTCGAGCTCAGCGATCTCTGATTTTTGTGTTTCCAGCCATGAACCTCATCTTTAGAGGATCTTTAAGAACCATTTTTATGTGACAAACTCTACTAAACAGACATTAGATCCTATAGATGTATTTGTTATGGAAATGCTGCAATCTACAGACAGATTCTAACCTCCCCACTTATGTATTTATAGAACCTTTATTTAACAAGTAAATCCCATTGAGTTTCCAAATTGTATTTACAAGAGAGACAGGGCCAAGACAGTGTTGTCAACACATAATTGCAGGCAAACACACCACAACATGGAAATCAATAAAATAAGTAGGAGAACATGTACCATATGATATATTACATCTGATGCAGATCCAAATCCAGAGGCAGATCCAGGAATTTAAAAAATATTTTTTATAGTAATAAAATATAACTGAAATACAGTTTAATACTAACCCGGATAGAACAGAAATAAGACTGCACAGAAATTTCACCACAACCAGACTGGCTTTTATTTTTGAGTACAGGGAGTACTGAAAAGTCTTATTTTGAAAGAATGTAATCTGTTATTAGCATATTTTGATGAAAAAAGTAAAACTAAGAATTCTACTACATACATCACACTAACTTTTGTGTATATCACCAAAGGGGCAACATTTCTATTTATGTTTATTTTGAGTTTAATTTTGACATGCAAGTTTAACAACTTATGTGTTGCTCTGTGGATGCTAATTAAGCACAGTGAGGGATGTTAGCATGATGGCTATCACATTAACTGCTGTTGAACCAGTAGACTAATAAGTCACATATTTACCACATAACAAATCATGACAATTCTGGCCTGGTCCCAAGACAGTTAGCTAGGTTAGCTTAATGAATTTACTCAAAATAGAACAGGAAAACTTGAGTTAGCATTAGCAGCCAGCAGCTAGATAAGTAGCTAACGTTGCAACTTACGCCACGTTTCCTTAACGATGTTGAGTTCTTATAAGCTGAGATGTCCACAGTTTTAGCTAGACAAAGACAACAACGCATTATGTAGCTGTTAGTTTTGGTAGACTGAAAAGAAAAACCGCTTGAATGCATGGCCAGGGATGTGCCTCTTCTAAACCTCCTGCTATTGATTCCACCATGACTGTTCTGCCATGACTGTTCTGCTCCAGGTGAAACCATGGAAATGGAGGGTGGGGGTGTGGCTACTTCGCAGCTGAAGCAGATGTTCTGACAATGAGAGAAAAACTGGAACGCTAACTGAATTCAAATGGGTGAAATCAAAAGTAACGGCAAGGAGTGCCACCAGATGTAATGGAGTAAAAATATTTTTTTTCTTCATAAATATATTTATGAAGGTTTATGAGGGTTTTTGCTTGCTCGCTGGTCGTATGAGTAAATGCAATGGCTGTTGTGAATTCTTGTTTCTTTGGTAATGACACTGATTTGGGCTATGCCATGTTGCAGCATCCTGTCATAATGCGTAATAATGCTACGTCCTATTCATGTCTCTGCAGTTAGTGTGTTGTAACTGACAGATGTTGAAACTTGTGTTAAATCACTTTATTCCACTCGATATACTGTTACTGTGAATATGGGGTGGTTATGTCGAATAACAGCAGCATATAGCCCTAGTGTCATGGTGAGCTTATTAGAAGGTGGTTTAATTGCGGGAGGATCACATTGAAGGCCTAGGTGTAAAATGCATGGCCCGCCACTGGTTAAAAGTATCCTGCAATAAAACTACTCAGTAAAATGTAATTTTGTGAAAAAAGGCTACTTAAATAAATGTAGAGTAAATGGAACGCATTACTACCCACCTCTAGTACCTGGCCATCACACCTGTTGCAGTTATTGGAGCATACCTGTGATTTTGCATATTTGAACCCAATACATACAACCTGCATCCAAGTTAATTCCTGTACACTTTAAAAATCAACTTGTAGAGACTTGAAACATGTTTCAGATAAGCAGTCTATCACAACTAACAAAATGTCAATTTTTTTTGTTGAAGTTATTTTATTTAACTGATCTAACACAAAGCTGCATGGAAGAAAATTATGTCTCCACCAGGGAATTTAGTCCCTGGAGAAGGCAGCATTTACCTGTCATTTAAGAAATTAAAATGACAGTGTCTTCCACAATTGTGCATAACTGTTACCAGGTGAAACATTGAATTTTAAGGTGGGTGTATCACCTGAACATTTGAGTTTGAAAGATTAGGGGATTTGGAAAAATAACAAAAAAATAACAAAAACTAAAATACGGTTTTGGATTTTGGAAAATGGTTGGCAGTAACATGATGTGTACATGGGTAGTATTTATTGGGCTCAATCATACAAAATCACTGGTATGCTACTTTATGTTCAAGGACTTGATTACATAATGAAAGTGTCACTTATCCTATTAATACAGAAAAACCTGCTGTACACATTATACATTTTGTGGAACTTAAATATCACTCATCCAACCTTTCCATACCTGTGACACCATTGAAAATTTAGAAAGTGGACCTCTTAGACTTATATTTGAGTAACCCTGTTCAAAGCTATAATAAATATTACTATACTATTGTATTGTACTATAATATAGAGGAGCTGAGACACAAGAACCACAGCTGTTGTTTTGGGATTATGAGTGTCTGTGTTTTAACAAGATGCTGTGGCTATAAATCAGAGACAGAGTTTCCACTTCACTTAGGGCCTGGCTAAAACTCTACTCCCCACAGACCTGCCAGAAACCCATAAGTACGTGCCTGTATGTCTATTATTGCTTTAGGACTTCAGGTTATCCCATAGCTGTCCAATAAATAATCCACTGAGTGAAACTGATGATGAATTAAAACAGAGGAAGAATATATATGGATATTTTTCTATTTGACAACAGGACAGGAAGGAAATACTTATTCTGCACTTTAGATTGAGTGGAAGTTGGCATTGACAGTGCTCCGTGTGGAGGTCGCAGGTTCGTCTTCATTCCTGAGCTGACTTTTAAAGTCGTCCTTGTATGCAAAAAGAAACCCCCAGTCAAAGTCTGTCTCAATCAAGCCCTGATCAAGCACAAAGGCAGATCTGACTCTAAATAATACATGACTTGCTTTACTATACAGTATACACCCCCCACCGGGACACAAAAAAAGTGTGTGGGTTCAAACATCTTTCCTCATCTTCAAACATCCTCCTTTCTTGGCTTCTGCCAGACGTGACACTGTTATAAACCCAGAAATAGCAGGAAGAAGTGACTTGTAAAGGAGTATGACAAATATTTTAGTCCTTAATAATAAAACCATTAAATGCACATATTAAGCAGACAATGTTTGGCCTGGTTTTGACCCGAACCTCAGCCTGCTGGGTGTGAGACATGGCTTCATGTGTTTTCCCAATGTATGTCAAAACCATTGCTGTCCACACATCCATCATTAACTGCAGTGTAGTAGTATTCAAGACACTGTGGCTAGTTTTGATTATTTTCTCATAGATTACACTATTGTTGATTTTAATGAACGTAACCCAACCGTTCTCACTTCAAAATAGACCAGGTTGTGTGCATCTTCCCAGCTATTTGTGGGTCCATATGCATATTTTTCCTTTTTTGTTTTCTGAGTACTGGAGCACAGACTAACTGCTGTATTAGAAATCATCAATAGACAAACAGTACAGAGTGTCGTTAAATGTGAACACAGAAATCTCAGGCCATAACCATTCAGAACCGCTGATTGAAACGTGCAGTGCGAGTGGACGCAAACATAAAGATTACTTATAATCTTAAAATCTGTTTTTCTTTAGACACTATAATTAGTGGATTGAATCACATTTTAATATTTCCAGGATCATGCTTATTTTTCAAGTATACATTGTTTGTCGGATGCAAAAGGCCAATAGGAGACCACCAAGTCAGTGTAGCCTAACTTTGCAATTACTTTTCTACTTTAATAAATTACAACTTAACAACTTTACTGCAGACCCCATATGGATTTGGTAAGTACGAGATTTTTCTGACATGAACTTGCTGTTGTGGTAGGTTTGTGTGGGTTCGTCTTTCACAGACATCAGGCGATGAAACTCAGGTATAACTTTGATTTGTGTGAATATTTTTCTCAGCTCTTGCAGTGTTGTGATTTTAGTGTGAATGAAAAATGTTAATGTTAAATTTTCTTGTCAAAAATCTCTCATTTCAAAGAATGAGGAAAAAACATAGAAGGCAGACACCCCACAAAAAGTCACAGTGCTGATGCCATTTCACTGGCGATAAAGATTCAGCCAGTTTCTTTACCTGAGTGCATTCATGTGTATAATTGCTGTAGGTCTGGACATGCACCGTGTGTGAATACAAAGGAAAGGAAACACTGCCTAAGTTCTGTTTGTCTGAACAGTCCATAACAGAGCTGTAGAGGCCCGAGGAGCACAGAATGGTGAGAATGACGGAAACCCAAGATGGAAGAACAACAGAAAGTACATAAGAGATGGGTAGAAGTTAATCGCTGGAGTTGATTATGAGTTTTTGATTATGGGTCATCCATTTAAACTGCTTATTACAGCTTCAAGCCCAAGATTATGTCTTTAAATTATGTATTCTGTCTGAACAATGCTGACGTTTGAGAAGCTGGAATCGGCAAATGTTTAGCATTTCTACTTGTTAAATACTGTATTACAGTATTAGTATACTTTTTCAGCATTATTATGCCCAAAACACTATGAAAAACTGGACTATAAATGTGTGCCACTACATGAAGAACAAAATATCAAATAAAAGAAGCAAGAATGGCAGAGAAATAGAGGACTGTTGTGAGAAAACAGACAGAGATAGCAGATAGTGGGGGGATGTACCAGTACACGGATGTGTGGCTGAGACAGGCAATGTAAATGTCCCATCAGTTGATTGACTGAGGCGAGCAGAGACTCTGCTCTTATTGATTCTCAAGGCCAAGGGCAGGATGAGGCTGACACCTCAGACAATGACCTCTGCTTCCTTGATTTTGGCCCAATACCAGCAAACTTGCCTTTAACCCTTACCCTTTGACCTCTGACCTCAGGAGCTCCACAGATGCGACCTGAGTGTATTTTTTTTTCTTTTTTTTTTGGCATCCTCGCTGTGCTCCCTAACATTTCTAGAGAGATCAACAGAACAAGGAGTAGTTATACAGGGGTCCAAAAGTCTGAGACCACTGTGAAAATGCTTCTATTTTGCATTCTTTTTGAATTTAATACAAGATATATCATTGTAACAATTTGAGTGAAAAGTTGAATCTTTGAAAAATGTGCATGAATTTCAGAATATCTTAGTATTTGGTATGCCCCCCTTTTGCTATAATGACAGCATGCATCAAGCTGGCATGAACTCCACAAGTTTGTGCAAAACCTGATGAGCCAAGTTATCCCAGCATGATTTGACAATGTTCCAAAGAGTTTCTTACGATGTCAGACTTTCTGATTATTTCCAGATTTACATGGAAAACATCACAGATTTTCAGTGTGGTCTCAGACTTTTGGACCCCACTGTATGTCAAATGATTTTAGTAGAACACTTTCATGCAAATGGTGTGTCCACAGTACAGAGAAATGTGTGTGTGTGTATGTGTGTGTGTGTGTGTGTGTGTGTGTGCGTGCATGTATATATGAGAGAGAGAGAGAGAGAGAGAGAGAGAGAGAGAGAGAATATAGAGAATACATTAACAGAGAGGGTTCTCCACTCTTAAGAGGCAGTCACAGGTTGCTCACGGCTTGGTGGTATCAATCCATTGATTTAATTACGAGTCCACACTTAACACACAACCATGACCACACGCATGCGCACACATACACACACAGCTTTTCTAATGTAAAAGGGATGGATCACAGTATTATGCAGCTGTGACAGTCCTTTTGCCTACTTTGTGTTAATATAGCACACTGGAAATTAAAACAAAATGTTTTTCCTTCAATTCAATACGTGCAAATGCAGACAGCCTGAAATAAAGAGACAGACAAGGTCATGCAGACAGACAGAGACCAAATTATAATGTTGTGTGTCCACGTTTCAGTCAGAGCTATGGAGAGCTGAGCAACATCGCTTCAGACTTTGTATCCAGGCATTCTGTGATGTCCTACTGAGTCCCTCAAATCTCCACATCCAGGGAAAGGCGGATGCTGCTGCTTTCTGTAAAGAGGCAACATGGAGCACGGAACTGACAGCCAGGTTCCACCAGTCAAATGCATCTGTTCATACAAGCTACACAACAGAGTAATCATCAAAACATTCAAACTTAAACTCATTCAGACTTTAATTAATGATCATTTATATTTCCTTTTGACAAAGAACTTGATGTTGCTTCAGCAAACAAGGCTACAAATGTGATATGATTATAGTAATTACAGGCCACAGTACCAGAGGCTCAGTCAGACATGATCAATAGATCAGCAGAAAGGTTAAAGGTGAGAGGTCATTGCCATTGTATCTCTCTCTCTCTCTCTCTCTCTCTCTCTCTCTCTCTCTCTCTCTCTCTGTCTGCCTGTGGATGTGTATCTATGATCTGTGTGTGTGTGTGTGTGTGTTATGGTATAATGGGTTAACCTGACCAGTACAATTGAATCAGGGTAACAAAGACAAATGTGATTTCCAGATATTTGCTCTTACAGAATGATGCAGCTTGGTGTGTGTTTGGATGGGTGGATACTGGGGTTGTTTGGGGAGCAGCGAACACCTGAGCCACTCTCAAACCAGTAACGATTTTACAATATAGTCAGCGAGGACAAAGTGCTTAGAGCCTTAGAACAAGAGAAAATTGATTTTAGTTGTTGAAATTATACACCAGCCGTTTTGTTGTAACACTTATAATCAGTGATATGAGGCTCAGTCACTTTTTTCTCAAATAAAGCACAATTTTCCTTCTAATTGTTTTGTTATATGGTCCCAGTGTGTTACAGTGTTCATACGGCAAGTTTGCTGCCCTGTGCCAGCTCCAATCACCCCACAATGTGTCCTTATTGCTTTTATCAATCTACTGTAGCCCAGAACAAAGACCTTTGTGTTCAAACAGCAATTACTCCCTCATCTCCTGAGGCATCAGCCCAGGTCTAATTGGATTTAAATGAACCCCCAAATTTCCCTTTGTTACGGCAAATAATATGTACGGCTTTTTAATTAAGATCCGATATAAGCCCATGTGGAGGGCCTGCAGTTGCTTTCATGTTCTCGTCTTCAAATAGACTCTGAAGAGGAAAATGCAGAGTTTGCATGGCGGACATGGTGCACAGTTTGACTCAGTGGGGGTTTTGCATGTGGTAATAGTGTATGTGTGGGGTCTATCAGGTTGGGTGGATGAGTTAATTAATAGACCTCTAATGTGATTGATCAACTTCTGTCAGAACTGTGAAGATAAGATGTTCTATGTCCAACCTCAATTTTGGATTGAAACACGAGAGACCATGTATTAAGAGTCCATCAGAGGAGACGATGCCAGATATGAGACTGAGAGTATAATATTTTTAATCAGGAATAAATGGCTGTTTTCTCTCTTAAAAATGCATTGTAAAGCTTCATATCACTATCTATAAAAAGAAATAATCTTGTTCTGAAAGGTCAAAATGCTGGATGTCATTAAGGGTCACTCCATGAGTTTATGCATCAAATTACTGGTCGTGGGGCGTACTGCTCAACACATGAAAACAACTGTCTAAAGACTTTTGTGAAATTTGGGACCTCCATGGGTTTGACCCACAAGGATTATTTTGTGTTGGTGCTGAAGATTACAAGAACTCTTGTGATGTCTTAAGTATGGATACAGTTCTTTAATACTGTAGAAATGACAGAATTCATAGCCAAATTTCATTTTGTTTTTTCATGTCCATGTTCCATTTTGAGTTGTGATTGGAGGAACTTTAAGGTTCCTGCATTTTTATGCCCTTGATACTTATAACATTTAAAGAAATCATATAAAGTTTTGAATGTCACATCATTGAAACTGAGTATTGCTCAAGTGTAATTAAATCATTAAATTCCATTAATTACATCCCAGTTAGATCTAAAATCTCTGTAATACCTCTCACAAGGTTATTTTATCTCTTTCAAAGTCCTGTAAAGTGTCTGTTTGAATGGACAGAAAAGTGTTCAGCATGTGTATCTCAGGCATAATTTAATCTCATCACATGTTTAACAGATGCTCCAGCACAAAGAATCCATTGCCTTTGGCAAAGGTGTGCAGGCTGAGTGAAATGTGCTGAGGTGTCAGCCTTTACACTCTGCAATGACAGTGATCATCCGCTGCTTTTAAAGTGATTAGGTTGCAATTCCATGGATCACTATTGTGAGGGGAGAAATGATTGATAGATTGATCTGCTGCTTGCGTCCTCCTATAATATGCAGCTATTGCACAGGCTGGAACAGGAAGTCATCGCTCAGCCAATTGCTGTCATGAATCATTCAATCTTTGACTTCATCGCTTTGTTGAGTCAGCTCTGGTCAATCGCATTGAAAGATTCATGAGAGGATAAATGTGATACTATGCAGATTTTTAAATGAGACTTTGTGAATCACAGTTTTAGAGATTTTACTGTTATTACACTCTGTCACTGTTTGACCACTCAACTCATTACTAACCACAGCACTGCTGCTAAGTGTTGACTTCCCCCTTCTCTCCATGAAATACCAAAGATACCAATGATAGATTATGGAACAGCAGGGAAATCTTCTTTTCATTACCTGATAGCAGAACTGTCTTCTCAACTCAGTTGAGGCATGTCATTTCCTCAGCTGAGACACTGGGAGATAAATCTTCTGAATGCAAAACATATTTATCCTACACTACCTTAAAGTGTGAATTAATGTGTGAAATAACATGTGAAGAACGAAATATTAAATTAAGCAAAAAAAAAAAAAATAACCAAGTTGAACAGTGTGGTTACAAAAAAATTCCTGTTTCTCTTTACAGCAGAATGTATAGCAATGCACAAGAAAATTTATATTCAAAATTGTGTTAATTATGGATTTGAAGAAAACTTATTATTAGAATCACTTAAACATAGACCACAGCTTAGTGTATGTTGTGTGTGCCTATGTGATCAGAAAGATGGAGTTGGGTTAGGGTTTGCTCCAGCTGAAACAGTGTGTGAAGAGGCCGATCAGGAGTGAATGGGGCTGTGAGACTTTCAGTGATTCTTATTTATCTCTTTTTTTTTTTCAATTCTGCAGAATTCCACTCTTCCTCCATAAGGTAAAGCCGAACAGTTGCATGTGGTTTGTGAGTGAATTAATCATGATGATTAATTGGCTTTCAACTTAAATATCCAGTGAGCGATGTCAGCCTGCCAGACATCAGGGCTAAATTGACAGGCCTTTAAGGAGAAGCAGATTGATTTATACAGAGTCTGATGAATCCCCCTCCACCCAGAAGGGGAGGAAAGGTAAACAAGTCTTTTCTTTTCTGTCCTCCCTTCTTCCTTTTTTTAAGTGCAGTTCGCTGAACTGGGTTTTAACTGGGACTATTGAAAAATCCCCCTTTTTTTCATTGACTTTCCACTTTCATGAGCAAGGAAAGAAAGAGAAAAAAATGTTTAATCATCAAAGCTTAAGTTTTTCTACAATAGAAAATATTTTATATTTACATCAAAGATTAAGAAAGCATGTCCATGTATACTCTATGTATTTTATGTAGTTGATGCTCTGGTCCACACTGTACCTGTTTCAGTGTGAGGAAAAGTTGAACAATTAAAGAATATACCAACATTTTGGGAAATATGCTTATTTGATGTCATACTGGAAGTAATAGGAGAAGATCAATATCAATCTCAGTGTGTGTTCAAAACATATATTTTTCCAGAATATGTTTAGCTTAGCCTAGCATAATCACGGCTATACTTAGCCTTTAACCACAGCTTAAGCTCACTGTAACCATGCTAACACCTGCTCTGCATTGAGTTGTGTTCTGGCTGGTGAAAAGTCAGATAGTAGGCTTGTTTCTGTGTTTGCACTGGCATTTATTTAATAAATAACATAAAAAAAACATACTGGTCAATGGTAAACTTGGCATGTTACTAAAGAGCAACAGGTAATTTAGCACAGTAACTTGGCTAATTAGCCACCTTAGCAAACGATTATTTCCTCATTTCTGAGCCAGTGAAAATGCCACTCATTACAGTCAACTGTGGTTTAAACAGTTCCACAATAATAATACCCTCATAAAAAGGATTTATAATGTCAAAAATATTTTGCACAGAGTGCTAAAACAACCTGCCTTTAGCATTCCTCTGGAATGAAAGGCGAACCCTTGCACACAGTAGCATTCATATACTGACAGAGAGCACCCTAGAGCTACTAAGAATTGCCATAACCTGTGACAAGTGGAATTACGTACATATTTAGCTTAGTACACAGACTGGAAGCAGACAGAATGGAAACATTATCCTTTATGGGCAAAAGGGTAACATCCAGCTTCCAGTTCTTCTAGTTTCTAGTTCTTCTAGTACTAGTTCAAGTTTGCATTGGTACATCTGGTGCTTGACATAGGCTGGAACTAAGTGTAAAATAACAAGTTGCCAGTACTATGTACTCATCGGTACATAGAACTGGCACCTCGTTATTTTACACTTTGGAGTAACAGAACTTTTTCTTGCATTCTGAGACTCCTCAAAAGCCTCGATAGTCTTTTCTGCCCTGGGCTAACTACCTCCAAATGAAGGTCAGTTCTTGCTAGCTAACATTAGCACTAGAATTAGGAATGCAACTGTTAGCTTTATGGAGCCTGTGAAGGCTGGTTCTTACTTAACAATGTGGACTCGATGAGAAAAATGTGATGTAGTGTAATGTCAAAACAGCTGACCATGGAGGCTGCTTTTGAGGGGTCACTTGCCTGGTTGTGCAGACCTAAAGCTTGTGATGCCATTAGGATTAGTTACCTTGACTTTGCTCCCTGCCCTTTAAACTCACAAAAACTTTATACTGTACAGTTGCTTTGACCTGAGTGTTGATCTAGGACCAGATGCATTGTTTCTGCTCCTATAACAGCTAGAATGTATTTTGGTGAGTTTAACTGCAAACTGTAAGTGACATGTTAGAGTTCCTGGTGTGTTAGTCAGCATGCATTAGGAATTAAAGTGGTCATGTGAAATAGTTAGTTAATGGTGGAATCAAGGGTGGAATAGAATAAAATAAAAGACAAAAAAGTAGAATATACTCTACTTTTAAAAGCATGTGAGATGTTGGGAGTGATAAAATTGAATCTTGGATTCACCTTTGCAAGATATATTTCTTCCCTCCTCCACAAATGTTTTCGTTCATTTTTGTATCTTTTCTCTTTGTATTAATGTCAGAATTGCTGTCTTCTGTAGAAATTCATAATTTCTATCTGAAATCTTTAGAGCAGAGCTAACTGAAAGGTCACGTTTGTCAGAAAGCAGAAGCTGACGTGCTAGCTGTGTTTTGATGTTCAGTGCTACCTATCCCCCCTCTCTAACCCCTCCCAAGCCCCTCTGATCTACTCTGCAGCTCATTAAAACACCATCTCCACCTCCACATTAGCATCAGAGTCATGGTCAGACTGCTTTGTGTTATGAGGGTGGAAAACAATATCAATAACAACAACAAAAACATGGTAGCCCTTGGTCTGCGGAGGAGAGGAGGAGAGAGGTCTTTGATAATGTGCATCAAAGAGAAAGGATAAAGTGGGCTGTGCGTACGCTGCATGCATACCAAGGTTATCTCTGATCCTGCTCGTGTGGCATTAGTGCTTGAGGGCAGTCTAATGGGACATGGCGAGTTGCAGATTCTCAAGGAAAGGAAGTCAAAGATGTTTCATATTGATGATTAAAGTTGATCATTCGATCACTTTTCAGTGGAGACTGATTTCCTCTGTGTGTGCATGAGTCTTGTGTTTAAAAGTTTTGGAATCTATTAAAAAGCTGCACCTTTGGTTGGTGATTAGTTGGTTGGTTTGTCAGCAGGATTACATAAAAAGTTGCTGCTGATTTTGGTAAACTTGGTGGAAGGGTGGGGCACAGCTTAGAACAACCCATTAAAAAGTTTAAAAGTTTAAAATTTGGTGTGATCTGGATCAAGATGTAGATCCAGGAATTTTTTTTAAATGGTTCCTTAGCATTGGACGATAGGGTGTCTTTTGAATGTTTTTGCCAATTTCCTCAAAAGTAATAAACCAGTCTCAATGAAATCAATGAGATCCTGGTTTGGAATCCTCGTGCCAGCCTTGGTCCATTCTGTGTGGAGTTTCCATGTTCTTCCTATCCTCGTAGTTTGGGTCGATCAAATTCAATGGATCAATTTCAACATGAATGTGAGTCAGATTTTAAAAAACTGGAATCATTAGAACAAGACAAGGTTTGTTTAGAGTTGTTTGGCCTTGATGGATGTATGCAGTCTAATGAGTGACCCTTTAGTTTGTTTGCTTGTTTGTTTGTTAGTAGGATTACTCAAAAAATTACAAATTTTACTGCTGATCCAGGTCCAGGGACAGATCCAGGATTTTAATTATTTCTTAATATTGCAAGACAGGGCAGTTTCCAATAGTTTTAGTCAATTTCTTCAAAAGTAATACTCTAATCTCAATTAACAAAATCCAGCATTTTTATCCCATGATAGGCTATCAATAGGTACAATTAGTTCTGGATCTGGATCTTATAATGAATAAAGAAATTACATCTTAGTAGTTTCTTTCTCAGCACGGTGGCACTGCGGTTAGCATCATTGCTTCATGCCTACTGCTCTTTATTGTGTAGTAACATACCAAGTGTGAGAGTTTAAAGTGCACCATCACGACTGGAAGCAGACAGAAGCTCTCTGTCCATCCACAGCACTGATCTGTAATCTTTGGACTGCAGCTCTGCCTTTTCTCTGCTAAAACAACAACAGGTGATAAATGTTATAAGAAAGCAGAGTATTTTCAGTAGAATACAAAGGGTGTATCTGACCTTCATAAACCTTTCATCAGTAACTTAATCAGACACTGTGTGTTGTCTCTCTGTTAATCTCAAAATTTTTGAATCAAGATTCCAGCATTGTTTGAGGAAACTAAAAATAATAATTTCTTTTGTTATACCCTTAAGGAGTCCCTGATGGGAGTTAGGAGTTTTAAACGTGTGAAATTCTCCTCACTGTGCAGTGAATAAGTGTTAATTCCAAAGCTGCATGCCTTCATTTACCTGCTGTGGTTAAAAGTATGTTCATTGTATTTATCTAATTAGGTTCTACTGCAAGGTATCTGATGTTTCAGTTGATACTGTATATACAGTGGAGTCCAAAAGTCTGAGACCACTGTGAAAATGCTTCTATTTTGCATTCTTTTTGAATTTAATACAAGATTTTTCATTGCAAATGATAATATCATCTTAACAATTTGAGTGAAAAGTTGAATCTTCAAAAAAATGTGCATGATTTTTCAGAATATCTTAGTATTTGGTATGCCCCTCTTTTGTTTTAATGACAGCATGCACTTGAGCTGGCATGGACTCCACAAGTTTGTACAAAACCTGATGAGCCAAGTTATCCCAGCATGATTTGACAATGTTCCAAAGAGCTTCTTGTGATGTCAGACTTTCTGGTTATTTCCAGATTTACATGGAAAACATCACAGATTTTCATTGTGGTCTCAGACTTTTGGACCCCACTGTTAAAGAAAAAAAAAGAAATCTCTCTCTCACCCTTTCTGGTCGTGTGTGTGTGTGTGTGTGTGTCTTCCTCAAGTTTGGGTCCTCTACCAGAGGCCTGGGAGTTTGAGGTTTCTGTGCAGTATCTTAGCTCCTAGGACTGCACTCTTTTGGACAGAGACCTCAGATGTTGTTCCTGGAATCTGCTGGAGCTGCTCTCCCAGTTTGGGGGTCACAGCCCCTAGTGCTTGCTCCTATTACTACTGGGAGCACCTTCCACATATGATCCAGTCCTTCCTTCAGCCCTTGGTATTTCTCTAGCTTCTCATACTCTTTCTTCCTGATGTTGCCATCACTTGGGATTGCTACATCGATCACTGCTGCTCTCTTCTGTTCCTTGTCAACCACCACCATGTCTGGCTGGTTAGCCAGCACCTGCTTGTTGGTCTGTAGCTTGAAGGTCCCACAGGATCTTAGCTCCGCCATTTTCAATCACCTTTGACGGTGTCTCCCATTTGGACTTTGGGACTTCCAGTCTGAATTAAGCACAGATGTTCCTGTAGACTGTCCCAGCCACTTGGTTATGCCTCTCAATGTACGCTTTCCCAGCTTATATATGTGTATATCTCTATCTATCTATCTATCTATCTATCTATCTATCTATCTATCTATCTATACTATACACACACACACACACACACACACACACATACACACGTGTGTGTATATGTACACTCAACACTGCTCAATTATTTAAGCTATTCTCTAATTGCTTAGATAAAGCTAGAATAATAGAGCCATATATATGTCATTATAAATGTAGACATTATAGCTTTCCACCCTTTCAGCTGAAAAGGTCACAGGTTTTTTTATTCTCATTCCAGGTAACATTTTTATTCAATTACACTACGGCTTGCTCCCTAATATGTCTGATTGTAGGGAAAAAGTAACTGGATGTGATTACCAATAATTTCAGATATCAATGCAGTTTATCATATGCCTCCAATTAACAAGACAGTGAGATCATGAATCAAAACGGTAGAATTTTTCTACCATTTTTCCACTTATATCAGCAATTACTTAGTATTTTAGCATTTGATACTTCCTTCTTTCCTTCCAAACCCACCTCAGAAATCATCTTTACCACAGAAGGCCTTTATAACCACTGTGGCCCTCGGTGGGGGCTTCAGAGAGAAATCTGTCCATTCATGAAAGCTGCAGGGCCAGCCAGACTCAGCCGGACTAGCCAGCCCTTCAGGGACACCCGCTGTTTGACTTGGCTGCTGACTGGACTTGGGTACAGGGCTGCAGTTGTCTGTAGCCACAGGCTGCAGAGCTGCAGGTATTTCCTGACTGAATTTCCCTGTCATAGCCTTTGCAGTCATATTCTAAAACTTTGGAGAGGGAGAGAATATAGATAGAAATGAATTAGATGGCAATGGATGAAACACAAATACAACTTTAAATTGATCATTTTTCAGTTTTTGTTAACATGAGTGCATACAATCTGTGTAGTCTTCCACAGAATTAAGCAAAGCTAATGACAAAAAGGAAATTAAAAAGCTCAGGGACTTCCTGTTCTTGACCCTGACTTTCATATCTCATTTTTGCAGGCATGTCTGCACCGTGTGCTCAACTCTGACTTTCTTAAAATATATGCCAAGTCCCATCTTTTCCCAATTTCCTTTTTTTTCCTTCTACAACAGTCCACGTTTCTGCTATGCTGTCTTCTATCACTCTATTTCATTTAGTTTAGCATAAATATTCAGCTTTGTCTTCTGCTTGAAGAAAACCATCATTCTAAGAATGTCTTTCACAATTATGCTAATGCAAATAGACACTCTGAACTTCAGAAACTAAGACTTCTCACACCTGCAAGCACCTGTACCATACAGAGAGAGAGAGAGAGAGAGAGAAGTGATGTCTGCAGCATTCTCTGTGCTATTCCTCACTCTTCCTCATCCCTTTGGCCCCTTTTGAATTATCCATTGGGATTAATGAATGTCATTATGTCATTTTCACACATTAACTCCCCCCAAACACACATAATCCACGACAGTGTTTAACCAGTGCATCTGTCCGTTGGGTATCATCATTTAAATCACAGCATGGGGGTGGTAATCGACTATTGTTCCAGTGTGGTAAACATGACTAATCTCTTTTTTTCCTTTTTCCTCCTTCAGTGAGCAATTTCAGGACATCAAGCACAGTTAAGAAATGGAAATGAATTACACAAATTTATTGACAGAATAACTCAAAACATGACATCACAGTGCATTGAGACATTTGGCCGATTCTCAGAGAAGTCTTCTTTTAAATTTGTCTACTATTAAACATATCGTTTCAGATTTCTCTGGTGTACATGGAACAAGAGCTTTGATATACTTTGATCGTTTCACCTCTGTATCCTTCAGCCTTGTCCCCTTTTCACTCTCGGTACCCCAACTATCACACTTGGTCACCCCTTCTCTCTCTTTTTGCAGCTCCTTCTGCTTCTGCTTTAAACACACAGCAGGGGGTTGTGGGTAGAGACTCACGCTGTGAACGATCTCTCTGACTCAGGGAGAGCTGAAGGTCAAACTCGCTCATGATCAGAACCGCAGGAAGACACGGAAGAGGTGGAAGTGGTGTGAGATGTGGTTTGTCTGGTCTTAAAGTTTTTACAATATAAAGAGCCACAATGTGCAGCGAAGGACTGAAAACAATGAAAGATTTTGTGTGTTTGATTGTGCCTGCTTATGTTCCCACGTGAACCTTGATGAAAAACTCACTAACCACTGCAGAAAACATTAGTAAACTTGACAAAGGCAAAACAAAATTTTGTTTAATCTGCCTGGTTTCTGTTTCTCTCTCTGTCTTTGTAATTAGACACAAAAGGGAAGCAGAACAAGAACAAGTGAAAATCATCTGGATTTTTTTTTTTTTTTTTTTNTTTTTTTTTTTTTTTTTTCAATGGAAAACTTCTGGAGCACAGATGAAGGTTTTCCTTTTCTCCTTTGCAATTTTTGTTGGAAGCATTTGCATATTTCAAAAGTCTACCAAAGAGAATACCCTAAGGCAGAAATGGCTGAACTGCTGTGCATACAGAGAGAGAGAGAAAGAGAGAGAGAGAGAGAGTGTGTGTGTGTGTGTGTGTGAGAGAGAGAGAGAGAGAGAGAGAGAGAGAGAGAGAGAGAGATTATTTGAAGATAATCTAAGAAAAATACTGTCAATTACCTGACAATGTTGTGTGTGTTGTGCTGGATTAGTTGCAATATTCACTACAAGTGAAACAGGTCATTTGCTTAGTTTGTCAAGCAGCTCCACCGAGACATTACAGAGAGAGAGAGAGAGAGAGAGAGAGAGAGAGAGAGAGAGACAGAGAGAGAGAGAGAATGAAAATGTGCATCATAAGAAGGCCTCTTCACCCAGCTTCCTTCATGAATAACAAATAGAGGACCCTGACCAGCCAGCACAACACATGAAAAACATTACTGCATTCCCTGAATCTTCTGGTTTTCTCTAGATTGTGCTGGTAGGCTGAAAACATGTGGAGCGCTGCGCTGGGCTTGTGCAGCTTCTCTGTTTTTACTGTTTTTACTGGCTACGTTACTGATTAAAGCGTAGCATTCAACATACTTTACAAACTGATGTTTCAGTGTAGGAATAAGTGTGCTTGAATGTCCTCGTCACAGATGTTAAAGTGTAGCACAGCTGAAACAAAATGCAGTAATTGTATACTTTCTTTGCATTTTTTTTTTTCACCTGTAGATTTACCTTGAGTTAAGTGTATGATCAAAAGCCCCACTGTGCTGGATGAACCCTGAGAGCCATCATGACCCCCAAAATGTTACAAGACTGTAATAGACAACAGAACATCCTGACTGGTTTCCATTGGTGATTTTGAAAATGATATACGAGATTAAACAAAAAAAATTTGCATTCATATACAGTAATATTTTATATTTTGACTTGGTGCTTCTTTCAACTTAATAGTAAGTTTATTGTGACTCACTGTACTTTATGCTGTTCAAATGATATCATACACCACATATCTTATTTTTGATGATGTTTTTGGACACTAGTGCTATTGCTGTAGATATTTTAATAACTGTTACATTGCATATAGATTTCAAATTCAAACGATGACATCTATAATCATTTCTTTCGGTCAATGGTTCTTAAACTGTGGTGGGGTACCACTGGTGGTACCCTGAAGCACCCCCTGGTGGTATGCGAATGACTAGAAATTGGTACAGAGCATCAAATCAATTTAAATCTATTAAATTCTGTTTTTATGCAAGTTATTCACAAGGGAATGGGTTTCATCGTGAGTTTATTATTCTCTTTAATTTAGGATTAGATTTTCTTTATTGAAAACAGTCAACTGGTGGTCTGCACACTGTGTATCTGATGGGGGCAATAACTTTCAGCCCATTCACCTTCATCTCAGTTTCTCTGCAGCACAGCAGGTAAATGGATCAATGAACATGGCTTAGGCTTAGGGTATGATACAAGCTATGCTGGTGAAAATGTTTTAGTGCGCACTTTTGTACTTGTATCATCAAATATTGCTGCTTAACCAGTCCAAGAAAAACTAAAGAAACTAAGAAAAATATAAATTTGCCCCATATTTATTGAGATGCACCAGGGTTTTTCTCCGTCGTCACAAAACTGAAACATCCTGGGTTTGTATTTAAAGAAAGAAAAGTCAAATTGTTGGCTGGTTTTACACGTTCACATCACCAGCGCGGCGCGTCACGCCACTGTGGCCTTTTCTTTACCATATGAAAGGAGCCGCATTGAGATGCAGGAAGCGTACAAACCCTACTGTGCATCCAGAGCCCGGCTGAGTACCCTGAACACTCCTCTTGGTTATTATAAAACAGATTCAGGTACATTTTGTCTGGCATCACTTACAAACTGTGATTAAAGAAGCTGAGTAGTAGTAGTAGTAATAATGATAATAATAATAATAATAATAATAATAATAATAATAGTCGTAAAATTGTTTTTGCTATTATTCTAAAGTTATGGGCTCTACCGCCAATCTGCGGTGCCTTGAATGCATGGCTGTCTTATTGTTTGTGATGTTTGCCAGCATTTTTCTTTTTTTTCGTTTTTTCTTTTTTCTTTTTTTTTCTTTTTCCTGCATCAGGAACTTTTCGCACCGGAGGCTTAACTGACTTGCTCCTCTCGAGCGTCCAATCAGCTCCAGCGCTGCTAAACCTTCCTGATGTAATTGGATAGAGATGGAGAGGAAGACGCAGCTTGGACACAGCGTAAACACATGCTCCTCTTCCTCGCTCCGCAGAGGACGCGCTGAGTGGAGCAGAAGAAATGGAGTGAAAATACCGAGAGGACCGGAGAGGTTTTACAGTTTTCTTTTTCATCGACTTCAAATCGTTAAACACGTCCCTTGTTCTTGGCAATGAACAAACTTATTTTTTTCTTCTTTTTTTTTTTTTTTTTTNTTTTTTTTTTTTTTTTTTAATATCATCAAATCTGTGGATTAACTCTAGTGGAGTTCGCGGGACAGAGAAAAGTTTTGATGGCCATTGCTTTGCGGCACGGGAATTCGTAAGAAAGTGTTTGGCATACATGTCATAATAGCTTTATGACAATAAATGACAACAGATATCATCCGAACCTCTTTGGAGTGATTAATTAGGCTTTCTTCTTTTTTTTCTTTTTTTTTAAATTTTTTAGTTTTTTTTTTTTTTTTTTTTTTTTTAATAATCGCACAATAAATTCGTCCATTCTGCAGGTTTTTCTATTTAATCTAAATTTACTGATGGATTAGAATAATCTGGGACTTTAGCCAAATAACAGAAGAGATAAAGTCATATAAAGACCTTGATGGTTTGGGGATGGCAGCAGCCACCTCAAGTCCATACTTAGCCAGCAGCAGGATTTTATCGTCCGGCGCGGTCCTGCACTCTGATCGCAGGGGTGGAGGGATGCAGCCTGGAAGCACCACTGTAACGGTGTCTGCAGGATACCGAGGGGACCCTTCAATTAAGATGGCACAAAGTGACTTCATGCAGGGAGCCATGGTGGCGAGCAACGGGGGCCACATGTTGAGCCATGCCCACCAGTGGGTGACATCGTTGCCTCACGCAGCAGCCGCAGCAGCCGCAGCCGCGGTGGCTGCAGCCGAGGTCGGCTCACCGTGGCCCCCCAGTTCCCAGCCACAGGACGTGAAGAGGAACAGGGACGACCTCCACTCAGGCCCCGCTCTGCACCACAGGTCCCCACATCTAGGATCCCATCAGACTCACCCGGGAAGTTGGGGAGGCAGTTCCACAGCGCACATCAGCATCGCGGAGGCACAGCAGCATCAGCAGGCACTCATTTATTCCCAGCCCAGTGGGTTTACAGTCAACGGGATGCTGAGCTCACATGGGGGGCAGAGCCTTGTGCATCCGGGGATGGTGCGCGGGGAGTCCCCAGAGATGGACCACGGTAGCCACCACCATCATCAACACCAACACCACCACAATCACCACACGCACCATCATCAGCATCACCCGGTAAACCACGACCCGCACTCAGATGAGGACACCCCGACGTCCGATGACTTGGAGAATTTCGCCAAACAGTTCAAACAGCGGCGAATAAAGCTCGGTTTCACTCAGGCGGACGTGGGCTTAGCTTTGGGCACCCTGTATGGCAACGTGTTCTCGCAGACCACCATCTGCAGGTTTGAAGCGCTTCAGCTTAGTTTTAAGAACATGTGCAAGTTGAAACCTCTGCTGAATAAATGGCTGGAAGAGGCCGATTCCACGACGGGGAACACGGCCTGTATCGACAAGATCGCCACCCAGGGCAGGAAGAGGAAAAAGCGCACTTCCATCGAGGTGAGCGTAAAAGGCGCTTTGGAGAGCCACTTTCTGAAGTGTCCCAAACCCTCCGCGCCGGAAATCAGCTCTTTGGCGGACACTTTGCAGCTGGAGAAGGAAGTGGTCAGGGTCTGGTTCTGTAACCGCAGGCAGAAAGAGAAGCGCATGACGCCGCCCGGACTGCCGCGCACCCCGGAGGACGCTTATACCCAGGTTGGCAACATGGGTCCGGACACACCGTCCCCCTCCATAGACTGTAAGAGAATGTACAGAGACACGTGAAAATAACTCAGCTACAAACGGACAAGACCTCTAAATAACTTGAAGTTTTTACGTTGATTTTGGACAAAACTATTCATGTTTCCTAAAATGATCTACAGATCCCCGTGTCCTTTAGTCATCAGCCAGTGTATATTCAATTAAGAGCATGAAATGCTTGGACTACTTTATGCACATTTGGCTATTTTTCTGCACTATGAAATCAGCCTTGGGACAGAAAATTAAAAGTAAAGTGAAATATGATTAGAACACAAATGTTGATGAAAGGCAGTGGTCGTCCAACAAAATAAACTAAGTATTTTATGAAAATTGGATGCGAAGAAATGCACCTCTTGAAAAAGTTCAGTCCCCTTGTTATGCTGCAGAGCTTCATGTCTCACAGGCTGGAATAGTTTTGTTTTTTATTAATACATATATTGCCCTTTATTCAGCATTAACTTGACTTTAATAAGCAATAATATCCTTCAAACGTGTTTCTCACCTTTGTGTTATATGTGTTAGTGGATTTTCTCTTTTGACAACGTTTAAGATGGTCAAATTGCAATTTAAAATAATTACAGTGTGGTGATTTTGTAATTATAGGAAAGTTCTTTTTACATTATACATTCCCTTAAATTTATGTACCTAATAGTAAGTCTATTGTGTATTTTTGTGTGATGATTTTGGACTATTTATTTTTTTCCACTGTTATTTTTCATGGATAGGCTAATTATTTAATAAAACTGACATAAGGAAATTAACTGTGTTTAGGTGTATGTAGTGGTCACCATAAGCATCACAATCACGTGCACACACACACACACACACACACACACACACACACACAAGTACTCCCAAACTTAAAGGGCCAGACTGGTGATTGTGCATGTTTGAGCCCACGCATACACGTTCTGTTGCTGCCAACCATTTCCTAAAACCTAAAACTGTATTTAAGTGTTTTTTAGTTATTTTGCCAAATCCAAAATCAAATGTTCAGG
Source organism: Lucifuga dentata (assembly GCA_014773175.1). Classification (NCBI taxonomy): domain Eukaryota; kingdom Metazoa; phylum Chordata; class Actinopteri; order Ophidiiformes; family Bythitidae; genus Lucifuga; species Lucifuga dentata. The sequence continues at coordinate 180,960 of VXCM01000544.1, forward strand.
TGATCCACCATAAAATTCATTGTTTCACCTGATAACTTCTAATACATGATAGTGAAGACAATATGTAAAAACAGTCTTCTCCTTGGACTGTATTTCCTGGCAGAGACACACATTTTCTTCTGTGCAGCTTTGTGTTGTACCAGGTAAATTAACTTCAACAAAAAATTAATGGACATTGTGTTCACTGTAATGAATTACTTATCGCAAGTACACTTCAAGTCTCTACAATTTGATTTTAGTAGCAAACTGGAATGGACTGAAACCAATGGCAGTCTGGAATATTAGAATTGCTATTTCTGCCTTCCAGGTAGAAATAGCAATTCTAATATTTACCACTCCAGTAGTTGCTTTGGAAAATATGCAGCAGTAATTGAATCTGTATGTGGGTAGTATTTATTGGGCTCAAACATGCAAAATCACTGACATGGTCCTTTAACTGAGCACTCTTACAGTTAAACTTTTTGGTCAAATAAACAATAATCCTCATGTACTGGTCAAAATAGTAACATTTACTGTAGTCTATCACGAGAAAGAAGGACTATAATTCCAAGTGTTCTGTAATCATAAATCATAAATGAATAAAATCAAAAGTATTTATGTCTCATGAAATATTACATTCACATGGGCTTTATAAGTAAAGGCGATTTATGTCATCCTTATTTGTTTCGAGTAGCTTCATTATGCTGCTTTCATAATTTATTCCAAAAAACAAAAAAAAAAACAAAAACAAAAACAAAAAAAAAAAANAAAAAAAAAAAAAATCCACCTTTAAACTAAAACAATCTGTCTTTATCCTTTTCCCAGTTTTACGTTAAAGCTATAAGACTCACTGAATACATTACACAGACCTGCTCTGTGAGTTTGCTCTCAGATTTGTGTGTGTTATTGCGCTCCAGCCACATACATCCTGTGACAGGTCCGTGGGCTGCAGTTCTGTGGAAAGCAGCCAGTGAAGGTCGGCTATCCCAGCTGGCAGTTCACCTCCACAGCGGTTGCCAAGGTGACAGCGAGATGGAGTGACACAAGGCAGTTGATCTTTTGCCACAGATGATGGGTTTGGCAGATAGGCAGGGGGAAGCTAAGGATGCTGGGCCTGAAAATCCTTCAACTCTTTTTTTGTTCTCTGGTCCACAAACATGGAAAAACCTGTGCAGCAACACACACACCGACTCAGATACATGCACACAAACATACACATATATCCAAGTTTATTTTACAAATCTGTTATCTTTTTTTGAGAATAAAGAGAAAGTGACGAGGCAGAGGAGAACAGCAGGTGAATGGAGACATGATGGGAGGTCAAAGGTCTGCTGGTACGGTAGCTGCCTACAAACCAGGAAATAAAATCCTGAGGGCACAAACAGAAATCTTGAAGTTAATACGTTACTGGCCAGAGTGCAGTGTGGATTCTGTAACAGAAATTTCTGGAAGTGTCTGAGAAGAAACCAGACAAGGGATGGATACACTTACACATAGCAACTGCCTTTTATGGGTGATAGTTATGTTTCTTGTTGTAACATTGATGTAGTTTGTAGTTTTAGGTTTTGTTATGATGGCCCATTTGTTCTACATTCCCAAACTAATTTAATATTCCTGTATTATACATTCCTAGTGCTGTACATTAAACAGACAGACACGTCTTAAAAGTGAACAGTGTATGCGTGCACGCGTGCATGTGTGTCTGTGTGTGTGTGTGTACGTCTTGGTAAACATTGGCAGGATTTAGGTAAACTCTGACCCCCTGGTTAAAAATAGCAGTCTGACTGTATGAATGTGTGATTTGATTGGGTCTTTATATGTTAGCCATCACAGCCACAGGTCCAGGGTCAATTTTTAACCCTTTAGTGGACCAGGGGGGACACAAGTATTGTGGAAGAGCAGGACTTTGTAATATTACTGCTGCTGATACCTGTCACAGTTATTTTAGACCTATTTTGTTCCTATAGTGATATGCCTATTGTGTTGCTGCTGGCTGTTTATGGTTTTCATGTTTTCTTTCTAATGCTGTAAATAAATAAATAAATAAATAAATAAAAATTATATATATATATATATATAATAAAAAAATCAATTTAAACCCCAAATAAAACCACCCAAACCCCTTTACATATATAAATATCATAAATATTGCAAAATATCATAAAATTCTGTAACATTAAAGAAACACAAAATATCAACTATTATGACTTGATATGTACTATAGGGCAGCATCTTATTTGATTGTGATGGGTTTTTTTCTTCTTCTTTTTTAAAGAATACTGACCACCTTAACATCAAGAAACCTGAACTATAACAGCTAGAATGGATACAGCAGTTTTGGAATGAAAACCAATCATCCCTCATGTTTAACACAGTGCTGGAAAGCAAAAGCTCACTGTGTGTACACTCTCATCAGAGTTGGAAATATCGTAGCAGCGTACTGTAATCTTCTATGGGTAGCCCATCATGTATTCCCACAGAGTTGCAGAAGCCAAAGTTCTCAGATAAAATAGAAACAAAATCTAAGCTGACGGGATTGCAATGTGATCCTCTGGAAGCTTAGCGATGTAAAGATGGGAGATAAGGCTGGAATTAGAGGATAAAAACCCCTTTAAAGGTTTCTATCATCATACATATTCCAGGTGTCTTCTCTGAATGTCAATGCTGGGATCTGAAGGTACATGCTGATGATGTTATAGTCACCAGAGAACATAAAAAGCAACACACACACACACACACACACAGCACAGCACAGATCACATGACTGAGCACCATGCTGCATCGTTGCTGAATTGAGAGTTTTTATTTAGAATTACACAGTGAGGACGTTGTTACCTTGTTCAATTACAGTTGCTCATAATTGCTCATTAAACCTTGTTAAGAGGTGCTTTACATAATTATTACATGATAATCCTTTTATAATGCTTGTTTGTGCATCACACACACCACATAAAATAGTCACACACCTGTGTCAATTTCACACATACATTTACAACACAATCTTTGCATCCCAAACTGTGCTGTGGGTTGCACATGATCAGTCCCCACTGTTTGGTGTTAATTATTTTCACAGAGCAGAGATTCGTTAACTGCCATAGTCTAACACTGATTAACACATTGTGCAGTCCTCACTGTGAATCTGAGCTCATAAAACACACAACTCTGATATTTTTTTCCTACATTTCCTGTGTTTGCTCTTCTGGTAATGATGGAGCACCAAACTCTCTCCATCAGGAAGAAATTAAAGCAAACATCTGTGGAATAATGGACAGGGAAATGAATTCTCTCACCAGCAAGCTTGTTGTGTGGATGCCACTGAACGTGACCAGCATGCATGTACCAGACCGGTGGAGTGGAACTCGTTTGATGGGCATGTTTGACACATGGGCATGATGCCAATTTAGAAAAGCATGCCCATGAAAAAAAATCAGGCTGCACGTGTGTGTGTGTGTGTGTGTGTGTGTGTGAGAGAGAGAGAGAGAGAGAGAGAGAGAGAGAGAGAGAGAGAGAGAGAGAGTGAGGGAGAGAGAGTATAAATAATATACTGTTGTCCTCACTATATAAAAAAAATTAATTTAAAATTCATGTGGAAAATCACTAGTTGTTATTTTAAAACACATTTTGTCAGTGCAGGATTTTTTTTTTTTTAGTTCTTGATGTTATTATAATTGCTACTATGGATATATTTCCCAAAAAGTGTATTTGTAAGTTTGAATAAAAACAAAACCAGGACATCTCAATATAAAAACTGAAAGGACTCAAATAAACAACAATTGCTATAAAGTACAATTCTGCCATCTCCTGGTCAAAATCTTCATTACATGCTTTTAACATGGAATAAGTTTACATTGAACACTATCTGCATGGTTAGAAATCACAAGTAAAAGTGCTTTTAAGTGATTTGAGTCAAGTATCCCTTTAAGTGTCTATAAGATGTCAATATTTATAGTATATTATGTTATATTATTATGCAAAAAAAGTTTTACATGTCATAAAATAAAAAAATTCACCTGTTATTCACCTGTTATTTGTGTCGTGTACTCTTGTCACTTTATTTCTTAATTATCATTAAACAACTAAAACCAGAGAAACTCCAGATACTGCACATTGTATTGTATCGCATGGTATTGGTACCCTATAATTTATATTCTCCTCTGACAGAAGCTGAACGAATTATTTGAAGCTCCATGAAATACCGTGACCAAAAATAAATAAATAAATAAATAAAATAAAATAAAAATAAAAAAATAAAATAAAAAGGAGTGTAATTTTTGCACCTTTTTCAACATTTTGCACCATTGCATTCTTATTTTTCATAGAAATATTTACCTCTGCTCCACGCATCGTGATGTCACTTTGACAATAGTTTTTTTTTTTGTACAATAATTTTCAGAGAACTCTTTTTCTAAAGCTTTTAGCACTTAACGTTAACAAAATAAAAAAAAAAATGTAGAATGCATAAATTACTAAAAAATAATAACAAATAATATGTTTGTAGGATTATTATTATTATTATTATTATTATCATTATTATTATTATAATACAGCAGGATACATGCTCCACGTGTAACACACTAACACCTTTCCTAATGAACTTCCTCACACGCGGCTCCTTTAAATCAGTGAGCAGCTCGTCTGGTCGCGTCAGCAGCATCATCAGGCGGCATGATGGTTAATCGATAAGGCAGTGAAATGTTGAAAGTGGGATATTTTAGGAAAATCACGACGGGCTGAAGCGGAGAGGAAGAATGGGCTGCCTGGTGCCATCTGAGCGATCAGACATACACGACCAGACAAAAAACCTGATCCCAATATGAGGTACCATGAGGAGCCTTTAACATGCAGCTGACATTTATGTTTGCTTTACTCTGGGAATTATAGGGATCCTTCCTTTAACTTCAATCCTCCGCGGAGAAGCCTGCGAGGTGGAGGAGAGAGAAACAGGTGAAGCATTTAGGATAATCACGTAAGAAACCATTAGAGACCCAATGATGAGGTTATTTAATCTGTTTTGGTGACTTGTCATTTGAAATTATGACATCATGAATTTTCTATACATGAAAAAAAAAAAAAACCTCTTGTATTGCTTGATGCTGAGTTGTCAGACACAAAGTACATTATGATAAAGAAAATTTAATGGAGAGTCGATATAAGTAATATGCAACCTGATATGAATTATTAGCTAAATTATCATTCACCATTTTATCTGGATTTTCTTTAACAAAGATACTGGTATACTGTACTGCCTTGACAAACACCAGTATCTTTTGGCAAGATGGCTCATTTTGACATTTATGAAAACTAATAACTGTTTTGCGTTATGACACAATATAAAAGAAGATTTCTGTACCTCTTCCTCTGCAGTTTAATATTATGCAGCCTAGACAAGCATTAGAATTGCTTGGTTAAACACTACAATGTAAAAGTGGCTTGTTTGATTCTCGCTGCCTGCTCCCAGTGCCAAAGGTCAGAATAAGGAGGAAATTAATCACCATTAATAATTAATCATTTCCATTTTCTCATAGTGTAAAACGTTTTATCAGGCTGCTGCCTTGCTATTTTATGTTACAGGGATTGTGGATGCTGTAGGGATATACATGTAATCTGGGATCTGTTTTGATTTGTTCTTGCTGGTAGATCCTGTCAGCTTTAGTAAACAGAAAAGTAGATCTTGTGTCAGAAAAAGTTGAGCCACATGTGTGACAGATGGGGTTTGGACCCAAATGCAGCACACAGTACACTTTGACAAGTTAAGTTCTTTAATAGAGTTCTCAGTCCAACACAGAAGCAGGCAGAACAACAGGCAGGACAAAGCGCCAACACAGAGACTGACAGACAGGGAACCCAGTCGCAGGGACCAGAATCGGAGTCGGGGACAGAAGGCAGAAGTGATAACCAGGGGGGCGACGAGCAGAATAGTCCAAGACAGGCCGAGTCGGTAACAGAATGTCAGTCCACAAATAAATGCTGGAGAGTCTTGCATTGAGGATGGCAAACAACAATCTGGCAAAGGATGAGTGTGAGACTGGGGCTTAAATCCATGCCTGATTGGTGCTAATAGGTGACAGCGTCCAAACCTGAAATGAATCAGGCTGATGAACGGAGGTGAGGAGCTGAAGACCAGGCAGGCAGAAATGGCAGGTGAGTAGCTGAGGACCAGGCAGGCAGAAATGGCAGGTGAGTGGCTGACCAGACATGCAGAACTGTGACAACATGATGACATTCAGCATGTAAGCCCATTATGCCACGTCTTTGCTTTTTGTTTCTGGTTTGTAGTTTCTACTCATTTATATATTTGTCTTAATAAGTGACCAGCTTCAATGGTGCTGATTCCACCAAAATGATGGCAAAGTGAAGTGAGACTTTAGCACAGAAAGCTTGCGTTTGTCATCATTTGTATGTCTGACAGTGACTCATGTTTGCTCTGATTGTACCGTCCACAAAACAATGAATTTTTAAAGGTTCTAAGTCCTAAGTTGTGAAAGTTGAAAGTAGCGTCTGACATGGAAAATATTTTGTCATAGACTCTTGTACAGGAGATGGGGGGTGGGGGTGGGGTGGGGAGGTGCTTGTTGCCATGAAACTGGTGACCTTGTTGCTTGGCAACAGCCAGTAATACTATGCAGTTACCTATAAATGGCTTCACGCAAGGATCTGTTCGGGTTAAGCCCATGCATTTTTATTCACCCCGCTGTAGGCTAATTCAACATATCTTACATATCAGAGCACAATCAATGAATCCATTAACACTCAGAGGTGTTGTCACATCATTAATGAGTTTGATGAAAGATTTTAACCCATATCTCCTGTCTCTCAGTTTCTACCAACAAATCTGCCTAGCAGAAAAACAGCTTCTGAGACCTGAACATAAGCACAACCTCAGCATATTGCAAACACCTGCACTGTGCTGCCACCAGGAGCAGAAGGTGGATACCATAGCAACAGACGTACCCACTGTGTGTCCTGAGGATGCCTCTTAGATTTATATGGGTTGCATCAGACTCAGATGCACTCCCCAAAAATGAGCTCCTGCCGTGTGAACAGAAGACGGAAGACAGGCATTTGCATGGGTAAGTGCTTTGTGTAATGTTGTGCATTTGTTGTGTGCATACTTTACATGTGTGTGTGGGACGGTGTTTGTTTTGGGAATCGTGGATATGTGAATCTACACAGCTCAGCTTTGGAAGGCTGTTAATCATCAACCTCATTCAGCCCAGTGAGCAGCAGGTCTTACTATGTCCTGTGGAGCTACCTCCACAGACTGTGTGGAAGTGGGCTGGTGTATTATGTAACTCCTTCAGCATCATGGGAACGTAATTCCTCCTCTTACCATTTTAAATCCACGTTATCACTGAGTAATTGATCACTGAGCAGCTGATCTGTTGCAACTTCCCACTGAGACCTTCTGTTACTGTTTTTGTAGCTTTCTGCAGTTTCTTAGGCAGAAACCACATTAGTGTAACGTATTGCAAACCGTCCTGAAAAGCTTGATCATTTTTGCCTGTATCACAAATTATTTATGCAAATATTTTTCTTTATCCATTCCAGATATTGCCATGGAAGACCAACTAGTACAATGAACTTAAATATGAATACTGCAACAATAAGCAAGCATGTACACCTTCTCTTGGGCTGACATTCCCTGATAATCGCTGATATGGCATTTTGCAATGAAAGCTTCCTAGAGGGATGTGTCTTAATGGAGCATGGTGATGTGGAGGAAGGAGCAGAAAGTCTCCCATCAGAAACTGGGACTCCTTCCATATCTGTCACTCTGCGTGTGACTCTGTTGGCTATCATGATCTTCATGATTACCGTTGGCTTTCTTGGCAATGCGATTGTATGCCTGATTGTTTACCAGAAACCTGCCATGCGTTCTGCTATCAACCTTCTCCTCGCCACGTTGGCCTTCTCAGACATTATGCTGTCTCTGCTCTGCATGCCCTTTACTGCAGTCACAGTGGCTACTGCTGACTGGCACTTTGGAAGCGGGTTCTGCCGCGTGTCCATCATGCTGTACTGGCTGTTTGTGTTGGAGGGTGTATCCATCCTCCTCATAATCAGCGTAGACCGTTTCCTCATCATTGTGCAGCGGCAGGACAAGCTCACTCCCCACAGGGCCAAACTTTTGATCGGAGCATCGTGGGTGCTGAGCCTGTGTGTGTCCCTGCCATCTGTAGTTGGATGGAGGACGGGTGCAGCAGGGATTGGAGATGCCTGGGCGCCACAGTGTGTGCTGGGATACAGTGAGTCTGTGGCAGATCGTGCCTACACGATACTATTGGCAGTGGCAGTATTCTTTGTACCGTTTGGGGTCATGCTGTACTCTTACCTGTGCATACTCCACACGGTGCGTCGCAACACCCTGCGTATCCACAACCACAGCAGCGAGCATTCCTGCCTGCCAGCCCTCAATCAAGTAAGCAAAATGAGACTTACTGGGCTGCAGCGGCCCCCTCAGGTCAATGTGGACATGAGCTTCAAGACCAGAGCATTCACAACCATCCTCATCCTCTTTGTGGGGTTCTCAGTGTGCTGGTTGCCTCACACGGTGGTCAGCCTGCTGGCCGTGTTCAGCCAGCAGTTCTACTACAGCCCGGTCTTCTACCCAGTCAGCATAGGAGCTCTTTGGCTCAGCTACCTGAAGACGGTCTTTAACCCTGTCATCTACTGTTGGAGGATCAGAAAGTTCAGGGAGGCGTGTCAGGAGTTCATGCCCAAGAGTTGCCGATTCTGTCCAAGGGTGCCAGGCAGGAGCCACAGAAGGGTGAGACCCAGCAACATCTATGTCTGCAGCGAGACCCAGTCAGCTGTGTGAGAGAACGGCACCAGTTTGGGAAATAGGAAGAGGAACACTTTCCTGTATGGATCAGTGATAAGTCACAGAAGACTTATTGACTCAACTTGATGGTTTTAATGGCCTGTTAAAGGTTACTGGCCAGTAGCTGCACTTACTGATGCCAGACCAGCTATTTGTTGTTGTTTAATCACTTGTCCCTGATTTGTTCCATTTGTGTTTTATTCTGTCACCTCTGACTGTATTTCAACCTTTCCTCCTTTATTTTGCCCACATTTACAAGTAGTAATGATATAGAGAGGCAAAGTCAGTCGTCCCCNCCCCCCCAGTTTTGTAGCCCCTGTCTAGGGCTTTCCACTAGCATCTATAGTATAACACAGGGCTGGCCCTAGAATTTTGGGGCCTCCTAAGCAGATTTTGAAATTGCCCTCCCATTCCAACCCAGCTGACAGATGAGTTTTGACAAATTTGTCTTTTAACATTGTAGAAAAACAAATTTAACTGATATTTCTACAGAATTACATTTTCTAAATACATATAAATGCTAAATAAATAAATGGCAATTACAGAGCCCGAAGCAGCTGCTTATTTCATTTAATATATAGGGCCAGCACTGCTGAAATAATGTTTTTTTTTTCTAATTGACAGTTTATTTCATTCTTAAAAAAAACAACAACAACAACAACAAAAAAACAAAACAGTAACTGTGATTTTATGTTGGCTAAAATGTGTTCAGATGTTACTGTCAATAACACTGGCAATAGTCGATATGCATTTATCTTAAAGTATGGGGGGAAAATCCAGAACCATGTCCAGATTTTCAGAAATACTAATGAAACAAACTGTCAGTTAGAATACATCAACTTACAGATGCTAGTTACATAATGAGGCAGAACTCTGACTCTCTATACACTTGACAGCAATGGATATTATTTTATCTTCACTTTTACAAGCACAAATAATAATGTATTGTCACTTATATGATGGTACAACCAGTGCTTGAAGTGGGCTGGTACTCACCGGTACAAGTACCAGACCTCTGTGATTTTCATTTCAGAGTATGTGGACATTTTCAGGAGTACCGGAACCTCTCATAAATCTTCTGTACTCTACTCTACTGCGGAACATTGCAGAGGAAAGCAATAGCAAAGATTGCAGCTGGACAAATTAAATCAGGGAACCATGGGTGGGCAACTTTGATGAGGATGGGAGCCAATAAAATTTCATTCTCACAGTCAAAGGGCCACATATTTAATAAAACAAAAATCACTGTGAACAGTACATACCTGTCAAATTGAGCNTTTTTTTTTTTTGTCCACTTCAAGCACTGGGTAACAAATTTTATAGAGGTCCTGTAGGACTTGTACATGCCAAATGTAAAGTAAGTTACCATTTCTCCAAGAAAACTTTGTAAGGTTTCAACTCATGGCTTATGTTTTAAAACAGCTTTTGTTGAAATTGGTGAAATAAAAAATGTATGAGTTGAAACTGTTTAGGTGTCTATTTTAAATGAGTGAGCATGTGAGCTGTGAGTGTATATGAATATACAGTATTATCCATTATCCACTCATGAATGGTCACACACAATAAATATTCAGGTTTAAAAGAGGTTGGATGGACTGAATTATGTATACTGGGATGCCAAACATACATTCTAGGTCATAATCTGCTGCTTCTTTAATGTACATACATTAAATACATAACATTGTTGAGTTGCTAGGATACTGAATGCTTCTGTTGATTGAGTGCACATGTATATATTGAAGACAACAGTACACAGTGGCCTATGAATCTAATTTTAGTCTACCTAGCGCAGGTTGCCTTTATGTTATAAACATGGGCCATTACAAAAATTGTACATGTATGTGCAATGTGTACAAACATTTAGTATTTTAAAATATATATGAAATTTTAATATTTGTAATTGATTACCATATTAATTTTAACAATTTTTTTAATTAATATAAACATAAGACACCGTCAGCATCTTCAATCAGCCACAGAAGCTGGTAGAGAAGCAATTATGGAATAAAACCTGAAGATGGTACTGTTCTTCTAAATACAAACAGGGCTTCAGAAATCCTAATATGATGTTATTGAACAGAACATTACTAATGTGAGATGGAGATAGGTGAACTATTACCATACAAACATGTATTTATGGCAATTATATTGAGCTACCTTGATTAATTTGACACTGATACATACTCTTTAATATTTTAAAAATAGTACTCCTGACAATAGTGATTAAGCTTAAAACCAGAGGTGAAATGCAAAAAGGTCACATTGTTTAACAAAGGCTTCTGAAAGGTATGCTAGGTGTTGGAAATCAATACCTGAAGAAAATCTGCATTTATCTTTCTAGATCATTCATTTTTATAACTTAAAGGAAGTTTAAATTATTTTGAATAAGAGTTCACTTGTGTATAAGGAACTAAGTGAGCCTGAAATCAACAGTAAAAGGATTTTTTTAAAAAAAAGAAAAAATGAATATGAAATTGATTATTTTTATTCTCACACTAGAAAACAGGCTTAGATATACTAAACCTGTAGAGCTTTTTATAAGCTTCATTTTGTGTTTTAGGAGCAAAATTGTTTATAACTTTCATAAACACAATGATTTAGTAACAAAAAATGTTATCTACAATGTAGTTGTACTGTATCTTTGTTTTTGCACCTGAACCTCCAAAAATAAGACTGTTGGACTTTTGAGAATTGCATCATCATCATCATCATCATCATCATCATCATCATCATCATCATCACCGTCATCATCACCGTCATCACTGAGTGACAAACATGTCAAAAATAAGTATACTTTTTTGTTTTTTGTTATGAATAATTATCTTAATTTCATTTCCAACTTAAAAAAAAAAATTCTTATTTTTGTTATTTCTTTTAGAAATTTTAGAATTTAGAATTTTAGAAATTTACTATCTTTTGGACTCGAAGCCTTATGAAGAACCACAAAAGCTCGACTTAACTGTACAATCAGTGTCTGATTTTGTGTGATATTCAGATGTTCTATTTCAATAAAGTTTTGCGGTAAAAACAAAAAAAAGTTGAGTTGTGACCGCGGTGCATGCTGGGAGGAGCTGAGTGTCAAACATGGCGCATTCTACAGGAGGAGAAGGGAAGAATGTTTATTCCGCAGACGTAGATCTCTTACTACACCCTGAGCTGCTGTCTCAGGAGTTTTTGCGGCTCATGTTAAGCGAGGTAAGACGTGTTTGTTACAGAAATGTCCTTTAATGTGGAGTTAAGGTAAAATAACGGTAACGTAATGCTGTTGGCTAGTTAAATGTAGCTAACTGGCTAGCGTTTCCGTATTGTGTTACTATCTGTGTCTAACTGTGAACCAGAGAAAGATCGGGGGCGCAGGCTGTGAGAGTCGGGACGGACTCACCGAGCTCTACATGCGGCATGTCGTCCCGCTGCCGCAGAGGACTTTACCCAACAACCGCTGGGGCAGGAAGGTGGAGAGGAGCAGAGGGAGATCACACAGGTACACCGCAGGCTTTCAATATTTCCAGCGACATTATTATTATTCAAAAACTTTATTATTATTATTTAAAAACTTATCAATCATAATTGTACTTATGCTGGTTACAGTGTTAGTTTTAGGGGTCAGTAACAACAACATCTCACATCAGTATTGATTAACCTAAAATCATATTTTATAATTATGCATATATCATAGTTATAAACTAGTGCAGCTATGGTGGAGCTCTTCCATTAAAATCTACTTTATTTATATTAGTTTATTAAGGGTTTTGTTTATTTTCAGAGCAATTACATCAGAAACAGTTTAGTCAGTATCAACAGTTGCAAAATAGAATATGGGCTCTGTTTTTCAGCCTTACTGGTATAAAAGAATATCATCTTCATCTAAATCCTTCAGAATCTGAGCTTCTTGGCATTCCAGTCAGTCCTGCAGTTCAACATAACTTTGGGTTATTTGCATAACCACGGTTCTCTGAGTATCAGAGTGAGTGTCTCACATTGGCAACCTCTGCGTGCATCATATATCACACACATCTGGTGAGTATCCAGCTTCTGTGAGGTCACGCGCAGAGGACATTCCCAATGTGAGACACGAAACCAACGCTATGAAAGAGAACATCAGTTTTCTCATCTGTTCCTAGTTTCGTATTCCATCAAAGTCTGTGACAAACTTGGATGTCATGATTCTCAACCTAGCCAACCTTTACAGATCAGGTTGTATCTGTGTCTCAAGAATGTTGATTTGGTCAGAATAACTACTTTTTACCGGCACAGCTCAATTTGAGAACCGCTCATCCAAACCACTTCACACGCGACACTGCACGTCCTTGGGTCCTGAGCAATAAAGCTGCCGAATATCAGCTTTATACTACAGATGAAGGTTCTAGAGATAATGATGCCGCAGACAGACAGGCTGAGATTCCTGCCTTTATAGTTAGATTAGTAGAGAGATGGCTGGCATATGCTTTTATTGCAGCTCCAGATACCTACTGTGATTTTCTCAAGAGCCCAGTATACTTCAAAAGAGCACAAGGCGAAACAAAGAGAACAGGCTGGTGAACATGACCTAGAACATCGTGCACAGTATAGTGCTTAAGAACTGGATTTCTTTTTATATCACTTGGTAGAGGTCACATGGTCAAGAGTTGACTGTTACCAGGGAATGCAGTGGAGCAGGTTTACAATCGACACAGAGAGGAGTTGGCAGAATTGGCAGCATTTTAACAAGAAGGCAAAGAAGCTGGAAAATGAGAGGTTATGTTTGTTTGTTTTTTTCTCTAAATCAGAGTCGGGAGGAAAATGGAGAGTTTAACAGTTTACATATCATCATTTAAATTGCTGTTGCAAAAAATCCCTTGAGATATCCTGATATTATGTTGAGTGTATCACCAAGCCCTAGCAGCTATTATAAATGTGTTAAAGTGAAATTCAGAATGAAAGATATATGATCATAACAGTTGATTACAGATCACTAGAATTACAGATGATTTTACTGTGATCACTTATAATAAGTATATACAAAATTTACACACATTTTTCATTTGTATTTCATTTAGATTTGCTGCAGGTTTCACGTAATTGTTTTATTGAAGTATCATTTGTCCAACAAGCATCAACCTTTATTCTTTTGGATCAAATGGTTTGCCAAATAATGATATGATGGTTTGCCAAATAATGATATGATATATGATGATGATAAATATAATGTAAATATTTTCACCTACTTGTGAAAAAAAATGTCCCTAAATGTGTCCTAGGGAGTGAGAGACTATTTTTTGATAGTGAGTCATACCTTTTTTATATTTCTGGTTCATAGTTTCATTTTTATTTAATTTGTGTTTATTTATTTTTTGATAAATTTTCAGCTCCACTAATGACCAGTTCAGGAAGAGGCCTCCGATAGTGTTTCATGACAGCTCCTCTCACTCTGCACCCCTGAAAGTGAAGAGGCCAGAGGGACCCACAGCGACAACAGGGACCACTGACAGGTTAAAACCTCCTCCAGCTGCAAACCTGTCCAACCCCATCCGCAAGCTGTCTGGCACCACAACTTCCTCTTCCTTATCCCTTCGAACGTCTGCCCAGGACACAGCAGACGCAGCAAACCTCAAACGACCAGCAAATAACCCGGTATGGAACCTCAACCTCTTTAATCATATCTCTCCATGGAAGATTATGACAGGATAATTGATGGAGATCATATAGGGTAACTCACAATGCGATATCACAATAAAAAAATAACATCTGTAATACAGTAATTATATCATAACTATACTATATAGTATTATATATACTACAGTAATATAGTAACTATGTATGATGATGGGGATTCACTCTCGAGATCTTCATTTATTTTGACACTAATAGACAAAAGGACAGATTCTCCAAGTAAATAACTGTGGGGCTCCAGCCCTTCAACTTTATGTGAGGGCTGATGCTTTAAAACGTACTGTACAGACATCACAGTACTGGAAGTGTCAAAAATATGCACCTTTAATCATTAGATTAAAAGATTAGAGCCTCAATCATACACTGTAAGCCCTGATAAGTTCATTCAACTTAAAAAAAAAAAAAAAAAAAAAAAAGCAGGGTAACTCGTTACCCTAAAAAAGTTAAGTTTTGCATTGTTGAACAAACAAAAAAGTATATGTTCAATGAACCTAGGATTCTCAACAGAAAAACCTCAGATGTTTAGGCACAATGAACTAATATTGCATGGTTAACTCACCCTAAAAAAGTTGAGTTATGCATGTTGAACAAACAAATAAGTATATGTTCAGCATGGGGAGAACATGCAAACTCCACACAGAAAGGAGCCAGTCGGCCTCAAACCTTCTTGCTGTGAGGCAACAGAGCTAACCACTGAGCCACCGTGCCACCACACTTGATTACCAAGATTCTATTTTAAGCAATATCTTTGTGATTCGCTAATAGCAGTGGGCAAAACTAAACTGACTTAAGTTGATTCAACTCAAAAACTCTAATAAAAAAAATATCCAAAAAGTACAACTAACTCAAAATCATTACGTCATATTGGGTACAATTAACTAATTATTTCAGTTAAAACAACATCTGGGATTACAGTGAGATAACATCCAGCAAATACATAATTATTGCATGTTTGCTTCCCCAAAATATAGCGCAGCCCTTGCTCACTACCTCATGTTAGTCTCAGAATTTATCAATCAGCACATTTATGGAAAAAACCACCATTAAACCATTAGTGCACCACTAAAAATATAGTAAATGCATTAGGAATAATAATCCACACATTTAATAAAAGCATTCATAGTTGTGGCTAGGAAATCAAAAATGTGTTGCAGTATTTCGATGTATTGGTTTGTTCCACCTTGTTCCTAATGTCTTAATATTTCCTCTTTCAACTCATCAGGATATATTGAAGTCTCCAGAAATGAAAAAAAAGATCCAGCATGTGACATGGCCCTGAACTCTGACCCCTTATCCAGATAGACCTGATGAGAAATTAGGCTCTGGACGAAAGATCGCACCCCGCCCATCAGTGAACACTAAATGTTGGTGCCTGTTGCATCGTCACAGATGTTTTCCCCCTAATTGTATTGAAAGCAAAAGAGGTGGAAACCCTTTACGTGTCTCTAGCCCGTCTCACTGACCTCTTCAGCGCTGAGAACTAAACCTGAACCTGACAGAGCATGGTGGTGCTCAGAAGATTGTCCGTGATAACCCTCTTCCAAAGTCTTCAGCTTCTACATTACTTCCACCACCTTAAGTGCCCTTACCATCAACCATCAGCAGTGTTCCTCAAGTCCCACACGTGGAGACCGTGGAGACAAAAAACAAGGGCGATGACTTACTCAGTCTGTTTTTATTGATGTGTTGGTTGGCTAATGAGGGGGTACACTGAGAGGGTCGATGGCTGGACAGATAGAGTTTCATGGCGCTGATTTTGTTTAATATTTTATAAAATATTGAAGAAGTAAATCTGTTGTCTTGAATTGACAAATGTCTTTAAAAAACTGGAGAAACTAATTTTTTTGAGTAACTGGCTTTTAAACTGTATATTGTGCCCAACAATGTGCTAACAATATATTCTATTCATGTGTAATAACTGTTATTGTTTCTAGGTTGAGACTAGGGCTGGGCGATAAATCGATTTAATCAATTAATTCGAGTTTACGTTTTGGCACAATGTGTAAAATGGCTGAATCAGAAAATCGAGTTTTTTTGTCGTTTTTTTTTAAACTACTATCTAACTGCTGACTACAACAGGCACCACCCGTTCCACCTACAGACCCGTTTGCTGCACGCGTCACGGCATGGAGCAAACAGGTCTGTANCCACCCGTTCCACCTACAGACCCGTTTGCTGCACGCGTCACGGCATGGAGCAAACAGGTCTGTAGGTGGAATATTGTATCATGTCAGAGCATCAAGCCAGAGGCAGCAGACAGGCTGCTGTTCCTCGCAAGGAACCTGGACATTACTGCTAAAACCTTTTATTTTAAAAGTTTTTGCTTAGAAAGCCCGGCAGTTTATTATTTTAATAAAGAAAATACTCATTTGAATTAGGTTTTTTTAAAAATAGTTTAGAGAACCCCCCCCCCAAAACAAAACAAAAAAAAAAAATATCGATTAAAATCGCAAATTGGCCATCATGTGAAAAAAATCGAGATTTTATTTTTAGGCCATATCACCCAGCCCTAGTTGAGACACACAGCAAAGGAATACAAACCGCAATTTATGTTAAGTATTGCATGTTGGAATGTGTGCACATATTTCACATTTCAAATAGATAATAGTTTCACATTTTTTATGCGATTTAACTCCATAAACAGCAGTGTCATCTCACTAGTTTAATGTTTTCCAAGTCATCATAGTGTGGTATGTAACATGTAGCATGGAATTGAAATTATGCTTTTAATCCTCTGCTAGATAGCCAAAAGTATATTTGGACAGCTGCTGGAAGCAGATAATCTACTTTCACGCACTCTATCATCAAATTTTAAACATTAATACAAAAGTAAGGAAACGAATAATTACATTGTTATTGGTGCACATCTTCTGTGGAATCGAACATTGCGGTAGAAAAATGAAAGGATGTTTAAACTTTAAATGATAGTTTTTATACCTACCCAACTGTAGTACCTTTCATCCTAAATTTGTATACATTTCTGACTTAGTAGTACTGCTGAGACCCAGTAAATCTTCCTCTTTAAGTATTGTTTAATTTTGAAGAGTAAATGTATAATTGGACATAAAATTGACATACAATTATAGTATTCATAATTCTATTTTATTGATTATGGGTAGCACTCAACACAAACCCTCAAACAAATAATTACAACATCAAGCTAGTCCATGCAGAAAGCAGTCACTGTTATTACACTTCAAAACTGATAGTCTACACAACGTTAATATTGTAGAGGCTTTTTAATTTCAAAATACCACATTCTATCTTGAAAACATGTTTCTGCTTCATAAGCAAAAATCCGAAGATAGTTGCTGTGTTTTTACATTCATGCCAACGCTTAAATAATTAGTATTTTTTTTTCAAACAGTGAACACTTTGTAATAAACATTCTAAACGCAGTTAGTTCTGGTAGTTTGTACTTCATGTCATACAATGCTGTACACTGATAATAATGCTGAGTAGTAAAGACACTATGGATCCTATGCTCTGTGCTCAAATGGTATTTATGTTTGTTATCATTGGATCATAATATGATATCTAATCAGGTGCACCCGTCATCCCTCACACCAAATTAGATGTCTTTGCCGCACTCTGGGCAGAGGATGTCATCACGCTCGGTGAGAAAACCACGCCCAACCAGAGACACGGAGCACTTCTTGCAGTTGAAGCAGTCATTGTGCCACTGGCGCTCCTCAAAGGAGATGTACTTGCTGCCTCCAAGGCCTAAAGAGTGAAAACCAAGACCATGTCAAGATAACAGACATATCTCACAAAACATCTCACAGATGGACGGACGGTGATTACCGCTGATGGGGGTGGTGCAGGAAGCACACTTCTTGGCATAAAGGTTGCAGAAGCAATTGAGGCAATAGGCAAAGTCGTCTCTGGAGGTAAACCGCTGGCCAGACAACTGCTGCTTGCAGCTGGTGCAGAGGAAGCAGTCCTTGTGCCAGGGCTGGTCACGGTAGGTCACCCCTCCAGTAGTGATGGGCTAATAAAATACAACGAGACCCTCATACAGACATTTTGTGATGCAGACATATAGACAACTGGAAGTTTAGAAGCAACGGGAAATAATCTGTGCTTGATTTTACGGCATTTCCTACCTTCTTGCAGTGCACACACTGCATGGCAAACTGCTTCTCATAGCAGGGCACACAAAAGTTATGGTTATCCTTGGGGATAAAGCTCTTGGTGCCGATGGGCTGCTGGCATCTCTGGCAGGTGAAGCAGGTCTCATGCCAGCTGTTCCCCTTGTGCTCCATCTTCCTGGAGCCTACACAATGGCAGAGTGAGGAAATGGGATGAAGTTAGAGTACACAGAACAGTGAATAAAAGGGGTGGAGAATATGGGTTTTGGATTAAGTATAGTTAATTTTGGATTGTATGCATGGGTAATGTGTTTAGGAAAATCTGTACTGCTTTGTAGAGCCACTTTAACTTTTAATGCTTCTTCAGTATCATTTGAAGAGATACTAAGAATTTCCTAATAGAGTTGCTCTGTACATTTAAGTATTGGTTCTGCACTCATTCAGAGCAAACTAGAGTTCAATGATCCTCTGATGAAGTAAGAGTAATTTCTAGTTCTTCAGTAGCTTCATGTATAACCATTTGTGATTTCATATTTTATGCCATGCATTGTATTTCTTTAAGTTGTTGGTATTGCCTGAATGCAATGAATATGTCATATCCTTAATCATGTGAAAGACATACACAGAGGATAAGTTCTTTGTGTCTCTCCTTACCTGGCATGATGGTTTTCTTGCACTCATGGCACTTGGAGGAATACTCATTGGAGTAACACTCAGTGCAGAGGAGCTGCTCATCCTTGGTGGAAAAAGGCTTGTCCACCAGTGCGCGCTTACACTGGAAGCACTTGAAACAGTCCTCATGCCAGTGACGGTCCTTATAGGACAGATCCTGCCAAAAGGATATCAGATGAACAATTTGAAAAAGTCTGAGTTTGATGCTTTGATAAGACAGAAAGACAGAGATGGCATGTTTGCATTTGTATGAGGAATATACAATGTGTCATCTCCTACCCTGGTGTTGCAGCCAATAGGCTTCTTGCACTCCTCACAGGTGTTGGAGTACAGGCTCTCGTAGCATTTCACACAGTAGGGATTCTCCTCCCTGAGAACATACTTCTTCCCAAACAGGGACTCCTTGCAGTAGTGGCAGTCATAACGCTCGGTCATTTTGACCCTGGGCTGCTCACCTGTAGGACGGGGAAAGAGAGACATTTATTTAATCCATATTCATACCTGTGGATTATACACACACATCAATCATCAGTAAACCAGAGACCCAATGGTCCATCTTACTAAAGTGAGTGAGCCAGAGACAGAGAATGAGAAATTAGTCATTCACAAAAAGTTTATTTGACAGAGCAGAGATAAAGAGTGAGAGGCAGATAAAGACACAGATAGGGGGAATATATTTGTGTTAAATGGTCATAAACATTCATCAAGTTTTTATTCCAGCAGCAACGGGAAGCTTTTGATAGGCAGATCAGCTGATCTTGGCCTGTGCTTTGGAAAGAGTCTCAACAACCTAGCACCTAAATAACAAGAGGCTTCTTAGACTGATTTGTCTGTTTGCCAGTGACACTTATCCCATTATGTAACCCCAGAGAGCAGCAAATTAAAGATTCTAAACTCTAAGCAATACATAATACAGGACACGTTCACATACTGTCTAGACTCTTCTCAGTATACGAACAGAGATTTTCAGCATTGCATTTTTCCTCCTTTCATATTTGTCTTCCATCTCTCAGCAGTCCTTCATTTCATTCTGTCAGATGCAGAAGGTGACAGATGAGCAGAATATAAATAACTCCTAATAGTCAGGCTCAGTCAACTTTTGCCCTGTTGCATACCAGTGCTCACCATGCCTCTGTAGACTGACCCATCCATCCCCTCACCTCCAGCTGTCAGCACCGATCACAGTGTCCCTTGTCGTGCATGTACGTGAGAGTGAGTGAGAGAGAGAGAGAGAGAGAGAGAGAGAGCATATCTGAGTGTGTGGGGGGTTTGACTGGCACTATGTAATAATGGCTACTCAGTCTGCAGCTGTTAGTGGTTCTCCTGCTAAGCCCTCTGGTTATTCCCATCTGTGCCTAGATAGCTTCACTCTGTCAACCAAGGATAGTACATGTATGCGTGTGTGTGTATGTGCGTGTGTTTGTAAGTGATATACGAGTAGAGCGAAAAATTAAGCAGGCAGAGGGAGAGAGGGTGCGGTTCTCCAATGTAGCCAAAAACAAAGATATCAGTAGTACCATGCAGACTTTTGTCTCCCTGGCTCTTTGCCTTTGTCTGTCCCTCTCGCATAGACATGCACATTTGTCTATCACCCACTGACTCCTCAGCTTTGGCCATATAAAGAGTCAAAGCCAGAAAACGCAAGTTCTCACTCTTAAATTCCTTCCCTCCCACTGTTTCACACTTTTCTGCTTTTGTTATTTTCTGCTTTTCCCTCTCGTCATTAAGCTGCTCTCACTTACATTCCCTTTGTCTGCTTTTTTTGCAGTTGGACTAAGACACTTTCTCCCATAAGGTCACCTCTGTCTAGCTGAAATTTTTCTGCACTCCTTCCTATGCACACTAAGTTACATATGAGATCTGCAGGTGATTTTTGATGTTAATGCTTTGTAGACATTATGATAAAATGATAAAGACATACTGACAAAAAAGAGGTGTAGTTTTATCTGGTTGAATTTGAGATGTGCCCCTTTGGGTCTGACTGTTCCCAACCCCTCCCACATTCCCCTGATTGCCTGTTACACCCATCATGACTCACCTAGCTTATATAAGGATTTATCTGCCACCTAAAAATAAAAACGGATAATCTGAACCACCACAAATAAAACCTGCAGCTATTCAAACATGTCATGCAGCTGTTTCTTAGCTTGTGGGTCCCCTTGTTGCTGCTCATCTGGGAGTTTGTTCAAGCCAAACTCAGCTCCAGCCACTTAGATGGCCACTGTCCAGCCTTCTTTAGTAAGAAAATGTTCAGTGCTTGATGACAGCATTCCTGTCTATAAAGGTAAAGAATTAGTTATATAATAATTTTCTACAAAAATTTATTTTTTTTGTTGATTTAAGTTGATGTCTTTTAACTGAAAAATGTTTAGTTTTAGAGTGAAAACAATCCTATACAGTCCCATCTATTTAAGTCCCAAGCAAAAAGAATATAAGTTTCCAAAGCTACAATCTATATGCACATTTTAACTATGTTTTTCACAAGTCCAGATGATTTAAAGCATTATGGAATGGCCAATAAAATTAACTGTACTTCATTGACAAGGAAAACTCAAAATTGTTAGTTTAAATCTATGTCATGCTCTTCCAGAGCAATAATCCTGGAGGAATCTCCCTTCAACCACTAGAAATAGTTTTGTGAATGAGTAATGGAATAAAGTGGTAGATTCAATTAAGTCAGAAATTGAATTTGATTCTGTTTAGCAGTGAATTACATTGGGAACCTGAAGAAAATGCAAACGTTTACAGTTCAACACCTCTATCTACTATATAGTGCTGACGTTCTCTACTACGAGTCACATTCAGTTACTTTATTTTTTATTTTATGATCTCCAAAAGAATAGCTGATTTTATACTGAATTGGATCTAACCAAAATGCTATGAAGTGCACCAAACCCTGAATTAATGGATAAATTACAAAAACAACAAAAGAAGAGACCAGTTTATCAAGGTAAAAGTCAGTCATCTAATTCCAAAAGTTTTGCTGAAGGTGAATGGTGAAAAGCAAAGAAAGGTAGAGAGAAACTAAACAGGGGTCAAGATTGTGCACTTCTTTGGGTAAAAAGCTTGTTGACAGATTGTCCCTGAGACAGGAGTAGTGAAAGTGGGTAGCAGGAAAAGATGGTTAAATAGTGAAGATACTGGGAAAGTGGAAAGAGGGAGTACATGGACAGGTGGGTGGGGGAGGGTGGGTAGCAAAAGGCCGGAGTGCAGCAAGCAGCTGTGTCCTGGAGAATGGAAGAGATGGTGAATGAAGACCAGTGAACAGATGAATGAGTGGAGAGATGGACGAGTGAATGGATGGATAGTTGAGCAGCTGAACAGAGTTGGTTCTTACCTTCCTGTCTGAGGAGTGTGTGCCTGTGCGGAGTCTGAGCAGACTGAGGGAACAGGCTCGGGGTGAGCTGTAGTTACTCCTGATTGCATTACTCCACCCACTGGAGGCTAATTGAAATGGGGGAGGGGTATTGGGGGGGGTTGCAAGGGGAGGAAGGCAGTCTTTTTTTGAGATGGTCTATAAATACAGCGGTGCTACACAGAGATAAACCGGAGGCCCCCCTTTCACTCTCTCACCCAGTCACCAATGAGACCATGTGGCCTTTTACGGTCACCGAGTTGTGGTTCACTCGCTCACATCCTCATTCCCTCACTTACTCGCTCACTCTCTCACCTAAATTTGAAATTCATATATCCATTTTTGTTTTTGTTCTGCACAGCAGTCTTATCCTACCATCCCTTCCTGTTTCTCTTCCTGGGAAAAAGAGCCCAAAATAAAGGATATCAGTGAATGCTTTGGAATCTAATGTAAGTGCACTACTAAGTGCACTACGGTTCACCACTGTTTTCTTTACATCAGGGATCTTGTTCGTTATCATTATCACAATATTACCCACAGAGGAAAATGTACACACATGCAGACTGTTACATAATGCCACAATATTCCTATGGCCTTTTATGATGGAAAGGATGCCATGGGTCAAATGTCAAAGATTGTTATACTGTGAGATTTGTCCGTACTCATGTCTCATATTTCTTTTCCTCCCATACATTTTTCCTCCAAAAGGAATACTCATTCACTCGCTCCCCGACCTCCATCGTGTTGGGTGTGGTATCCAGGCCTGGTAATGACAGATACCCGGATGGGTTCCCAGAAAATCGTAGCACTATTTTCTGCACCTCAACACTCTCTTGTTCACAGTACAGCCCCTATTCCTCTTCTTAACTCTCTCTTTCTCTCTCTCTCTCTCTCTCTCTCTCTGAAGCAGGTTTTCCTGACCTGGTAGTCCCTGGACAATCTCCAGTGAGAGGGGCAAATGCGTCACCAGCTCTCCAGTGGGATATGAGTGCTCTATATTTGTATTCCACTATAAAGAGTGTTGTGCTTCACAAACCGTTAAATCGGTTTGTGAAGCACAAACCAATTTGTATGTGTATGTTGTGTGTATATGTGAGTGAATTTCTTTTTTTTTTTTTTTT
>VXCM01000545.1:0-189168 GCA_014773175.1 Lucifuga dentata
CTAAGGGAGAAGCACCTGTAATTTCATTATATGTTATGTATAATGACAATAAAGCTATTCTATTCTGGAAGGTAGGAAAAAAAATTAATTCACCATTCCAGCAGTATGCTTTGGGAAATGAGTGTCAGTCACGTTACGTGTATGAAAATTCAATATATTAGGCTCAAACATGCAAAATGGTGGTATGGTCCTTTAAGGTTCTCCTCCCAAGCACTTAATAAAGCCAGCTGTATAAATCTCCCCTTATTATAGCTAATTGGTTATTATTGAAGTTATTTCATCCCTCACTTAAAAAAGAGCTGCATACATAGTTATTATCAGTACCTTTTTTTTTTACATCACTTCCACCATGTAGAGATAACTAGCATTATTGTAATTACTGTAATAAAATTAGAGCATTATCACAATTGTTGTTATAGTTCAGACGTATCAGTGTGTGTGTGTGTGTGTGTGTGTGTGTGTTGTTTCACTCCCCTGTGATACAGGTTTGGGCTATTTTCCCAGAAATGTGTTAGACAGAAAGAGGGAGGTAGATGCTTTGCTGTGCTCCCAGAGGAAACAGAAACACATGTGGAGAGCAGCTCGACTGGTCATATTAAACACACCATGTGCACTGTGTGTATGTATGTGTGTGTGTGTGTGTGTGTGTGTGTGTGTGTGTGTGTGTGTGTGTGTGTGTGTGGCCTAGAAAGAAAAGGCATGGAGTGAGACATCTAGTGGCGAATGCAGGACACTTCCACATTAATGATAGCAATCAACCATACACATTGTGACTTATTCAAAACAGCGAAAACAAAACTTTCTATCATTTTTATGGCAAATTTGTCATTTTCTCCTAAGCTTTTGTGTATTTCTATATATGCTAGCATGTGTTTGTGTGTGTGCCTGGGCATCAGTTTATATCAGATTGTGGATATTGCTGCTGCATGATACCATCTTTCCTATTGTCGTAACAATAGATCTTGCAGTTGATGGTGATATATCATCTGTCAAATTATCAGTGCCAGGACTTGGTCCCATGAGGCTGCAGAACTGATTCACTACAGCTTTTTATGGTGAGCATCATCTCTGGACTGCTGCATGGTGCGTTCACTGGCCTCTGCAGAATGCTGTGTTAACCTTCCAACGTTAAGCCCTGATTATTTGTGGAGGGGATATTCAGGATGAGCAGCATGGCAATGCTTATCTCAATTAATCTAATGTGTCGGTAATCAAAACATCTGCACACAAGTAAACAGGCCTCAGAAATCCCTCCCAGGTTATTAGTACGAAATAATCAGGCTTTTAATTCTTGGAATAACATCAAAATGTGTTTCATTCCCCCACCACTGCAAGATCCAACAGGCAATAAGCCAACTTTGACCAAATGTTCTCATACATTACAAAAAAAAAAAAAAAAAAAAAAAAAAACCACACAGGTTGATTGATGACTTACTAGCTGAGATGGGTAACAATCACAACAAATTGATCAGTGCTTTTCCTGAAACTAAAAGATAAGAGAATCATTTAGCAGATTTTTAAAACTTGCTTGAGCTGCGTAATCCAGCACAGTGAGCGTTTTTATAAGTTACTTTATCTTTGTATAGTAATGCAGTTGTGAATGCAGATTTATCTGAAAAGTATGCAGAGAATTACCTATAATGTTAAAGTAACTGGGACAAAAAAATAAATAAACGCAGAGCTGGTGTTTACTGAGATGAAACTCTTGAAAGTTAAATGCAAGTTTCAATAGTCAGCTCATGGATTTTTATGGAAATGAATACAAAACCAATGACTGCCTGCATCCGTCCAGACTTCTGTTTAACAGTTTATCCTCTCTTCTCCTGGGACTATATTCCCTGGCAGAAACATGCATTTTCTTCCATGTGGCTCCAAGTTAGATCGGTTAAATTAACTTCAACAAAAAATAAAAACAGCTGTGTTGGATTACCTATCACGTTTTACTTTTTAATAACATATTGAAATGAACTGAAATCAATTGTTGCATGGAAGATAAGAAAAACAATTTAAAAAATTACAGCTCCAGTTGTATTTTCATTCATTCATTCATTCGTTCATTCATTCATTTTGGAAAACCAAATTTTGAAAATTGGTTGGCAGTAATGTAATGTATGCGGGTTGTATATTTAGTAGTATATTTATTGGGCTCAAACATGCAAAACCCCTGGTATAGTCCTATTAAAAATGTTCATCAGAATCTAAAGTCATTTGTGTTAAACATGGTAAAACATGGAAATCACTGGCTTGGTAACAAGGTAAGCAGACTGTAGATGCAATTTCCCAGCAGACCTGAAGCACACTTGCTGGCTGACTGAGCAACATGTTTTAACACCCATCTACATAAATGCATGCATGCGTGGACACCAAAGTTACAACACAAATATCTGTTTTTATGATGCATGTGCTGTGTTTGAACCGCCTCACGAGGCTCCAGCCTCTTTGTTTCGACTAAATCGAGAGGAGGGACCTCCCAGCAGAGTAGCAGACAGGAGATTAAGACCTGAATCAAAAAGCAGATTAATGGGATGTGTTTGTCTGTGTGGATGTGTGTGTAGGTGGGGTAGGTGAGTGCATGAGTGTGTGGACGCATGTGGTCTCACTCCCAACTCACTAACCCAAACATGTAAGCAAGCAAATATGTCTGTGTACATGACATGCACTCTGCTAGCTGCAATGTCTCAGCAGACTCAGATGGCATCAGCAGTTAAATACACACAAGCAATCAGTTCTGCAAGTCAGCACACACACGCTCTCAGAATTTCAATTTAAAGCTCTATAAACACGTGCAGAATAATCAAGCTGAAGTGAAAAGTTACTAAGCACTACTGCTATTTAAATGCTGCACCTAAAGTGACATTATATAAATTCCCATGTTCTTATTTTAATTTAGGATCTATTTTCTAGTATGCTTTATTTTGGACAAAAAAAAAAAAAAAAAAAACAGAAGCAAAACATATCAGTCCACTTTTAGTCTGCCTTGCTGTAGCACTGCTGTGCACACAGTGAAAACATGGAGTTTTATGTATTGTCTCTGGCTGATTGGCCAGCTGCATTAGACCTGATCTGGCAGCACCAGCAGGCACTGGCTAGTGCCAGTCTGCACTATAGTGCAGTCCAAATTCTAATGTGTGTCATGTTGCTAAAAAAAAAAAAAAAAAAAAAATGTGTTTCATGTTGACATAAACTAGTAATGTAAAGACTAATCAAAAAATAGACTGTCAGGGCAGTTCAGTACAGGACAGTTTAAAAAAAAAAAAGCATTGCAATAATGATGCAAAAGATGATTTTGGGGCTCACCATCTTGTTTCTGCAGATTCTGAATTTGTGTGCTGACATTGCTGTACCACAGGCCAGCCTCTCAAATCTCCCCCTAGCGATCGGCAGAGATAATATCACAGAACACTTACTCTGCAGGATGGTGCTAACCAGTGAAAATGGGCAATAACACAAACAAAGATCAAATCCCTCCAATGATGTTGTGAGAATTCAATTTAATTCCTTTTAAACAACAATAATGATTTTGGCAGAATGCTTATCAAAAGGCCTGTGTTTGGGGAAACTGAAGCATGGCATGGGCCACAATGAGCTTCTCTAAAGATTCTTGTCCTGCCTGACAAGAATCCTGCTGTCTCTTATTGATAATGATTTGACTACAACTTGAGTCAGTTGAAACATGTTTTATCTGTGGTGTAGATTAAACAATTGTGAAGCCACCAAATGAGTAAGATGCTGACATTGTTATTACAAAAAATTTAAATCATAGCTTAACCTTGTACAGGCTGATGTTATAGCAACGAGTAGCATGTAGAATGTTCCTCTTTGCTACAATTCTGCATTCTGCAGGTATAGCCAGGATCTTAAATGGTTAAGCTTTTTAAAAATTCAAATAAACACTTAAGAGCTACAGCAGCCATTAATACACTCTTACACTCTGACACTAGAGAGACCTGGGTGTTGTCAGGCCTTTATGTTTTTGTCTCTGAGCTTGTGCTTTTGCAAAGTGTGCCTGATTTTATTCATTGACTGCAGATCACAGTGAATAATAGGAAAATCTGTCCTGCTGTCAGACCTGGCAGACAGATGAACAGGATGTGGATGCAGTCTGTGCTGACTAGGCTAAAGATAAAGGGAAGGGAAGAGTAGGATTTATAACAGGATGAGGATTTTGAAATTAACAAGCTTGTTTTGTCATCCCTTGAGGAGATGAGACATTGATTTCATGTTGCAACAGAGGAACAGAAGAGACAGAGTTAATTGATCAGCATAAAATCTCTGTCGATATATGGAAAACAGGTTATCACTTTGAAGTTGCAAATGTTAAATATGGTGAAAAAAAGTGTATATCTACAGACTTTGACAAACAAATTCTTCCCCAGATGATGAGCTAAAACAATGAGACATTCATGTGTTTTCCATCTGCTTTGTCCTTGACTTGTCCCAGAAAGAGAGAGAGGAGATTTTCTCCTATTTGTTACTCTAGAGACGCCAACTGGCTGTGACCCGGGCAGAATTTAAAACAGTAAATAAGGAGGTAATGGGCTTTGAGCCCACTGTCATCTCTAGTCTAGCTCTGGCTATCACCCAGGATATTAGCAGATAAATCTGAATGGCTTCCATCTGAGGCAGTGCACAATAGTTATTGATCAGACAACCTTGTTCAGAGAGGGGGGAGAGAAGCAGAGTTTATTAATTAGGGATTGACAGCCAATTCACCGTCCTTATTCAGAGACAGACAGCTCAGGAATCCTGATGAGCTCTGCCCTCTACGCATTTATCAACGCCAAGCTCCACATGCCCGGCAAACACAATAACGCTACACTATACAAGAATACACAGAGGGAAATGGATCAGTGATCACACGATATAAACCTCAGTACAATGACAGATCTGTTGGTCATTCAAGTATAAAATCACCGTCCTGCTCAGATGTTGGTTTTCTTAGCCTTTAGTACTATAGATAGATGACCCCTGAATATTGGCATGGATTAATTCCTAATAATGGCTTTCTCTATCTGTTTTAGTGTCAAGACACTGAATCTGAAATTATTAGTTTTCAGTCGAGTTGCTTCTTCAAAACATGTTATGTTCTACTAATATGTTTGTATTTTTTCATTTCTCTCCATTCCCAGTCTGTTCTGATGGCTATATGAAGTTCTTAATGGTTGTTCTCCAGCAGCTTTTCTTCTCCTCCATAAACTTGACTCTAATAAAATATAGGGCTTTTCCTTTGATTGGGTTCCTAGAGAATAAAATTGGTTCTTAACTGTACCTCAGTGCTGAGCAGGGCCATAATCCAGCCACCGTGGGCTGCCAGGCTCCGTTGTTCTCCCTCAGCTCTCCCATATGCTTCGATACGGATCTGATCCCCTGCACAATTTCATGCCTGCTTTGCCGTCCTCTCCTGCAGCATAGCATCAATTACCCTCATAAAACAAATTCTGCCCCCTTCACAAGCTTCAGCCAAACTCTCTCCACTGCTCTCATCACACAAATATCAGCAACTCTCTCGAAACTTTGAGCTCAGTGTGCAGCTCTCCTGCACACGCTGTCACACTTGTGCTCACAACAAATGTCAAAGATTAAAAAGGAGCAAGTCAACTCTAACAAATATCTACAATCCACTCAAGCAAAATCTCTGATGCATACTGATGCATGCACAGAAGCAAACACACAAATACCCTTGAGATAAGGGGAGACTTTTTTTTTTCTGAACAAAAATNCACAGAAGCAAACACACAAATACCCTTGAGATAAGGGGAGACTTTTTTTTTTCTGAACAAAAATAAAAAGGAAGCATTAAGTTTCAGTTCCAGGCTTGGAAATGCCAGCCTGTGCAGTGGGTGACTCACTTACTCACTGACCTTTGATTTCCATCTCTGCCAGGCTAATCCCAGGTTAATGACTGGGCCAAAAATGTTAAAATGGGACATCACAATTATCTAAAAGGCACAAGCACACACACACACACACACACACACACACACTAATGTTTGTGTGATCTTCAGCAAGAACACTGAACATAAAACATACAAAATAAATACAAACTCATTTTTTTGGGAGCCCTTTCAACCCATGTTAGAGAAGCAACCTCTCTCTCTCTCTCTCACACACACACACACACACACACACACACACACACACACACACATGCAAACCAGCTGTTTCCCCTTCATTGTGCCCAATTCATTGTTCACAATTTCTTTTTAGGGGATTTACAGAATTATTTTCTCCTGAAGATGACATTCTGTTTTATTTTACATATAATGCACATTATTGGGTGGGCAAAGAAAGCACAATATTCTTATCTGAGGACTACAAAAAGAGGAAAGCCTGACATGGAAAGAAAGTTTTCAGTGACCCAGAGAGCCCAGCAATAGAGAGTTGTGGGTCAGAGGACATAGGGGTGGAAATGAGAAATTAACCATGCAAATACAGTACTTTAGCAACATTAAAGGGAACTGTAAGTACCAAAAAGTTTTCTGTAGAACATATAAAACATATGCATTTAAATGCTTTATAATGTCTAACTTTAGATTGGGAGTTTTACTGCACTTACAGGAGCATACTAGCAATTCTGCATGTTTGAGCTCAATAAATACAGCCTGCATACATGTTACATTACTGGCAAAACATTTTCCAAAACATGCTAGTGGAGCATTAAAATTTATAGAATTTTGTTCCCCAACTTTCTTGATTGCCATTGGTTTTAGTTCATTCCAAAACACTATAAAAATCAACTTGTAGAGACTTGGAAATTTCTTGAGATAGGTAATCCTTCATGGCAAATATGATGTCAATTCAATTTTTTTTTTTTTTTAAATCAAAGTAACTTAATTGAACTGATCCAACATGGAGTTACACGAAAGAAAATGTATGTCTCTGCCAAGGTATACAGTCCCAGGAGAAGACTGCTTTAACAGAGAAATTAAAAACAACTATGCCTTCTACAACTATGCCTTCTTAGCAAGTAAAACATTGAATTAGGTGGGTGTATTACCTGAATAATTGATTTTAAAAGATTAGGAGATTTGACAAAATATAAAAAATACGTAATACAGTTTTATCTTTTGGAAAATGATTGGCAGTAGTGTAACATGTATGTGGGAAATATTTTTGGGCTCAACATGCAAAATCACCAGTATGCTCCTTTAATTGAATTCCAGTTTTATATTAAATTATCTAAGTAGCCAACGAGGCAACATTTTATTTAATCCAATGACTGTTTCTAAAA
Source organism: Lucifuga dentata (assembly GCA_014773175.1). NCBI lineage: Eukaryota > Metazoa > Chordata > Actinopteri > Ophidiiformes > Bythitidae > Lucifuga > Lucifuga dentata. The sequence goes on from VXCM01000545.1 coordinate 7,232, forward strand.
ATCAATGGCAAATCATTACCTACCCTCATTTTTAAACAATCAATCTATCAGCAGTTAGTACTTTAAATAAAAAATAACATTTTTAAAAGGGCTCGTTTGGTCAACATTTTCTTTGAAATTTATGCTAATGACTTATTGAGCATTTTCTTTCATCAGTTAATTAGTATTCAAATACTAGGGGTACTTAATTTCAAAGCAATTATCTTGTGATTGGCTGGACCTCATGAAAAAGTAGGTTGCTCTCCATTCTATTAAACCCTGGATTCTGCATGAATTGATTCACCTTTCTCTGTGTGCACGTGTGTATGTGTGTGAGTGTGTACTTTTGACTCCAAACAACATCTTCAGTGTGACTGTTTTATATTTTCTCAGTCAAGCAGGCAGATAGCAAGTAGCAGGTGGACAACATCTGCTGTGCAAAGTAAGACTCAAAGTGGAAGGAAACATTGTGAGCACAGGGTTTTCGATCAATATAATCACTTTCGCATACATGCACATGCATTGCACACAAACGCACACACAACTGGGATATATAACATTCGGTCCACAGAGGGCTCAGGGATCATGGTCTTTCTTGGAGTGGGATAGAGATAAACAGGAAACGCTTTCCGCAGCAGTTAGCTCCTTCATGCTATCAGCCTCCACTTTGCATTATCTGTAAACAAATACGTACGCATTCGGGAAATGTCTTGAGATTTCCAATGTTAATTACAGCATCAAAATAAGTGCATGACAATGCCAACAGAGGGCCAGTGAAAAGGTCTTTAATCCCTTTGCTCCCTGGACTCCCCTCCACAGCACCTCAAGCGCCACCTCAGCCACTGTTTACCAGATTAATTAAAAAAAATCCCTGCTGTAGAAAGCAATCAGCAAGCATGTGGATTTACACAATTCCATCCCTTCACTTGTTTGTTTGTGCGTTATTGAAAGCAAAGTGATGCATGATTTAATTGAATGAGGTCCCTTTTTGCAGCCAGTTTAAGGGGTAAATTTGATTGCGGTTTTAATTAACCAGCATAGTTCGCCCTTTCATCGGTCCAAGGGATTACAATTACAAACACAATAGAGCAGCAGTCATGTGATGATTTGGTCATTTGTGCTGAAGTGGGGGCTGTTCAGCGGTGCCTTTAAAGACGCCTGTTCCATTCACAGCCACAGGAAAAAATGGCTGCAGTGGGAATTTAATGGCATGCTGAATCCAGCCAATGAACAGTCCAGTCCAACATGGGTGTAGAGCTAAATGTTGGATAAATAATGCACATGTAGTGTTATTGTGAATATGTGTTTCAGTCTGACACATTTGAAGTTTGACTGTGGTATAATTTGCTGTCTCTCCTCTGGTGTTGATTTATACAGGCAAATTATGTAAAGCTGGTGCTCTGATGAAAGCTTCTTTGGTGAGACATGGCAGAATTGTATTTGATTGCATTTTTTAAAGCATTTGTAGATTGTGTGTTTCTGTATTTTATAAGTCCTTGTGCTGATGAATTGTGTTTGCTTTTCATGACTGTCACAAATGGAAAAACTTGAAGCCTTTAGATTTCTGGCGTAGAGAAATGCAGCATGCAGGCATGAAAAAGAAGTGCTACATTGCTACATTCTCAAAAAATTACCAATTTAATATAAGTATCTCCAGCAATGTCCTTCAGGAAAGTGCATGTCATTTTTGTTGATGCCATCAATCTCATGTAAGGTATATTTTTATGACCCTCCTTCTGTCTACTTTCTTGATTGAAATAATAATTGTAAAAGTTAGTAAGTAAGATGTGCCTCAGTTCCTGGTGCAGATAAACATCACATACAGAGTCCTCAGTAAAGTGATTCCTCCACTTGAATTTTATCTTGCCAAAGAGAATGGGAAGCTTTCTCCCTAAGTGAACCATGCTGACCAAACATTCATTGTTTTTCCATCTTCACCTCTGTTTCTCTGTATCTCTTCCTTTATCTTACTCATTTATCAGAGAGGAGGCATATGGAAGGAGAGGAGGTGTAACTTGGTTCCAGGGCTGCTGATCTTGGTTCCTAAAGGATATTGCCTCATTAAGGGTTGTTGTTTGCTCCGCTGGGTGTTTTATATGACTCATTACACAAATAAACACAGTCAGTTTATGGTGCCAGTGTTAACAATCATCGCCATATTTCATATGAACAACAGCTTTGGTGATAGTAACAATAATAAGAGGCCTAGTTAAGAGGGCACTTGATGATTTTATATTCTGTATAAGTTAGAGGTTTATTATGACCTAAATTATAGGGTTTTACAAATGGAAATTTTAACATATAGGCGAGAAATAAGCTCTTTGTGTGTTTCTAACCAGATCATAATTGAAAGTAGAATGTTTGTGCTATGTTTAAAATACAAGTCTGTGTATTAAAAAGTATTAAAAAGTCAATCAAATCTGAGAACATTTTCCACTCCTTTGTTTTATAAAACTGTTTGCATGCTGAATCAGCATCAGCTCAGGCACACGTTAGTGGTTGTTCCTAGTCCCATTTGTTACTGTACAGCAATTCCATCAATGTTACCCCTGTCCAACCATAGATTTTAATATTTTATTCTGACAAAACGGGATCCCTGTCTGGATCATCCATCCGTCCGTCCGTCCGTCTGTGTGTGTGTGTGTGTGTGTGTGTGTGTGTGTGTGTGTGTGTGTGTGTACACGCATAAACACGTTATCTAACAATGTTAAGAAATCACTTTTAAATATTCCTGGTTCCGCCCCATAATTCAGATCCATACCAATTTTTTTTCTTTCCTGGGCCAAGCCCCACCCATCCACCAAATTTCATACAAATTGGTTCAGAAGTTTTTGAGTAATCGTGTTAACAAACAGACAAACAAACCAACAGAGGCAGGAGAAACATATCAGAACATTAACATGGGGATAAGGATAGACTGGCACCTCTCTGACAGTCTCATCAAAATCTGAATCTGAATATTAAAGTCTCATAAAGATAGGAAAGACAGGATAGGTACTGTATTTGACTATGTTAGATTAAACAGAGGGTTATGATATTGTGTCAACGCCCCATTAATCTTCCACCATAAAAGACTTACATTTATTGAGTAAAATAACCTCATTTCAGGTTGAATATCTATATCAGAATCATCACATGCTCTTACACTCAGTAGATGACGCTTAAAGTGTGACCCCTCTCTCTCTCTCTCTCTCTCTCTCTCTCTCTCTCTCTCTCTCACACACACACACACCGTGACAAGGACAAGAGGGCAAAGCAGATGCAGACAGACCCTTTCTCTCCCCCCTAAACTGTAAATGAGCGGCGCTGGTGTAGATCAGCTCCTCCTGGCCAAATGGGTTGTGTCAGCACACAGAGAGCATCATCATCATGCTGCTTAGTTTAGACTGGCACTCCACTGGGAGGAGTGAGCTGGTGCATTCCAATCCACACACACATACACACACACATGTGTGTAAGTATGCAAGGATGTATGCTTGTATACACACAAGGTAATGAGATTCAACCCATCAGAGACAGAGGTTGCTAGAGAGAGGTGGACAGAGGTTGGGCAGAATTTAACTACAGATAACAACAATGAATAAAGTCAAGTGAGGGTTGAATTGCCTTAAGACCTCACTCGACTCAATTGCATTCTCTCACACAAATACTACATGCACACACACACACACACACACACACACACATTCACAAATGTAGACTGAATGCGAACCCAGNGCACACACACACACACACACACACACACACATTCACAAATGTAGACTGAATGCGAACCCAGAGGTGCTGTCTCTCTTTCTCTCTCTCTCTGTCGCTCTCTCTCTCTCTCTCTCTCTCTCTCTCTCTCTCTCTCTCTCTCGCTCTCTCTCCCTCTCATACAGTTTGTGATACAGCACAGGGCCCTGGTGACCATGTGAGCTTAATGGCATTACTGATGAGGTCGAAGAAAAACGGGAGTCAGGTTAATTGGGAGCTGCTCAGCAAATCTCAGGTTGAATAATGATTACAAATTGTCCAAATGTTAACAGAAAAAACAGGATAAATATAGCTTCCAGTTGAGCTGAATGGGACTTTGGAGCACTGTGATGACAAAAAGAAGCTTCCCCAGAGATGGTATCTGTCAGAATTAGGTTATGATACCGTATGTGATAGAGGGAAGGACAATTATCGCATCTCCCTCTGTTCAACCAGACTCAGTGACTGATAAGATGCTCTGCATGTTCTCAGTGCTGTTGTCACTGAGATCAGATAATTGCTGCGTTGGAAGGAACTATTAACATTTACTGCTTCTGATGTAATTTAGTGCTTTTTGTATACATGAACTTTTATGAGTAGTAGTTTTTATAAAAAAAAAAAAAAATGCCAATTTCTCTTAAGCAATGGAAATGGACAACTGCAAATCTATTCACAGAGTTCAGTTAGTAGAAAACAAAAGAGTAATTTGGATTTACTCTGCTTCTGTGCTTCACTTTGTGACTTCAAATTTAGGTTAAATAATTTTGACATTTTGAAGGGGGTAAAAATGATGTCTAAAATTGTTCCAATTTCTAAAAGAGTAACTTTTACTTTAGTAAAAATAAATAAGACTTGGCTGTAAAATGAAGTCAAGTATCCCAAGAGAAAGTAAAAAGTTCCATTTGAAGAATAACCCCTGTCAGAATATTATATTATGAATGCAATAACATATACTGTATCTCAATACTGACATTCTCCAAAATCGAATACACATGGGTTTTCATGTTTCACGTTTTTCTTCATAGAATCATCCATATGAATTTCTGCCCTCTGCTCTCCTGCTCAGAGGCTCTCGTGTCTTCACAGCATCTGGGAAACATTAGGAAACACTGTCTGCACTGTTTCCCAGTGGAGACCTTATCTATGAGAGGGAATTGTGTAATGGCATTTGCCAGCTTAGTCCTGCAGGTCACATCGTCTGGAGCAAACAGAGAAAAACAACAGGACAGGAGAAAGAGATGGAGAGAGGAGAGGGGGATAAAAAAAATTTTGAATTCTGAATAGTAAGTTACAGGCCTTATCGTGCCTTACATGCAGCCTTTAAGCCTTTCAGCACTGCTACAAATACTGAGCCAAAGGAAGGAAACACAGAACATCAGCGTCAAACAGTCAGCCACATCACACCCATTGTTTGATTTCTGTTGTTTGTTGGCTTGTTGGAAAACATCACTGCATCAGTTCAAATCTCAGCAGCTCCCATTTATCTCACTCGCTGTACAGCTAGTCACAAACACACACACACATGCACACACACACAGAATGCAAAATTTTCAGAATACTTACCACATCTCTCCACCCACATCTCCTTCTACACAGAGATATCAGCACATGTATAATTGCAATGGGCAACAGTGCGCACCTTAGAGGAAATAATTACCACCATCAAAAGAGCAATTACTAACCTGGCAGAGAGCTGCAGTGGATCTTAATGCTGCTGCCAGAACCGTCTGCTCACATATGGCTCTTTGTCTGTTTGACTAATGGTTTCTTTTGAAGGATAAACAAGCCACATTTACCAATACTAAAATACTGTCTGCTTTGCACACACAAATTTAGATGTAAAACACAGCTTGCAGGTTCCATAACAAACAGGGAAAGCAGTGAATGCTGGGAAGAGAAACACAGCTGAAGGTTAATATGAATTTGAGTCATGTAAGCTAACATTAAAGAGCTTTACGAGAATTGGCTGGTAAGAAAAGGTTTGCTTCAATTCAGCAGTTAATATCCAGTTTCGTTTAGCTCATGTGTCATTTGGATTCCTTTCATCTGTGATGAATAAATGAAAGCCCAACTGACTGTCAGAATAGCAGACTTATTCATTTTCTTCTTAAATGTCATTATGAGAGGATCACTAAAATGATAAGAACTGCAGAGTGAGCGAGTAGCTTTGTAATTTGCAATACAACCGCTCAGCTCTGTGTGCAGAAAATGAAAAGATGCATTTAGGCACATAGTCGCATACACACACACATTAATGAGAAAAAAGGGGGGAAAAACTGCTGCACACACACACACACACACACACACACACACACATATATATATATATATATATATATATATATTTTACCACTTCTAGAAAACTGCTCTGTTAGAGAATTAATCACAATCTGTTCTCTGCCTGCTTTAGAGAATATGACCATCTATCAAAGCCTTACTCATCCTCACCAGACCACAGAGTGATTCACTCATCATCGCACAACTATTGTCTTTGGGCTTCAGTGCTCTGATTGATTTTACAAGACAGCTCCTAGGGATTATCATTTGGCATCATATCCTGTGTAATTGCACAGTATTGACTAATGCTAACCTATAGACAAAGTGAAGGAATGGCAGACAGTTTCTCAGTCAGTAGTAATTTGTGAAAAATCAGAGCTGATCAGTGTGTCCCACCTGAGGCTGAGAGGCATTAGTAGAATAGAATAGAATAGAATAGAATAGAATAGAATAGAACAGAACAGAATTTATGTGTCACAAGCATGCATCTTCCCAATAAGAATAATTTTAAACATCTAGGTTACATGTAATAGTTGTATAAGCAACATATCAGTGACTACATGTCGCTGTATATCAAGGTCCCAACACATGCTGTAATATAGACTCTAAAATGCTGCTGAAACAGTTGCATATCACCTTGGCATTAAAAGCTTTCACTTTTCACCAAATTTAGCCTAGTTGAGACTGCCTATTTTGGTGGGTTGTTACATTAATGTGAAATAAAAAAAATACTGATGAACAATATGATAAATACTTTAGCTGCATTATTTACTCACAATGTCTCCTTTCAAGAATCTGGTGGCAGGTCTTGGAAATTCATTAACACGGCATCTACTCAGTAAAACAAAACTCAATTTATTTGATTTAGATATTTATTTCAATTAATATATGTCCATATTTGTGTGCACACTTCTTTTTTACTTCGTGCTAATAAACTTGAATTCGAAATACACTACAATATCATTAAGATCGTTAAAATTAGCAAGCGAGAGAGAGAGAGAGAGAGAGAGAGAGAGAGAGAGAGAGAGAGAGAGAGAGAAAGGTACCAAACAACAAAAAATGATTAAAAATCATTTTTAGCTTCATTAGTCTTTTAACCCTGTAAAGCCTGACTCATAAAATAATTATCAGAAAATTCTCATTTTTTGCACTTTATTTCTTTTTGCATATATGATTGTTTTTTTGTTGGGTTTTTTTTTTTTTTTTTTTNTTTTTTTTTTTTTTTTTGTATCACATTTGATACATCAGGCATTTATAGAACTCAACAGGATTTAAACTGGATTTTTTTTTTTTGTTTGTTTTTTGATACAATATAATAGGCATTTTGGTCAATCATTGATGATCATGTGATGATGCAGAGATCTCAGAAAATCATGTATCAGATGTGACACAAATAGCGTTATAGGACTAAAATGTCATCTTAATTAATTATTCATTTGTTCATTTTACCCTCACAATTTACAATGTAGCTAAATTTATCACTGCAAGTTTACGAGTGATTTATTGGTTGGGAGGGAAGCCAGACGTTAAATACTACATGAGCACAACCATGATCACATTCCCATGATTCAGCAGGCTAACAGATTGCTCGCTGGCTTAGAGAGCGATCAGCATCACTCCAACTAGCAGTTTAAGTAACACAATCTGGTGTCTAATATCAAACAGCTGTCTGCTCCACCATACAGGAATGAGGGCGGGCGGGCGGGCGGGCGGGCGGGAGGGCAGAAACACCTTGATGACTCATGGTCTAAGAAATGAAGATGAATATTTCATATAAACTGGCATCAAGAGACTTCAACACAGTCATCCAGATCAAAGCAAACAGCAACCAAGTCCTCTGCTGTCTGCATGTGAAGCGGCTGCTCTAATATGATCAATTATACAGTAGACTGGGAGTAAGCTTTAATATATGGGATATTTGTTCTTACTCAAAATTAATAACACTAAATAACTTATACCTGCATTTCAACCAGTAATGGCTGTTTAGAGGTATAAACAGTCTTTTTATGTTTCATTAAGGAATTTCTTGAGCACATTTATGTTTGTGAGCAGCGCTACATTTCATGTCACTGCCTGAAATACTGTATAATTTTAATGTATTATACAGAGGAGAAATTGGATTTGATTTTTTTTGATTTAATGTCCTTAATCCTGTTAACTAATGTGGAGTGCACGTGTTTATGGATGTATGCTTGTCAGCGTACATGCATGCCACCCCACAGCATGTGTACGCCTTCATGTCTGCTCCCTCCTTAACTAGGTTTGCAGGGGTAAATTGAGTGTGTGACTGCGTATAATTCACTCTCAGTACAGCCCCATTTCCCTCTGCCCGCCTGCTTGGTCACACTGATTCAATGCACCACTAGCAGTACAAAATCCTTACCAATAAATTTCACCTCCAAGGGCTTGCATGTCCCATCAGCCAGGAATGCCCCACCAGGAACGAAACCAACCCACAGTTGGTTAGCCAAGGAGGGTGCAATTGCCCCTTGGTGCTGATCTCTGGGTGCTTTTACCCTTTTCCATTACAGTTTTATTGTGATGATTACTTAACCTGGTACTGCGCTTTCAGAACATATCCACACTCATCCACCACTGTCATCAATGTGTTTATAATATGTTGTTAAATCAAGGCAAACCCGCAGGGCTGACTGAGTTGGTCATCTCATTTGGTCTCTAATGGCTGAATACTGTCTTTATGATTGATTCTGCTTATTTGATGTGCATCTCGACTGGGGTCACAGGCCAGACTTAGATCAGCCACAGCAGTCAGACTTCAATACTCTGATGTGATGCATGCACCATTTCCAGAAGTAACAATCTGGGTTTTATACATAACAGCCCTTTCACACACCATTAACTTGCTCAGGGTCTTCATGTCATTATCGATTCTCAAAGGCTACATAGGTCTGTAAACGCTCCTGATGCCCTTCAGAGATATCACTCCTAATCATCCGGGGACACTCCAATGCTTAAAAGAAAAGGACTCATGATACAGAAAGCTACGCAGTCTAATCTCATGCGTTTCATCTTATTGTCTTCATTCACATGCACGCGTGTGTGGATGTGTGCGTGACTGTTGCATGCAAAATGGCGGTTTGTTGACAAACCTCTCAGCCATTACTCAAGCATAGCCTTTCACAGTGAAGAGACACAGAAAAAGATAAAGGCAGTCAAAGAGGGAGCCGTTTCAGACATATACAATGAGCACTTGCCCATCACGTGCACAGTGGGGAAGGGAGGTGACACGGACGTTCAAATCCCTTAGAGTCCTCATTAATATGCACAGATGAGATGATAGTGAAACATTATTGTTGCTGATGAATTGGGGATTGCAGAAGAGCCCTTTTTTCCTCCGGTATTTTGATTTATGTTTTGATTTTGCAACATGTTTAATTCTGGATACAGTCCCCTCCTGAAAGGCAATAACTAATGCTAAAGAGTCTATTGTACACCATGGTGACCCTTACTTTGTCCCAGTTTGTCCAGACCAGCACAATGTGCATTACCTAAACTCCAGTACAGGTAAACATATTCTTAGTTTTCTGAGTTTTAAATACTGAGACCCTGAGTTCTCTGCCATATCATTAAATATGCAGATTTCTATGTACAGACCTTCATAAACCTGCAAACACAAATTGATATAAGCATTATGTACTGTGCATCACAAATGATTTTCGAATTTCGGGTGAGCAAAAAGGTGTGATCAAGTGATAAGTGTTCAAAAGTTACATGATCACAGTAATGAAGTTCTACATCATCTACACTGCCCTCAAATACATATTCACCTCTCTGCAGATGAGGACCATGAGACCTGCATAGTAACGAGTACAGAACATGTCGGTATTTCAACCTTTAATGACCTAGTGACCCCATTTTTAGATGCCAAAATTGTCAGGACATCAGCAATTATAGAATTTTCATGTTGTCTTGTTAATTTGATTAAATTCAATTGACTGGAAATTTCTCAGGCATATCAACAACTTATCTTCTCCATTTTCACACATTGGTCAAAAAACATTGTTTCTCTTTTTAAACCCATGTTTTCAATATTATCAAAATTCTACATGAAACAAATGCTAATCTGTGCTGAATTTTTACATCATCAGTCCAACCTGCTTAACTTCATTACTGCATTAGATGTTAACTGGTTGAGTGGGATATATATTAAATTTGGGTATGTAACAGTGTAAATTGTGTAAGGGTGTAACTCTGGAAAAAGTGTTGGAAGAAGATATTTTTTTTGTCAATGGTAATTCTCTTTCACATTGATTCTGAGGTCCATGTCACCTAAACGTCTTTGTCTAATCTAATCAACGCCACACAAGAAAGCTTTGCACTGAAGAATTCTGTGCCTGCACCAAATTAGACTTCTGGTGAAAAAATGTAGGTACAACATGTATTAAATTTGAGAACAGAAGCAGAGAAAGTTCAATTCTTTGTATAAATATCTTAGGTTCTTTTTTGCCAATCATAATTTTTTGCCTTCTGTATTTCAAAAATTTTTGCAGTAACGTTTAGATCATCTAAAGTCTTACAAAATCCACAAATAATCCCTATCTTCACGTGTGGTGGTGGCTATGAGCTCGGTGTTAGCACATTGCTTATACTACCAGGGTACTCCCAAATTAATCTGAGTTTAGGATGCCCAAGTACTTCATACACACTTCAAAATATACATACAATGAAAAGCATTTTCAAGTCTGTATGCCTCCACCAGCTTCCTGGAAAGTCTTAAAGATAAAATATAGGTCAGACCCAAATTATAGGCTCAGGGTAAATCTCCACAGGTAGGTGGTACCACTAAGATTCTAGATGTATCAGGAGTGTCTCATCTATTGGAATACATCCAGTCATTTAGTTACTCTTTGGAGCCTTTAATAGCATGTTGATGCAGATTGATAAGATGTCTGCATCAGTCTTCACGGCATAAGCTTGATGGTTAAGTCCTTGTCCAAGAAGTCACTATTGATGAGGTCGTGATGCTCTCTTCTCTCATGTAGCAGCTGTTATTGGATGTGCTCAGCTTCTTCTCCAGTCTGGAGAAACAAAACTGCTGTGCCTGGTACCGCGTTTTGGTCACCCTATTTGCTGAGGATGATTTTCTGTTGTGGGGCACCACAGAAATCATCAGAACTACATAAAAAAAAAAGCTTCAGTTGCTCACATTTCTCTGATTCATTTACCGTATAATGATGTGGTACTTCACATATTCCATAAATCCTTGGGGATATGTAAGGAACTGGTGGAGATAGCACAGATTTGCTTTGTATTATCAGCAGAATATTTGACAATACCACCACAAAATACAGGCTGAAAAATTAGAGACAATTCAACGTCACTCTGACAGCATCAGCAACAGCTGAACATTATAAGCTTCACAAAGAGTATTCATTGCATGGTTGTTGGACTGTGCTGGGTTGTGGAGATGTACAGTATCTAATAAATTGATAAACTGGTGACTGTATGATAATGGATGAAAACCTTGTAATTCTAATGTCCACTTGCCTGTATTTGATTTATGATGAAAGAAGACAAATGGAAAACCATCTTTGTGTTCAGTGAGGTTTGATCGCATTCAGGTTTGCACCTTTATGTTTGTGTATTGTTGTGTAAGTGTGAGTGATGCAGCAAATTGTCCATTTGCAATATATCCGATGGGCTCAGGGATGTCATTAGTCACAGTGTGCCCGTTCTCATTAAATAGCCCAGTCGCTATGGCAGCCGCACAAAGGCCGGCCCCTCCCCCCCCCACCNCCCCCCCCCACCGCATGGAGAGTGACGGGCCAATTAGAGCAGGGCACTGTGACATGCAGTCTGCTGTGGTTACAGCTCCAAGCAGAGAAGAACCACCATACACAACAAGGTCCCAACTAGATCCCTCTCTAAACAGACACGTTGAGCCCAGGGCCTGGAGGTTATGTATGCTGTGAGAGCAAGACATCCTCATCCCTTCATTACATGTGGCAGAATGCCATCAACAGTAGTTAGCTCAGATACCAACGGAGGGAGTACTACAATCTACAATCCCCAGCAGACTTTAGGCATATCAACAGGTTGATGTGCTGTGTTATTCTGTGTCAAAGATCTCAGTCACCTGTGAAACACCACACATGCATTCACTGTAAAGTCCTCTGCTTTGCATCTTATGGGAATCCATGTTATTGCTGCATTAAACACACAAGTTATAAAGGAACAGGAGAGTAAAGAAAAATATTATAATCCTGACGATGAAGAGAATGAATGAAGAGAAGATAAGAGAGGATAAGCGTCATAGGAGTGCACCTAACTTTGTCACGTCTCATTATTATGCATTTAAAGTGCAGCACACAATTAGAATTTTACAGAAACTTAACTAAAAACAGCAAAAGAGCACACAAACAGAGATTCATGAAATAGTGGGAAAAGAGCATAAGTACTGTATACAAGACTGTGCTTGCCAGAGAATAGAATAGAATAGAATAGAATAGAATAGAATATGTATGAGATATAGGTATGTATGCATTTACATAGAGAAAATAGGAGTTTAGCTGCTGGCCATGTCAGCAAGTAAAAGACTTAAATGGCACTTAAACCTTTTTCTTTGAGCCACAATAGAGAAAGTAGAAAATGTGAGAAGAAAAGAACACTCCGTCTGAGCAGATCGCGCCATCGGCCTTTCTCACTGCACATCTTTGTGTTTCTAAGAAAATGGTTCCTTGCCTTTTGACAATAAAAGCCAAGGGAGGAAAAAAAAAATCATAATTTCTTCAGGTGTTGCTTGCTTCATAGTCACCTGCTGTACATGAACACCTTTAGAAAACTCTGCATTTTACTGGTTATGTTCTATGAACTATAAACCTGCATCCTGGCTGAATCTTGTTTGAATTTCTTCTAGGTTTCTTGTCCATAAACATATTAATTTTTTACCTCTTTCAACCCAAGGAGGTGGAGATGACATGATAAAGCAGAAAGGCAGTGACAGTAATGACTCAATTGCGGGAAGGAGAAAAAACCAAAGGCAGTGTTTTTATTTTATGATATTTGTCTTGATATAAAATAATATTGCACTCAAACACGGGGCTTTAACTACCACTCAGCAGGAAAAGAGGAGATCTTGTTCACAGTATTTTCTTTTCATGTCCATTTCCATTTTTCACCCATAAAAATGAGTGAGTTATTTAGGAGGGGGTAAATGTTTCAAAAATTCTCTTAAATTTAAATCTCATCTGAATGCATGCATACAGTATTTATGCCCTAAAATATATCTTTAAATCAATCACCAAATCAAAGGCAAACAAACAAACAAAACCTTCAAACCCTGACCTAAACCCTACCAAGACCCAGGTCTTTTGACCTTTGCACACCTCACAACACAACCACCACAGACATAACCATCAGAAAAATTCTGTAAGTAGCTTGTGTGGGTTTTGACCACTAGGGTGTTGTAGAATGATGTTTCGATAGTTCAGTCTATCTATGTATTACTCATGACTGTGTCTCTAGTCCTACCAGAACACTAAGAGGACATCATTATTACATGAATGACATTTCACACATTTTTAAAGACTACAGAAGGTGTAGAGCTGGATGTCTGACCTAAAATCTATGTCAGGATATATTTTCACATTAATTAAATAATATCAGTGTATAATTTTTCCAATTTCAGTTCAATCATGATTTGGGGGAGAAATGCAAGGTCACCCAGTTTACATTTTGCTCAGTCACTGTTTTAAATTTTGTTTTACTACAATATCCACTCATAGCAATGAAAAGTATGGTTAGGTTTAGACAAATAAAAATAATTTTGTTAACAACAGAGAAAGATTGTGGTCATGGTTAAATAAAACATTGATACTTGCTTCCAGTATGAGTTGGGATTCAATCCCTGATGTCAAAATCAAATACACTGAAAAAGACTGATGTTGACCCCTTTTAGGTGTTACATATAAAAATTTAGCCTTTAATTGAGTGGTTTTTTTTGTTCTACTCAATATTTTTGAGTAGCTGGAATTATATCTCCCAGTGCTTCCAACATTCTAATTTTATTTAATTAAAAGCAACTACAAAAAAATGTCACAGCTCTATTATCATCTCTATTAATTCCAATTAATCAAAACTATTGAACAGAACAAAATAACATTGCAATCAGTAAAATAAAGTTAAATTTTTATATGTAACATCTAAAAGGGGTCAACATCAGTTCTTCCATGCGCATGGAACACACATGGAACTGCGTTAAATGGGCAGTGGATGGCTAAAGGTTAGCGAAGTGAGCTAACGGTTCAATCCTTGGCCTGGCAGGAGAAATCTGGTTTGGGGAAGTGAATGAGAGGTGGAGTCTGTGGTTACCTGGGCACTAGGTGGTAATGATGTGAGTCTGTGAGCTGCAGGGCATTCCTGTAAAAGAGCATTTAATGCTCAAAACTATCCCTGAATAAAACAAAGGTTAAAAAAAAACTACACTTAATTTTAATATTTAATTATTACACCACTGCACTGAGCTACAAAAATATTAAGCCAAACTAACTAAATGTGTTAAAGTTACTCAACATTGGTCTATTTGGAATGACTAAGGAAATTTAAGTGAAATGTACTCAATTTAGCTAAAAGTACAAATTTAATTTCACTGAAATTACTTATAAATATTAAATACAGTCAACTTAAAAACTAAAAATCTAAATAAATTTATTACATGCAACCACTTGACATATAAAAATTAAATATTAAATTCATATAGCATTTTTTTTTTCAATGCACTTTGCAGACCTATTCATCCGATCCAACCTCCTCCCTGCATCTGAAGAAAGTCAGAAAAGGGTTGGATATGTTATTGATGATTAATTACAGTGGTTAGCTTCTGGTTAGCTATTCCATTGTATGGGATTGAGACACTTTATCTTTTGAAAAGTGGTAAAAGATTTCTATTGTTGATAATCTGACAAAATAGGTTTATTGTCCTGCCTTAGGAGGGTGGTTGGTGGTACTAGTAATGTGCTATAAAAGGTAGAAAGGCAACAATAAAAAAGGAGAAAAAATGGACTACAATCTGATGTAAAGAATGGAGGTTTTAAAATATATATATAAAAAAACTGTCAGACCATAAGAACAGATACATTACAGAAAAAAAACAATTTGTTTACAATTAATATCTTTAAATGATCCAATATTATGCATGATATCAGCCATGATGCTGAGTAAGTATACTTATTACATGGTTGAAAACCAATCTTGAATTCTCTCTCTCTCTCTCTCTCTCTCTCTCTCTCTTAGGACAGAAAAGTGACTGAAATTCAGGGTGGCAGGACAAGGTGAAAGAGGACAGAAGTGAGCAAACTATCAAGTGAAGGAGTAGAGAGCTTTGAGGTTTGAAAATGAAAGGGAAAGGTGTAAAAGGATGGAGAGATGGAGAGAGAGAGAGAGAGAGAGAGCAGTGGATGAAGGGTTAATGGTGAAGTTGGAGTCTATGTGACGGTATCAAAGGCACAGGAGCAGCAGAGAAAAGCTGTTAACGGGAGCGCACCGTGCCTTAATCGATTGTGAACAGTGGTGCAGAGCACAGCCAATCACACCAGCTCTTGGAGACTTCTCTGGGTTAGAGCACTTACACGCTGTCTGCCGCCCGATCATGGAGGCGATGGAGAAAAGAGGAGAGTGAAAGAGACAGAAAGAGAGGGAAAAAGATAGATGAGGAGGGAGGGTTGGCTTACTCGGAAAAAGGAAAGTGGGAATAGAAGATTTTAGCTTCGCTTTTTCATCTTGTGACCTTGAAGCTGATGAGTGAATATGTATTGATTGTCCTTACTTTCCATCTCAATCTCTTTGTCTCTTTGTTCATTTGTCTGGTTATCTATCTGCTGTCTCTTTCTCTAACCTCAGATGGGCCTTTCACTGATGACAATATGTTGTACGCATGACCTGTAAGTGCATGTCACATGGCATCAAAGGCAGAGTCAGACATTCAAACAGCACATGACATTCTGTAAGATTTAAGCTGAGCTTCTTGAATAATCGAATCTCTGTGACATGAAACTACAAGTAGAAGATTTTAAAAAGCCTCCAGAAATGTCTTAAACACTCACAAAGAACAAGACCCATGTAATCATTTTCTGACAGAAACCAATAATATATATTTTGTTTTAAAAATGCAGCAGAGCAGCCAATAATCTATTTCTGTAATCTTCATTTATTTGTTTGATTTCACGATTCTGTGTTTTATAACTGTTTCATTAGAACAACTCATAATGAATCCACTAAACTCGATAATCCAAAAGCTGATATGACTTCAGAGACTTTTAAATGTCTAAACCTATAACATCTCTTTGTGATGACTCTGAAATTAATTGTCACACAGCTTTGACTAATTTTGATTGAGCTTTATGACTTCAGTCTAATTAACTTTTGCTTGGTCACTGGATGCCTGAATGAGTGTTGTAACAGTTAAAAATATGACTCAGTAAACTTGCAGCATTTTTTGATATGTCCTGATTATGTGCCAAGTTTGAAGCTTGACATCTTATCTTTTGAGATTTATGCATTTTAATGTTTAAGCATAATGGAACAATCTGCAATGTAAGCACAAGTAAATATAAATCAGAGTCATCCAAATTTACGTTTAAATGAATGCTCTCATTACAGAGTTTTAGAGTGCTCATTTTAACTGCAGGCATTTCACAGGAAGTCAAAAATTCAGGAAATAAATTGGGTTCAGTGAACCTACAGTTATACAGTATATTAAATTTTAATATCAGTGTTATTAGGACCAACTTAGCCTATGAAAAAAGCTCAAATTAAAAATAAATGTTCTCCTCTGTTTGTTCCTGTTATCACCCAGTAAGCATGCGGCTTTCAGCTTTCACCAGCAAAACTTGGTTGAAAAGTGAATTTTTTTTTTTTTTTTTTTTTTNCAAAGCCATTGTTAAAAAAAAAAAAAATCAGTGATTCTATTTAGTATATATCAAGGACCTCACACTCACACACTGAAATACAGGCACTGACACACTGTTGAAAAAAATGGTTATACGTAGCCAAACCCAGCTGCTGCATTTGACTTGACTGAGAAAATGTTAGTGTTAAAAAAAAGAAAACAGAATAATGAAAATAAAGATTTTTAAGACAGTAAACTTCAAATCAGAATTAAAAGAGAATTTCAAATTTAAACCATTTATTTATTATTTATTTTTAAACCATTTTTTCAAATGGTTTCATGTTATTTTTCAGCTAGTTAAAATATGAGTTAAAATATGAGTGACTGAATATATTAAATATTAATATAAAATTAAAATATCAGTTGTTAACAGATAAGTTAAGATTTATGTGTGGATCATCAGCATATTGTGGAAGAATATTATTTAACCTACATGAGTTTTCATTTTCTCTCAACAGGCTGCTCAGTACTCTTTGGATATTGTGAGAAAGAGTTTTGCTAATTTAATTAAATGGATTAATAACTCAAAGCAAATTGGGCTATTTGTAAGCTATTAAAATGATATTCAACTATTTTTTATCCATATTGTTAAACTGAATCATACATTATTTGTATGACAGAACACTTTACAAAGTATTGTCATTTAACCATTTACAGTTATCATATGTAAACTAATCACTCTTTTAAAGCAAACTTTGAATAAGATTACTGTTACCAATGTAATGTGAATATGCATCAGGGAGCTTACTGCACTTTCTACTGTTTACACATTGATATTTGTTTTGAATTACATATCTGCATTACAAGCATAGTTGTTCCATTACAGTGTGTCTACTTGTCCTCATTTAGCCACACTGAGAGCAGTCATACTATACTGTCATACTGGTGACAGTGCTGACCATGTGAGCTGCTACATGACTGTAAACTGGAAGAATTGCTGCTGTCGCTGGCCTGGCTCGACGTTTACAGACACTTTAAGAGTCGTCATAGAGTCACGCTGTGATAAACACAAACGCAGAGTAGTAAACAACCTACAGCAGTGACAGTCACAACCATGACACAAGAGCAACTCTCAATTAAAACCAGTCTGATGTTGTTGTTATGGTGTGCACTGTATAGCTGCATAAACAGTGAATATGAATTTATATTCTGGATCTACATAAGTTATGATTGCTTGATGCTTATTTAATAGTGATATTTTCATGTCTGAATCAATAACTCTAATTTAATTCCCTTAAAACAAACTGAGTCACATTCAAAATCATACTTTGCTTCAAATCAGAATGAGAAAATTGAAAAGTGGCAGAAAAAAATACTTGTTTCCAAGTATTATTATTATTTATTTATTTATTTTTTTACCTTCAGTAATATAGACTGAACTTCCTTGTGGCCTTGGAATTACAAGTTACAACCTAAATTTTTGCTTTTTCCCCTTCTAAGTATCCAGCGCGTGAAAATTGCTGCTGATAATAAGTTGCTTTTTCTGCAGCATATGTGCATCTTCTACTTCTCTGTCTTTTATGTGCCATCAGGTTTCTCCAGACTGAAAAGCTGTATTTCAATTCCGAGGTGAGAAATCCCATTATTTTTGCTCGACTGGTTTCACCTGTTAAGGAATAATTTCAACATAATCATCAGCAGGAAACAGAAGATAGGTTGCCAGATTGAGACATCAGGCTCTGTGTTGATAACATAAAAGGGAATTGAAAGAGAACTCCATCAGAGAATATTAAAGGAGTGGGAGGGGTGAAAATTATCCTCTACATTCATTTTAGCTGGTTTAATCTTAATTTGGTGGTATGCTTGTTACACCATAGGGTGCCAGCAGCTGTATAAACCTTTTACTCAGTTACTCAACTGTACCTATAGCTACACCTACACAACAGTCGTGTTGCCAACAGATATGAGTTTAATCATTTCAACCTACTCTCCATTCAAGATACATTGATTTTTTTGAGTAAGGTAGTTGATCAAAATATAATGGCAATAAAACATCAAAAATTTTTCCAGAATCAAGAGAGAGTCATTTCTGGCTTTGGTGATATGCCTTATTCTAGCTTGTTTCCAGATATTGACACTCATTTCTAGCTGATTTGTTCTGAAAAAGGGCTGAAATAATCTCACTGCTCTGGGAGATTTACTTTTTTTTTTTTCTTTAAGAAAATTAGACTTTCAGGACTCAATATAGACAAAATGACTTGTTAATAATTATTACAATCTGATTCTTGAAATAAGCAAAACCATCTTGTTTTCTCATAATACATGTTTGGAACATTAACGTGTCAACCATGCAGTCTACTTTTTAGAGATGTTTCTTGTCAACATTAGACCCATTACCTTTCTAAAACAAACCAAAGCCAGTTATCTTGAAAAGTGGCAAATAATCTAGTGCGGTTGGTGCTTAATGTGGTTATTTTCCCTGGATAAGAAAAAAAGATCTTTAAACAAGATCTCGATACTTTCTTAAATTGCAGTGCACTCTCTGCTGATAACAACAGATACTGAGTTTCCACTGAGCTTCAGCAGAAAAAGCTCACAGGTTGAGACATACAGCTTCAAGTGTAAGTGCAGTGCCGCTCAAAGGCAAACAGTCAATAATTAGAGCCACCCCTCTAAACGTTAGTTGTCTTGGAAACAGGTTCAGAAATGGAGGATTTGGATGATGGCTAAGAAACCTGGGAGCTGTCGTTCAGCAACGCCCAAGAACAGCAGCATGCTGAGCAAACGTCGTCCTGCAGAGCTTGTGTGTTACGCTGAAGCATTGGAAGCTGCACCTCAAGCAGACTGGCTGGCAGAAAAACAAGTAACAGACCACCTGATGTGACAGTCCTCATTTTTACAAGAATCCATGAATAATCACAATAAAATATGTCGAAATAGACTGCTTAAATTGATCAGTTCTGTGAAAATGAATAATTTTCCACAAAGTGTTGCGTGGCAAAATATTCTCCAAGTGGTTTCTGTGCCCACTCATGCCTTGCAATTTAAAATGGGTTATTAATTAGGAATAATGAAAGAATAAAAATAAAACTTACAAATCTCACATTTGACTTTGATGTGTGCACTGACAATAAATTTCTAATTGATGTACGACGGTTTTACCAACAGACTCCATGTTTGATTCCCAAAATGTGAGCACAATATTCTGTTTTTTATAATACATGTAAGGAAAATTACAAACTTATGACCTCACCTAATTCTCACAGAAAATAGGTATGTTTGGTACTTTTAACAGCCTTCACTGTCTCTCAACAGAAACACTGATCACTACTGCCCCCTGCAGTGCAAATAAATCCTAACCTGGATATTATCAGAATCTCAAATGTTTTTGACCTCATATGTTGCATTCTCTCTTTAGCAGAGGTGGACAGTGTACTAGAATATCCTACCTTAGGAAAAGTACTCTTAATTTGCTTAAATGTCACTAAATAGGAGGATTTTCTTTTTGCTTAGTTACAATTAGTCACTGTGAAATGGTCAATATGTCATCCATCCATCCATCCATCCTGCCTCTATACCCGCTTTGTGCAGGGTCATGATGAGCTGGAGCCGATGTTCATTGGGTGGGAGGCATGGTACAATCTGGACCCCCACATTTACGCATGTCTTTGAAGTGTGGCAGGAAACTGATCAGAGAGAGGACACACACACACACACACACACACACACACACACACACAGACACATGGACAACATCCAAACTTGCACAGAAAGGCCCACTGTTGCTATGAGGTGACATTACCACTGAGTCACTATTATTCTGACCACAATCATTTCAATGTGAAAACACCCTAACAGTCAATATTTCTCCACTTCAGTGTTGCTCTCAGAAGTAATGACAACCTTTTCAGAACAAAAATAAACTTAAAAGATGTGCAAGGAAATAGGTGCATACAAACTTCATCAATAATCTGCTAAAGCAGTATTCATTTTAATAGGTGGTTTCAGAGAGAACACATACATCAAATAAATCTTTTTGTAATGCTGTGCTGTTTCCTTACTTAAATCTATCTTACTGTTGTTATCAGCATTATGCCAAGAAAAATATCTAAGATGGAGGAAAACATCCCTGCTGCTTTTTAACATGCAGCCTGGTTTTTATATAATGCAGATCATCATTTTTCTATCCAGACTGACACCAAGGACACCCTCTGATCTCTGCGATTTAAGCAAAGAGCTGAGCTGCATTGTAAGTTTCATAACTCATGATCCATAGTGACAGATACACATGTCAGCACTTGTACAAACAGATCTGCCTCTCATACCTCCTACTGCCACGTCCGTCTTTTTTCCCCATTCCTCTCATATTCTACTCCTCTATACTCACAGTACCTCATTAAAGCAAAAACCTGAGACATCTTAAATGGATTTTTTTTTTATTACAATCCATTCTGTGTCCTGTCTCTTCACGTCCTAGTTCCTTCCCTCCCAAATGCAGAAAGACCCAGCTTCTATTCTCCAGCCACAGTTGATTAATTGAGGGCATGGAGATGCAGATACAGTGGAACAGAACAGATCCCTGAAACTTTACAGCATGCTGTAACGCTGGTAGATAGCCAGTGGGCATGACTTGGATGGGGACCTTTCAAATCCAATCGCATCGCCTTGGTCCCGGTCCCAGCGTGGCTATGCTATCAGAGTAGATAACGTGCTCCAGTAAAGGTTACGACTCACTATGACATTTCTGTTGAGTCACAGCAACCTGATTCCCAAACCAATCTTGAATTTATATAAATGTTTATGTGTGGTGTGTGAATTTATGCATGTTTGTGTGTGTGTGTGTGTGTGTGTGTGTGTGTGTGTGTAGGCCCCATTCTCAGCACATCATCATAAAAGGTTATGAAATAAAAAGAAAAAGTGGTGAATCTAAAAAGTAGGAACAGACAGTCAATTAAGATGAAATAAAAGCTATGAATCCCATTATCGCACATTTTACCTTTATGTACTTTAGGTTCACAGTTACAATGAGATCATTATAGAGCACACAGACTCCTTCAAGGTGCAGCAAATACCTACTGCACTACTTTACTGACCTTATTTATATACATAAAGAAGTGAGATTTTCCATGAAACTAACAACTGTTCTTTCCTGTTCATTGCAGAGATATGTTTATTTCTTTCCCTGAGAGTCACACAGGGCATTGATTGAATTGCACCACACAACGAGTCTTCAATAGCAAAAAAAAAACTGAAGAAAGATAAGAAAACAATATTTTCAGTGCACTTGAGATTGGTAAAAAAAAAAAAAAGAAAATTCCTACCCTGGTGTCTGGCAAGGTACGTTTTTTCTGAATGTGTGTGCAGTCATGCAATTCATCCTGGAGTCTAGACCGTACGTCCAAAACAAAGCGTGAGTTTGTTTAAACAGCACTTCCTCTTTTTAGGGATTGCAACTCTCCAACTTTTACTACAATTTTCATACTAAATCCTGCTGACCTGCTTATCTGTTTACTAGATATTAACATTCAGTGACTGTTTAGCAAGGTCAGTCAAAACAAACAAAAAAAAAAAAAAACTGTNAAAAAAAAAAAAAAACTGTGATATGCGATAATAAATTCTAGTTTTAAGGTGATCATACAAACACAGCCTCAACAGAAAGTCAGCCACAGAATCCACGCAAATTCTGACGCTTTGTGATGATGAGGCCTCTGTACAGGCCAACATGGAAACAGAGAAATACTCCAATGCACGGACAGACTAAAAGGCAGATAAAAACACTCGCTCTCATCATTGCTGATCTTCAAACGTTGTCAAAAATTTTTTAATCATTATTGCCATTCTGCGTGATGCTGATTCTAATATCCAATCAACAATTTCCCTGCTGAGGTGAGCAGTGTGAGACTCCTTTGGGCCAAGCAGTTTCTACTGTCATAACAAAAGCATTTTCTTCAGAGATCCACTTCATTACCCTGACTAATATGGAGCAAAATATCTATTCAAATAAGCCAAGATCAAATCCAGAACGATGAATGAGAAAATGCTGAAATGGATTATAGGCTCACAAAAAAATAATAATACAAAATCACATTTAAATTAATTACAAATGAAAAGAAATGAAAAACACTCAGTGTCCTTCCATTTCCTTAGCTATTGTCTTGGTTGCGTTCATTTATTCTCATCATCTATCATTGCCAAATGTCATCAATATGCGTCCATGAAAACACAGAATAATTACATTTTACCATAATCAACATGACGACAACCACCGTGAGCAATTGACTGGCCGTTGTTTAGAGGAGACGGCACATTGTGAGCATTTGATTGGCTGCTACTAGAAGAAAGACTTTCTATTAGCAATTGATTGGGCAGAATGATTTTCCACTTGAATGATGACTGACACACACCATTATTGTGTGACTTTGGTGTGTGTGTATGTGTGTGAGAGAAAGATTTGCCATTGCATTTAAATGGTATTCTGAGAGCTCTGATGGGGTCTGCAGGGTGGGTGGAGTGGATTGTGTGTGTGTGTGTGTGTNGGGGGGAGCAGCACTGGATAAGTCACATGTGACAGTCTGTCAGGTCAGCTCTCATCAGGGGGCATACAGCAGACAAAGCAAATACCACACACACACACACATTTTACAAACACAGACAGTGGTGGAAAGTAAGAATGCTTACTTGTGCTTCTACTCCACTATATTCAGATGAAAATAAACTTTTTAGGTCGCATACTTGTTACATGTCATGACTTTAAATTCAGCATGATAGAAGCTGAAACGCTCCTTTTTCCAGATGAAAACCTTGCTTCTCAGCCTTGTTTTAGTGTGACGGTTAAAGATGCATTTTAGACATCATCAGTTTAACACAGAAAAACAGTTTCCTCTGGTACAGAAAAGCATGTAATCCTTAAACTGAGCTGAAAGCATGAAAATCTTTGGGGATACATGATTTGTCAGAATTTAACCCTCTTACAGGAAACATTCTTTATAATGACTTCCTTTAGTTTTGGTACGACAGTAATTTTTGAGTAAAGATAATAATAATGGTAATAATACTAGCGAACAAATATTTCTGCAAGGATACAAGTTTTCAGAGTTTTCCTAAATTAGCAGCAAATATATAATGAACTGAGAAATATCCCCATTCAGAGTGTTCAATTATAGATATGTGAACCATTATTGTGCTGCAAATACAACACAATAATGATATTAATAATGCTATCTATATCAATTAATAACATTTATAAAATGATTGTTATAGGAAGGCTGTGAGGGTGGGTTGGTATGGGGGGGTGCTTTGTTTTTGGCTGGGGTTCAAAAATGTGAAATGTTTTCATTAAGTCAATTGTTCCTGTTTTGTACTCGTTGATCATTAAAACTGTTGAAACAAAAAAATATATTTATAAACTGATGTTTTGTATGAAGAACCTTTATCTGGGAAATAACTAATAACTGCAGCCATCAGATAAAATGAACAATATCACCATCTGAAACATAACACAGCAGAAGTACCTCAAACTGTACTGAAGCACAGTTCTTGAGTGAATATACTTGGTTACTTTGCAGCTCTTGTGCAAATACAGTGATTACTGTCATCTTGTCTGCATCCAGCAGTGTGACATAATCGTGCAGGATATCTGGGCTGCCTCTCACACTGATTCTGCTGGTCGAGAAAGAGCCTCTAAGTGGAGAGTGCAATCAGAGTTCCATCTCCTAAGAAACAGGACGCTGTGACCTCTCTAATGGCATCTTTTTACATTTTCACTCCATGTCTCCCACTCCCTCCACTGATTTCTTCTACTTACATTTCACGAAGATGTGATAAAAGCGCTTTCAAGGGCCACTTTCCATGACAGCTTTTACACACACATCAGAAAGTGTAACCCCATAGAAAAAAAATGCCATTTAACTTTAACCAAGCATGCACAAATGATCCTGTCCAGCTGACTTTTGTGTTTCTTATGATAAAAAGCTACGTCCCCTAACGTTTCCTTGGGATGTTTCCTGCATCGCTATGGCTTGGAGACATATATATGCATAAATCACATATATAGATGCATCAGATCTTTATGAAACCTGATCAGAGTTTTGACTCCTCTGAAGGACACAGACACAGAGCGTGACAAAACAGTTATTAAAGCAGGAGCGTGCGAGAAGATCTGTAGAGCGAGCAGCAGGGAAAGGCAAGATGTGACCATGGAGAGGTGACAGAGCGAGACGCCAAAATGAAGAAATGCAGAGATGAGAGGATAGAGAAAAGAGGGACTGCTAGACTCGACAGAGGGTGGAGAAAAAGAGAAGACCACTTTGAGATGTACGGCAGATAAACAGATTAGAAAGGCTTCTGCTCAAACACTCTCATTCGAAACGTTAAAAGTTGTTTCAAGTTTGGAATATTGAATACGGCTACTCATAAAACATTAAATTTACTATTAAACTGCATTGTATTGATTTTTAAAATTATTTTTGTAAAAGTACAAAGAGAAGTATTCAGTCTGAATTTTCTGATTGATCATGACTTTTCAATACAGATCGAAAATTCAAGTTTAATTTTAACATGGCATTCCCATTTTGATTTTCATTTTTAACGCTGTTTTCAAAAATGCTCAACCAGCTGAATGCATTCTGAAAACACAGAATAAATATAGCCCTTCTCTGGGTTTTGACAAAGGAAGATGATGATTATAGTTTGTCTGGGAAAATAGAAAATAGAAAATAATCCAGTGAACAGACTGACAGCATATGTTGTGTCAATCTGTATGAAAAGCAGCCATTAGTCTAAATTTTAGACTAATGGCTGCTTTTCATAACCATATATTAAGACTCTAAACTATGGTTAACCATATCTGGAACAAGCTTTGGAACTCTGGACAAAAATATGATTAATCATATTTTAGAGTTTTAGACTATAAAATATGGTTTTAAATTATGACAATGCAGATTTTACCCTGTTGTTTTTCTTCTTTTCCTTATGTTAGAATGGAATTACAGGGAAAACAGCATGTTAAATTTTGTCATTAATCTGTCAAAACAAATTGTTTCACAAAATTGCCCAGTCTGCTCAAAAAAATATTGTATTTAAAAAGAAACACAGGCTGTAAAGATCTTTCCTCAGCTTTCAAAAATGCACATCTCTTTTTCATTTCCTCACAATCCAGAACGTAATGATAAAGCCAGAAGAAGGAAACGGCTGGCCTTCTGGGAGTCTGCTCTTCTAGAACCAGCAACCGTCAGGAGAGAAGACAAGGAAAATTACAACTAACTACACCATCATGGAGCAGCAGTGGCCATCAGATAAGACAATGCTGTAATGTGAAATCAATCAAGGTCACCTTGTACTTTCTTGCTCTCTGTTTTAGTGGGTTTAATGTATCTGCCTGAGAGTTTGGGTAGGAAGTTATCAGAACTGGGTGTATGACTCAAAAATATTGTTTTTTTTTTTTTTTTTTNTTTTTTTTTTTTTTTTTATAATACCCAAAATCTCTGAGGTAACCTTGGTGTCCTGTATTTCTTTGTTTGCTGTCCCACAGCACCATCTGGTGGTCAAGAAGCATGAACACACTAATTGTTAAAATGAAAAGAAAAAAAAAAACAGGAATTATTTTTACACNGCCGCCCACACACACACATAATGCTATTACAATTAAAATTAAAGGTACAATCTGTGATTCAAATGTAAACAAAAGGGATGCCCCATGGAAAACCCAAAGCACAGGACTGGAACCTGTTACCACTCTCCAGATGATTAAGAGCAAAGAACAACTAAATATACATTATTAATGTATTCTGCTGCTATTAAAGCTTTGTCTTCATCAGTATTTTTTGTAAACAAAAAGCATAGCAGGTCTATATTTTCGATTATTATCAGTTAAAAACACAAAATCCCGACTTGTCTTCATTAACTCCAACCCTTCATTTATGAATATGACATGAGCTCAAATTTACACGATGAAAAATGTACGTTTATGTGACTGCAAACTAGTTTTAGCTGCTTTCTGAGCTCAACAACAACAAAGAGATTTCACACATTCATGGTCATTAAATACATTCCTAATTTATAAGACATTCAAAAATCAGCAGAAATTAATTTGCCATTTCACCAACACTGTCTTTGGATTGCAAAGCCCTGAAAAGCCCGTGAACTTTTTCTTAGATGTTGCTGACAAAGTTTTCAATGATGAAGTCTTGCTGTTTCGTTTCTTCCTTACCTCCTTCAGAACAGGCAATTTATGGTTGCTGCGGTTTGGAGCAGTTCTCACCAGTCCATCCAGAGTAACATTTGCACTTAAACTGAGACTTCATGAGTGTTACCTGATTTGTTCTCATCTGTCCGAGAACTACGTAATGTTGTCTCCCACCCGTCTTCTTCTTGGGCACCACTTTCCACTCGGCGGGGTCAAGGTGGAGGTAGGTCCTTGAGTTCAGGTTGTTTCTCTGGCATCTTCCTTTGGAGGAACACATCACCTTGCTGCACAGAATAGCTGCTGATGTAACATTCACTACGTAAGGACCCAGAGTCTCATCAATGTAGAGTTTGACAGCATCGCAAGTAGCCTAAGAGTAGAAAAGGAACAGAAGACAGTCCACTAGGGATGTGGCAAAGTACTGACAATATGAAAAGTAAAAGTTAGAAAACAATGAGGGAGGAAGGTACTATGACTCTCAGCTTCACATCAGTCTCTCTTGACTCTCATCAATTAAAGAATCATTTTCAAGACATGAACTAAAAAATTAATAGGCCTCTTCTCGCACCTTAGATTTGGAAAAGGAATTGTCGCCCCAGAGGATGACACCTGCAGATCCTAAAGCAGCACCCTCTCCAATAGTGTAGACCAGGTGCTCCTAAAGGGGGAAGAGGTACAGGAACAAGAGATTAAACGAGAGGCAAGGAAGGATGACAAATCAGGCAATGTGGGCAGCTACCCCAGACCCCCCCCAGGGCCCAGCACAGAAAGAGGCTGTAATCATTTTTGATTTTCCTTCCAATTTGGCACACTTCTCCCAATGGTGCTGGAGGAATTTTATCCCAGTTTCATCAAGTCTTTTTCTTCTGGGTTTCAGCTAAAGCCTTTCTAATGTTTGGTAAGAAGCCAAAGTCTGAGGGGAGCAAATCAGGTGAGGAGGGTGGCTGCTGAACTAGTTCAAAGCCAGTAATGGATGGTAGCCATGATGACAACTGATGTGTGTACAGATGCATTGTTTGTCCATTTTCCATCGTCCAACTCACAGAGCCTTGGGCACCTCTGGAACCTGGAATATTATATATTGCTTAGCTCAAATTAACACAGATGGTCAAAAAAAAACATGCAAGGAAATATATCACATCAAAAAAAAAAAAAAAAAAAAGCCCTGGTACAGTATCAGCTGAAGTAATAATCGTCTTAAGAGAAGCCTGCATTATTTTTTGGTCTGGAAGCCGCATTTATGAAGAGGAGCCCTATGACTAAATATCATCTTAAAGGACCATTCCAATGATTTTGCATGTTTGAGCTCAATAAATACTACCCACATACACGTTACGTTACTGACAACAATTTTCCAATACATAAAACTGTATTTCAGTTTTTGTGTTATTTTGCCAAATCACCTAATCTTTCAAAATCAAATATTCAAGTAATACACCCACCTTAAAATTAAAAGTTTCACCTGCTAACACTTACACACGATTGTAGAAGGCATGATCATTTTTATTTCTCAGTAAAAAATGTTTTCTCCTGGGACTATATTCCCTGGGGGAGACATACATTTTTTTCTTTGTAGCGCTGAATTGGTTAAATTATGTAAAAATTTGATAGACATCATGTTTGCTGTGATGGATTACCTATCTCAAGCATATTTTAAGTCTCTACAAGTTGATTTTAATACTGTAGTGGAATGAACTGAAACCAATGGCTGCCCGGAAGGTAGGAAATTTTTTTTTTTATTTACCACTCCGGGTAGCATGTTTTGGAAAATGGTTTGCAGTAATGTAACGTGTATGCGGGTTATATATTGGGCTCAACCATGCAAAATCATCTTGTATGCTCCTTTAAGGCCCTATAATTTCAGTTAATTTATGCTTGTGAAGTGCGTGTTCCTCATTAAACTGCATTTAATGGATGTGTGGCCAAGTAGAATTCCAGTATGGGGCCACTGACTGGTTTTTAATATAATTTTGGCATGTTGGCACAAGGCTTTTGCTCCAGGAACTAGCATGTTAATCCAGCCCTGCCAAAGGAAAGCCAGAGAATTCAATAACACCAGACCCGCATGTGTGGCATTAAAACATCTACTTACCTGAGGAAGGAAATCTAAGGTGTAGGTGTAGACAATCTGAGTGTACAGGTACACTGGCAGCGCCGATGTCACCTGTGATCCTGCTCTCATGGCTTCCAGGATTCGGTGGTGGGTGTAGAGGAACACTTCTTTGTCGAGCTCACGTAAGTCAAGGTTGAGGTAGATGTCAGGATACAGAGCAGAGGAGACGTTCCATAGCCATAGTAGTTTGTCATTTCTCTTCATCTCAATAGACGGACACTCCCCTGTGTAGTTAATGCTTTTGAAGTTGTAGTAATTGTAGCAGTTGGGAAAACCATAGTAGCCCCACAACCCATTTGGTCTTTCCTCCTGTCCTAGTCTAACTGTTGTCTCCATGAATTTCCTCCCAGCAGCCTCAAACTCCTTCTGGGCCAAGGCATCTATCTGGGCAGGGCTCCAATCTGGATGCCTGGACTGTACTAGAGCCCTGGACCCCTTCATATACACCTCCTTACTGTCCCAGTTTCTCTCCCACACAGGCCTCCAACTCTCCCAGTCCATCACAGCAAGACCCTGGAAATCTCTGTCAGGGATTCTGGTGTGAATATCTTCAGCGGCAGCTTTGAGGTGATCATCGAGACTGGCATTCTGTGGCACCCCACCGTTAATAGCCTGTCCTTGGCTGGTGTACCTGGGATATAGGCCAATTTTATCAGAATAAAAGATGGTTATTTCATCACCCATAAAAGACTGGTTCTTGTTCTGGGCGATGCTGAACGTCCCCAAGTCCAGGTCCACGCCATACAGAGGAAGGCATTTGGAAGTTGGGGCATTCCACACAGTGAAGAAGGGCACTTCAGACAAAGGACATGCTTCAAACTGCAGTCCTGAAACAAGGCTGATCACAAGTAAAAACAGCAGATGCACAGGAAGAAAGGAACTCATACCTGCAAAGAAAGAAAACACACTACTGAAGGCACGGAATCATCTTGACACGATCGTAACACACCTTTTAACAAAGATGTCTGGCTTGTAAAGCAACTCTATTTTTGGCAATCAAAATTCAGCTAACTACACATTAACTACCGTAATTAAATCTGTATCACAGGGAAATTATGTAACTCGAGTGCTGTACTTAAATACAAACTTAAACTTTATTTGAATACAATATTTCCATTTTGCACTTTCTGCTTCTTTGCATGTACCTGATGTTACAGTTTACTTTGTAGCTTAAGAATATACTAAGTATACAGCATAACAAAGTCAAGAATATGATAGATTTTTACGGCTTAAACCTGTGGACCTTAAACTAAAACTGTAAGTGCTGCCACCTCACCAACAAGCAACCAATTTCAAGAAAAATCACAGAAATCCTCATGTGTGCGTGTATGCTATACTGACAATTAGTGCAGGATTTTACAGGATGAGCACTCTCACATACAATAATTGCGATTAATTTGTCACAATAACAGAATTTTACGTAGATTTAAATAGTTTTGACCTTCTGCAGAAATTTCCAGTCATCTAGTGTACTTAGAGTTCTCAAACGGATACTGATACAGTCGACGTGACAGTATGTTTACTTTTGATATTTTCAGTGCATTTTGCTGTCATTCATTTACTTAAATAGAAATGTGGATTTTTACTTGTTGGTGGAATATCTTTACATAGTTGTATTGCTATTTTACTAAACTTCTTTGGTGGCTGCTGTTTTACATGACACCAAGATTTTTTTCCAGATCATCAAAAACGGCGCAAATACCTTGTAATCGAACAACATAAAGTAATACAGCTTAAAATAAATGAACTGCGATATTGACAGTAACCGAAGTGAGAATATAACCTCTAACCTTACCTGGTTAAGTTTATTTCTATTACAGGAATAGTGTGTGAATTTGGTTAAACTAGAATCTCGTGATCTGAGAAATCGAAAACGGGAAGAAAACCTGAAGTGTGCACAGATTTTTAGCAGCCAATCAGAGGAAGCGGGCGGATACTTCAAGGACCAGAGGAATTTAAAGACGCAGGCAGTACAAAACTTCCATCCTGTGGGAACACATGTTCAGTTTGAATAAGAAATGTATATCGACAATAAATTATTCATTAACCAGAGTGGAAAAGGTGTTGTAGTCTTCCTCACGGATGTGAAGAAAGTCATAATGAACCTTCCTCCTCTAAATTTAAACTTGTGCCTCGCAAGTCTTAAAAGTAGTAAAAAAATAACTTCTGGCTTAACGGCACCCTACAATTACATGGGGAGGGGGAATGAGGCTGCAGCAGGAAAATAAGAGGACTAGCAGGCTGTGCCCCCCTAAGTGGCCCATGGTGGCATGCTTTTCCCCCTGAAAGAGAACCTAAAGTTTTTTTCCTTCGCTGCAAACAATAACACTTTACCTGTGTTATTAAAAGTCCATTTTCAAATCTATTTTTACCCTTTGGTCTCTGTTCCTCTGCAGTGAATCAAAATTATATGTAAGGGATTATATGTAGAAATAAATAAAAATAATACACATGAAGTTGAACACATGTTTATTTACTTTGACAAAATAGCATACAGAGAGGTGGTAAGTGAGTAAGCAGTAGTCATGTCTTGAACGAAAAAAATCATGAAATATAATACAAAACACTCCAAAATACATTCAAATAAATAGCAACGTTGTACACCTCTATAAAAATATCCCATGTCACAGAGAGGTCATGGTGAAAAGGTAAAGCATGAAAACAATATTGTGCTATTACCAGATTTAAGTGCATCAGTTCCATGTTTTTAACACACAGTTACCTACATATACCGATTCATTCATCATATGCGCAATCACTGCTTGTAAGAGAAGAGAGAAGAAAGTGGGAGAAAAACGTAAACACAGTTATTTCCAGCAGGTCCTCCATTTTAAAAACAAAAAATACGATGAAAAGTTATAAAAAGCTATAACTTTAACATTTCCACAGTGTTTCTCATAAAAATTTTACTTTATGTCATCCATACTTTACAGCAATTGAAAGACAAGTCATCCACTCACTCCTAAAACTTCCCACTCCATCATCTTGTATGCTCTTATTCTTTGCTGTACAAAATGCAGTTATGTCTCTGTATGGTATATTAGCAGAGGAGCAGAGAGAAGATCAGTGAGCTCACACATAGCAGCACTGACGTCATAGCTTGAGGTTCTCTCCCGTTTTCCTGCTTAGGGTCTTTCTCATCACAGCTGTCTCCCTGACAGCCGCTGTAACACTGGCACTGAAAATCCTTTTGAAAACTCATTTTCTCTGCTTCGTCAAGTTCACCGCTGACTGTCAACTTGCCTCTCTGACTTATGATGGTGTGGCTGAGGGGGTTCAGGTGCAAGTAAACATCGCTGTCAGGATTCTTGCGCAGACAGCGGCCATGAGAACCACACAGGGTCCGGCTGCATAGCTCTGCTGCCGTGGAGACGTTGAGGAGGTATTTACCCAGCGGACCTCGTAGATATGCATCCAGCTCAGAGCAGCTGGTCTGGAAATAAAAGAACCAAAAGACACACTCATTACTCAGCTAATCGAGATTCACAGTGAGGTCAAGTCTGTACAATGAAAATTTAACTCCAGAACTATCCATGTTTTCATTCAGACCTACAGGTATGGGGTTCAAAAAATTGAGCAGTTTTTTGAACAAAGCACAATAGTGGTCTGTATAATAATTATACTCATTGGAGTAGACATATTAAAGGACCATACCATCCATTTTGCATGTTTGAGCCTAATATATTCAATTTTCATACATGTNATTAAAGGACCATACCATCCATTTTGCATGTTTGAGCCTAATATATTCAATTTTCATACATGTAAGCTTACTGACAATCATTTCCCAAAGGATAAAAACGTATTTCAGCTTTCCTGCTATTTTGTAAATCTCTTAATCTTTCAAAATCACATATTCAAGCGATACATCCACCTTAAAAATCGATGTTTCACCTGCTAATAGTTACGCAAAATTATGAAGTCACGGTCGTTAAACNCCACCTTAAAAATCGATGTTTCACCTGCTAATAGTTACGCAAAATTATGAAGTCACGGTCGTTAAACTTTTTTGATAAACACAGGACTTCTTTTGGGACTATATTCCCTGGTGGAGAGATACATTCACTCCATGCTTTTTATTGTGCTTAAACGCTAAAATTACAAAACTTCAAAAACACCTGAATAAATGTGTTGTTCACAATAATGGATTACCTATCCCAAGAATGTTTCAAGTATCAACAAGTTGATTTTAACAGCGTACCAGAATGAACTGAAACCAATGGCTGTCCTAGAAGGTACAAAATTTTTTTAACTCACCATTCCAGTAGTATGCTTTGGGAAATGATTGTCAATAACCTTAGGTGTATGAAAATTGAATATATTAGGCTCAAATGTGCAAAATGGATGGTATGGTCCTTTAACAGGACATAAAGGCTGAAGGAGGCCATCTACATTCAGGCAAAAGTATTTAGTTGAATTTCTGTTTTTAGGGGTGCAAAAGTGTAACTGAAAATACCATTCTGAAAAAATGCATCCTGTTTCAGAGATTAGTTTGCAGATGGCTGATTTTAAGATGGTGGATGCACAAGCCCAAAATATAGTATGAGTACCTACATAGACCAATTTTAAAATCAAAATAGCACTTGCAACAAATAACTGCTGACATACATTTAAAGAACATGCATGTGACCCAGATCATTTAGTGTGAACTGAGGTAAAACTGTCAATGATCTAAAGGCATCTAATCTAAATGTGACTGACAATAACAGGACAACTCACCACAGTGATATGTGTGGTAAATTGGGAGATGTTGTATATTTGACCTGTGTGATTAATGTATCGGTTTTATAGTTAGGTGGATTCTTACTTTGCTGCTTGCGTAAGTTGCTTCTCCCCACAGGATAATTCCAGCTGCTCCCAAAGCCACACTCTCCCCAATGGTAGAGACAAGGTCAGTCTGTGAAGAGATGACACAACACTTTAACCTTTCTCATCTAATAATTTATAGGTCAAATAAGGAGCAAAAACATGTTCGGTCACTGTAAAACGCTCAAAAAGTCAGTGGAGCACAAGCCATGAGAAGCTCCCATCTCTTATCTGTTCAGTCTCCCATAAGGAAATAGTCTATAGGGTGTTAGCGAGATTTTCAACTTGACCCACACCCATCCTGCCGACTCGACACAAATGAGTGATATTGGGGTGTCAGGGTGCCGCTACAACAGGAAAGAACTGTGGTTGCCGATAAGGAAAAGCAGAGAGCTGCTTATCCATGAAAATACACTGAACACACACATGCACACACACACACACATAAATGAAAGTTTAACCCACACTGTGATTGGGAGTTGACCTGGGAAAAAAAGGGATTTAATAAAACCAAATATCCATAATGCTATGCTTCTGAAAAGTTCAGTATTTATGACGACTTATATTGTACAGCAACATGATTTTCAAAAATCTTTGTAACACTAAACACACACTGATCATTTAACGAAAATGCTAAAGACAGGTTGAATCAAATGTTTCAGGAAAAGTCACTGCATTCACGACTGGCGGAATTTGCCAAGTTTGAGCATTTGTCACCTCTGTCAGCTGTTCCATGGACTTGGCATACGTGGGCCGAGTGTACACAAAGACAGGACGTGTCAACCCATCTCCTGATGATGCCACACGCATGCCCTCCTTTACACGGTTCCGGACAAACTTCCGTCCGGAGGTTAAGGAACGCAGCATCGTCCCCAGGTAGATGGAGGGGAAGATGGCTGTGCTCTCTGTCCACAACCATTTTAGCTGCTCATTCCGGGCTACCTCCACATCTGGGCAGCGGCCTGTGTAGTTCTCCAGAGTACGACTGTAGTCATGGTTGTAGCAGTCTGGGAACAGGTAGAACCCCCACAGCTGGTTGGGCCTCAGATTTTTGGCATGTTTCAGCGTCTCCAGCATGAATTTCCTGGCAGACATCTCAAATTCCTGCTGGGCCACTTTTGCTACCTGCTCTGGAGGCCAAGTTCGGTTCTTCTGGCGCACCAACTCACGAGAATGTTTGCGGTACACATCCTTGGTGCCCCAGTTCCGTATCCAGAGTGGGCGCCACTCCTCCCAGTCAATAATTGCAAGACCTTTGGCCCCTGGTTCACGTATATACTTCTTCACACCTTCTGGCATCTTTTCCAGGTGATGTGTGAGACTGGCCACCTGTGGCAACCCACCATTCACCGCAGTCCCATCTTCCTCAAAGTAAGGATACAAACCCAAGCGGTCCTTGTAGAACATGGTGAGATTCTGTCTAACAAAGCCCTCGTTGGGTGAAGCCACAATCTGAAACTGGTCCAGCTGAAAATGAACACCATAACGAGGGCCACAGTCCTCGGTAGGGACATTCCAAGCAAGCAGCAAAGGCTTTTGGGAATACAGTGGCCATCTCGTGGGTTTCAGTCCTGAGGCACAGACGTGGTCCCGCAGAAGGATAATCAGCAGTAGTACTTTCCAGTCAGCAAGAGTCCAGCACAACATGTCTTCAGATGGGAATGGACAGAAAGGACTGTCACTGTCTGATCTACAATTCACAGGGGAGACTCCAAGTTAGCTTTTATGTTTATTTTTATATTAAGTGACAGTGATATACAGCATAGATTATAATTAATACAGAAAATTTGAAATGATAAAAACAGTAAAATAGAGTTTTAAAAAAATACAGTTAGTTTTCATTCTTACTGGAAGCATCCCTTTTCCTTAGTCAACGTAAACTCACTTCACTTGCTTAAAACTTATTTTGGCAATGAATGAAGAAAACTAGATGTTCAGTTCCCATAATTCCCATCAGGATCCGTGCAGCTGAAGTACTTACCTTTCCTGGCAGACTGAGGAAACATTCCCAAAATCCAGAAGTTGAGAGTTCAAGTCGCGTCTTGTAAAGTGAAGTAAATTTAACCCCCAGCGGTGTTGTCAGTCGCAACTCGCTTACTCCGAGTGCCAAAGCACTTCAGGATGTTCCATTCAGACTGTGGAAAGGGGGGGAGTGGCGAAACAAACCCGACACTTTAATCACTTTGTAGGCGTGTCTAAATTGTTTCAAAGTATCTTCACCTCAGATTATCTATCATTTATCCGTTTCTTAAGACCTGGTTTTGTTTCGGTTACAGTTTCGACACATTTGCGCCTGCGAGTCTACAGCAGTGAATGAATCAGTCCAAGAGGTTTGCCTGCGCCGTGAAACTGATCCATTGTACCGTCATGTCAAGAATCACAGAAGGTCAGAACAGGCCAGAGTGCTACATCCCCAAAATTAGAGCATGCCCTGTTATGATGACCTTTCAATTAGATCATATAGCTTATAAATGAGATAAGGTGTAAAAATTAAACTTGAAACTATAGCATATGGTAGCTGGTCCTTCCCTAGGCTTGTTGTGGCCATAATAAAAATTTAAGAAGTTATTGCTTTGATCAAACCTAAATGTGCATATTTTAGAAATGAAGCCAAATGTGCAAACCTATTTACTAAGCATGTCGATAAACCTCTGATATAAAGCAAACCTCTGCAACTACATCAAATGTAGTAGCAGACTGTATGACAAGGAAAGTAAATGTACATTTGCTGTATCTATTTTGTGACAAGTTACTATCACAAACTTTTACAAAAACTTTGAACTTTTACAGAACTACATTTTATTACAGAATATAGTACTTTTTTTCACAACAGTGGTTTTACTTTAGTAGTTTACAAGCAAAACATATGATAAAGCACATCTATTATCAAGCAAATTTTGTGAATGCTTTTAATATTCAATAGACAACAACAATTAGTAGGCTCTAAGAGGTGGAGAGTAGCTGTACATCGATGCAAGTAGTTAGTAAGATTTGTTACTTTAACAAACTTTTACACAACTCTAGCAATTTTACAAAACTATATTTTATTGGAAAGTATTCGTTTCATTTCACTTTAATTACTGTAGTCATTTGCTTTGTTAGCAGTTTAAAAGCAAAACATATGTTCATAAAACATTTTGCATTGCTAAAACTCAAACAACAAAACAGTATAGGAATTACTTAGATCTAGCACCACCTGGAACAACGTTAAAATACTTTTTGTCATTACGGTATCAATCTGAGAGCGTTAGTGAGTCTTACTTTTGAGTATTTTTACTTCAGTAAACTTAAAAATGCAGATCTTTGACTTTTAATGGAGTATTTTGTAACATTGCTACTCTTTCTTCAGTAAAGCATTTTAATTTTTTTTTTTTTTTTTTCCCCCCCATTAGTGTGCTCCAAGCACACTTCAGATAGGGGATTCAAGGCATCTGGCATGCAGATGTCACTGCTTGCAGCATGTGATGACAGCCACTGGCAATGGCTCAGTGAAGTAACCAAGTACCACATACTGTCATGTTGCCAAGTACAGCAGATAGGATGGTGCAGAACTTGGTTCAGGCATGAGGAATAATGGCCATGAGTAAAAAGGGTAGGTCATGAACTGACATATGATTTACAACTTTAACAACCTGTGTTCATGCTCCCTACAATGCTGTGCAAAGTGGGAGAATGACATACAGCTGTTAACAACTATTACAAGTGTTGCTCTGTCATCACCAATAAAACTAATATCAGATTGTTGCTTCTGCCTATACTACATGAGAAAGTTTTATAAAGAATGAAGGATTTCCTTCTAAAATTTCGGTGGACTTTGCAGATACATGTGAGTTGAAGGATGTTTGAGCACATGATTGGGGTGAGGTGGGGATCTGGAAATGAGATGATTTCCTGTGTTAGTCTGTTCTACCATTTGTTTTCCGCTGAGCTCTGCTGACTCACCTTACTTTGTCATCAGTTTTTCTCTCCCTCCAACTCTTTGTGTGTTTAAGGAAAATGCAGAGCATGAACAACTCAAGTGAATGAGAATAAGGGAAAGGAACAAAGGAATGTCCCATTTTTCCTCTAGCATCCGCTTCCCTTTAACCTCTGAGTCCTGAATGTTACATCAGCAGTAGTCAGGCACCATCAGGAAGCAAAAACAATGGCAGGGAAACTGGAATCACACCCTCCCACCTTCAGTTTGCATCCAACTACTTCATTATTTGTGTTGCATTGGGTAATCCTGCTAGTCAGCTAAGGTGAAAGAAATTTCATTGGAAAAATCAATTTTAAACTTGACAAAAAAGTGAACTCCATCTGATTAGATATCTGACTTTTCAACTATTTTATTCTTTGAGTTATTTGGCTGATTTTACCAACCGAAACTAACAAAAAGCAACCAATTTGAAT
Source organism: Lucifuga dentata (assembly GCA_014773175.1). NCBI lineage: Eukaryota > Metazoa > Chordata > Actinopteri > Ophidiiformes > Bythitidae > Lucifuga > Lucifuga dentata. The sequence goes on from VXCM01000545.1 coordinate 45,560, forward strand.
GAGTGTATGGTAAATTAACATAGTGAGGAGTGCATGAACGTGACCTGAGGCCCATAATTCCAAAGTCTTAAACTACTGGTGTAGCTTTTTTTTTTTTTTTTTTTTTTTTTTTTACAGCTGCTATTTCACATAAACCTACATTTGGTTTCATATATAGATCAGATAGTATTTCACCATTTTCCATGCCCTATCCATGGAAATATATACAGAAGATTTACTGTTGTTTTTCTTAGAGCATATTATTTTGTTCTCAGGTCAGGCAGTATAGTTTCTATGTTTACATTATACCAAAGTAAAAACTACCCCAATCTAAAAAACAAACAAAAAAAATGTATTAACAGTAAATTCAGATAAAATAAGCTACACAATAAGCTTTGTTTTACTTTCAGCAACTACAGTATCCTGGGAAATCAGTGTACTTAAATCGTATCGTGTATAATTTAAAACATATTTTTAGCTCCTTTGTGCCGCTGATGATAATTTATAATGACTATCTCAGGCAACCACGGCCACATGGACAAACATTTCGTTTATAAACGGAAACACCTTGTATAGATTTAAAAAAAAAATAAAAAATTGTGCTACACAGTGTCACATTTATGGAGTTCATAAATTTGTGTGACTTTAGGACAAAGAGTTCATCCTTTGAACAGAAAATTTAAAGCAAAACATCAAAAGGCAGCATACAGGAAATACATCAAAGTGTCTGACCTCTGGCCCAGAAACACGCCCAACCACATTCCACACAATTACAGATACCAGAGAATGGTTGCAAAGGAAGCCCTACCCATTTATTGTGGGGCTTTGGTCAACAATAAATTGAAAGATGCTTCCATTGCCATGACAAATTAGATGCTATAGTAAATGGCAATAAAAGCATATCCCAAGGTCATAGTTTTCCCCTCACACATATGATTCCATTACATTTTTGGTTTTCTGAAAGTTATTATGCAGGAGCATCTTTATAGTACTACATAATAAACATACAGTACTATACATCATTCAAACCCGAATTCATAAATAAGGGCTTCTGCTGCCCTCTAGCGGTGTTGCACCATAATTATTGTGATAGTGTTTTTATTTTAAATTTCTTCACATTTCTATTTCCATACCATGAAGCAAAACAATATGTTAAAAAAAATCTTGCTTTATAGCCCAGCCAAGGCAGACTGAAATTCAAAAAGGCAATGATGAAAAGCTAAAAACAGAATCTGCAGATGTTAAGGTCATACTTAGAGATGTTGTGGAACAATGGGAATTACTGACTGCATGCAAAAACGACCTCTGAATTAAATGCAACCATAAGCTGTCCAATTATTTTTGAGAGCTGATGCACCACTTTAACAACCAGTTTGGTTTTCTTAAACTGATCATTTCTGCAGCTAGAAATTTTAATATCAACCATTGCATCAGTTACAATCCAAAGTAACACAGTATTGGATCAAAATGTTGCTGTTATAATGCATAGGTATGAAAACAGCTCACAAATCAATAAGCTGTATGTTTGAACAGCAAATAAGACATTTTTGGCTCATGATAGTTCAGCAAAGCATTTATTTATTCAAGTATTTTAAACTAAGAAATACAAACGTATTTACAGTACATTATGTTCACTAGTGCCGGTCTGAGCTCCAATAACTGAGACAGACTCAGTCATGACAATATATTACAGGACAATGACCACATACACAATAATTCTCACAGTCCTTCATTATCCAACCCCATACCTACATCTTCCATTCCTCTCACACACATTCTCTAAAACAAACCTAAGGTGCATACATGTACACATACTATACACACAAATTGTAACACTCACCACACTTCACAGATGGCATAAACATTAAAGTCTTTTCACATCAAGAATGTATTATCTCCTGCAAAGATACGCAAGAGAAATACAACATAATTTGATGTAATCTCTAAGTCTGTTACCAGATGCAAAACTGCTAGGTAGTAGAAAAACCTTGACATCGCTACGTTTCTGAAACGCAAAGTAAGGTTTTATTAAACAGAGCACATTCAAATGTATTTGCCTTCATGCAATTTCTATTCACATTGCATTTTGTGTGAAACACTTTCTCCTCATTTTTTCACACATAACTGTTTTGTATGTAAGTTTGACTTTTATCTAATTTTCTCTCCAGATCCCAGTTCCATAAGTCTTCACACCTCACAGAGGATGATGGGGAAATCTACATGAATACAGGGATGGTCAAGTTTCACAATTCCCTGGGCAAAAAAAAAAAAAAAAAAAAGAAAAAAGAAAAAGAAAACAACAAATACAAAGAGGCAAGTTTAATGGAGATGATTCAAAAAAAACAAATCATCACTACCAAAACTGCCAAAACTGTCGGTGGGTCACACAGGAATTCTGATTCGAGTCCATCTACTCACCTGCGGAATCAGGTTTTTCTGGATCCTCCTCAGCTTACACTTCTTCCTGCCATTTTTTGTCACCACTGTCTCTTCATAGAATTCGTGTGCAAGGTCACCATCCTCATCATAGTACAAAGAACTAGGGACAAACAAGTAAAATTTAGTCTATAAATGCATAGCAGAAAAGGAAATCAGAGTCAAATGAATCATGATATTTCACCCTATTATTCACCTTCTCCTGGTGAAAACAAAGGGTGTTGCACTTCTGGAACGTGCCAAGGACTGCTCGTTCCCTTCACTGGCTGAATCTCCACCAGCTCCAGTGCCTGAAAATGGCCAGACACCTTTGGCTTTGGATCCACTTCCTCCCATCCTCAGAGATGAGGCATAGTCGCTAGTTCGAGCTTTGCACTCAGTGCTTTACCAAACCAAGATCTGAAAAGTAGGAGTGCAAAAAGAAAAGACACATTCCCAACCAGACTTTCAGTGTGTTGTAATGAAAGGCTTTAACAAAAAAAAACAAAAAAAAAAAAACTGGTGGATTCCTTCTCATGTATTTGCAATATAGCCTACTTTACTATACTGTATACTGTAGTTGTCTACTCATATTTTAAGGAAAGGGACAATACACACTCACACTGAATTCATTCATGAAACACAACTGAATCAATCAAACCACAGCCGCGTTTTAACGATGAAGAAGACCTGTTGAGGAAATATCATTAAACAATTCGTTCACTTATAACGGCCATAATTAATGCAATTAGAAAACCTGGCATTTATAGTAAAGCGATGTGGTCGGTTTTAGTTAGCTATTTAGAGGCTGTGCATCTAGCTGGGCCATACAACCAAACTAGCACCCTTAACCCGCTTGCGTTTCTCAAAAACATATAATCCTCACTTTATACCTAACGCCACCTGTGTTTCTTACAAGCGAAATTCAGTTTTCTTTCAGTCTGGCTAACGGTAATAATGAGTTTATGTCAGCTAGCCTATTAGCTTCTGCCGTTGACTGACATGGGCTAGCTAGCTAAACGGCTACCAGCCAGACACGAGAGCTTTTGTCGGTAAAACACAAAAAAGATCGTTTCTGTCCTCCACCTATAAAAATTATATTCCACAAATATGAGTCCGTTCAACATCCTACCTGATGATAAACTGTCAAACCGTTATTATCAAGCTGTCATAACTTTTAAGCAGCAACTAGCTAGCGTTAGCTGTTTTGATCGGAGCGATGAGGCGATCAGCTGATCATGTTCTGTTAATGGGCATACCCCTCTTAGCATGTAAACATCACCTTACGCATGTTCATTTTAATGTTGATATCCAAAATTTGTTTTGGTCTATATTAACTGTATAGTGTTTAAACTACATGGAAATATTTTACACTTTCAGTACCATAAGAGCTTTTCACATTCATTTATATCTGATTTTTGAAACAATACATAAACGTTGTAACGCTTAGAAAATTCTTTACTGAACGCAGAGCACATTTACATAACATATAAAAGCTGTTAAAACATGAAATTTTGTGCATCAAAGTGTACAATAAAAGTGGACTGTAACAGGAGACAAACGTTTTGTAAAGGAAAAATGCTGAACAAAGATAAAAGGATGCGTGACAGCTTCCAGTCAAAGAAACATCAAGATTTCAGTCAAAGTGACTCTCTTTAACATTCATAATTGCATACAGATGTTCAAACATCAGGCATACTCACAGACAGTAACACAAACAAAGTTACACCCATCAGGGGTGTATAAAGGACTTGGCAGACTTGAAACCTGGGTCAAATGACAATCCAAATATCCTCAGTACTCAGCAGTGGTTGGTCTACTTTATGTTTGCAAAATATCAGGAATGCATCTTCCAGATATGTAAATAACTGCTTAGCTTTAGCAGTGCTGTATCAAATGCACAGTTGATAGGGATTTTTAATATCTTCAAATGACAAAACTATCACTAAGATGTCTTTTAAATTAAAAGTGACATAGCTGAGGTACATAGGACAATCAAATGCTCCCCAGTAAGTGAAGACATTTCCTGGACAAAACCAGTGTCCTATCTGCCAGTCTTCAATGCTATCAGCACATTCTCTCAGGCACATCAGACTCTCCAGGTGTAAGGCACTTTTCATCTCTCGCATCACTTCACACGCACATTCGCGCTAGCTCTCTCTCTCTCTCTCTCTCGTCTTGCGCCCTCTCATTCTCTCATTCACCGTAGAGGCGTTTGAGCTGTGTTCTCTGGGATCTTTGGATGCAGTGGTGACTGGTCGTCTTCAGGCGATTGTCCAGTCAGGAGGTGCATATTAACCCCGAGGTCATGGTCATCTCAGCCAGGGGTTGAGCCAGCCAAAGCCTCTTGCATCTTGGTGCGAGCCAGAGCGTATCGTTGCACTATCTGCTTAACATGTTCCTCCTCTTCACGCTGCAGAATGCGCAGAAAGTTCTTCAGCTCAGGCATGGAGAATGCATGCCACTGTAGGTGAAGAGAAAAAAGCTACTTTAGTGTATGCAGAGGAAATGCATTTAATCTTTGTGTGGTCCACAGTGTGGTTTAGTTCCTTTACTGTTACATTTGTGTTACACTCACATTGACCTCGCCGGTTTCATTCTCTTTAAGCACAAAACTGAGTACTTTCTCATTGGGTCCAGCGCGCAGACGAAGGGGGAGTGGGTGCTCATCATCAGACAGCTTACGAAGATAAACTGGATGAGATGGAGAAAGAGTTTAAAGCAAAGCAAACATAAATTAAATGAGATTTTTAAAAAAATCTTTGGCTATGGCAGGATTTCAGTACATCGTGAGCTTTATGTAAAAGAAGCGTACCTTGGTCGTGACGCTCACTGCGCTCAAAGAGAGCGAACTTGCCAGGATTGTCCACAACGGTGAACTTCTTCAACAATGCCTCGATGACCTCACGAGCAGAGGTACATGAGCGTATGTGAAGATGTTTGGATGCATCCTTAGGCAGGTAGAAAGAGGTGTGACGCTTCACTCCACCAACCTTCCTCCCTCCAGCCTCATGCCCCGCACTCCCTTTCTTTGGTGGTGGCACCGACACGGGCCGCACCAGTTTGAACTGTACCTTTATGAAGCCAGTGTAGGAGCCATCTTTGTTCTGTTGAAGAAGGAAAAGAACACTTCACTTCATGAAGAAACCAGTTACTTTAAAATGCAAGGTTGTGATGTTAATCATCAGTACTCACCATGTTCATGAAGAGATTGCTGTTGATTTGTGCATTGTACTCCTTCACCTTCTGTTGAAAATCTGCAATTGTCAACTCTTGCTTCCCACACTGAATTTGTTCATCCTATAGGACAGTAACAGTTCCAGAGTTAAACCACCAGGTGTCAGTACACACATGCAAAAAGTGAGTGGAGGAGCAATATACTGTATTATATTAATATAATGTCTGTGAAGGTTAATCTCAGTCATTTGGATGTTAAGATGTCTACAAGGTTTAAGTTGAGTCACTGGACTGGAAAAAAAAATAGTTTGAAAGCTATTTTTAAAGGCTTTTTTTCAGCCCAAGTGAGGCAACTTTAACTGTCAACACAAAAACACGATCAGTGTTTGCTGATCAGTTGTGGATAGTCTTTAGAGTCATTTTTAAAGAAATCACTCCTGTAGAACACTTCACAGAGACCAGGATTCAATTAAAGAAACTTTTTTTTTTTTAAACACATTCTATAATCCAAAATGATCTTCTCAGCACCCATGATCCCCAAATTTACTTTACACAGTGAACACAAACTTACTTAAAGCTAATTTCAAACAAATAAAAGTTATGGTTTTCATGTGGAAGCAACTGCAATTTAAATTAAAGTTTGAGCTGAATATCATCTAATAAGTTATTATCCCAAAAGGACTGCTATTTACTAAAACCAACATAGAATGGTTTTCTTAGTTGACCATGTGTTAACCACCACTTGCATCAGACACCAAACTTCCTGTCAACGTTGCAGAAATGATGATGTCAGCTCTACCCAATCCTGTTCATCTCCTCTGCTCCCTCAGTGGGAGGGCTAAGGGAGGGAGGGGGGACTGTGGGAGCTGCAGCTGTCTGCCGTGAGAACAGTGGCCCTGCACTGAATTCTTTAACTTGGTATTCATGTAAAAATAGCCTCCTTTCTCAGGCTCTTACTTGTGGGAGACACAGTGTCCTGTTGTATTACAGGCGTACCCTGTAAGTCAGCTGCCTCCTTAATGCTCACACACTCTCAAGTCATGTTTCAATCATGCATATTTGGCCTGTAGCATCTGCAAGATGGTACATTCCCATTTGACACAGCAACCTCAGTTTCCTGTGTTTAATGACCAGTTGGTATTTCCTGTATAAAAAAGAAAATTTTACTAAGCTAAACAGAACTCTACAGGAGCTCAGGTTTATTCTCTGTACTGTATGCTAACTATCCCTCATTTGCCCAGTAAAGTAAACAAGGTAGGAGCAAAGATGTGTTTCCTGAGGAGTAAACTTCACAAATTAATAATAAGAATATTCTATTGGATGCTACTAACATCAGCACTGATAATGATGCAGATTCCTGTGTGATTTCTGTGATATTGTTAACAAATAGTTTTGGTTGAATACCAGAAAAGTGTAAAAAGGCTGAATAGCATTTCTTATTTCCAAACACATTTCAAAATGAGGTGAACTGGTAAAGACTAATGGAAAGCAGCCATAGTTGAAATCATTAATTGAGCTGGATAGCACATACAGATCAATATCAAGCAGTATAAGATCAATAATAGTAATTATAAGGCAGATTGAAAGTCTGTTGATTTAATGTACTGCTGTTAATAGTCAATAAATCAATACAAGGGTCAAGTTGAGCTTTCCATTATAAAAGCAGGAAAAACACATGCACAAATTGCAAGTTCTCTGCACGCAGTGTGTTATGTCAAAACACTGCTGCATGTGCCAGCAACATAAAACAAAAGGCACGGCTTCTACACAGACAGCATTTCATTTCCAGTTTTTCAGGAAATAGCATCTGTGGCTTAATTTAAAAACTGTGTGGGTGTGTAACAGAAGGAACATAAAATGCTCAAAATAAAGTGCCCTGTTATGAATTAATCAAAAACATTCCATGAGTCATTGTGCCTGAGCTTAAGTGTCTGTGATGAAAAAATTAGTGTGAATAGTGCAGATGTGAGAGAATGGTGGGTGTTGGAAACATGAGAGGCGAATGTGCGTCACTAAACATGACTGCAGATTGTTCTCAAATCTCCACTGGGTCTGTGTCTGTTTCCACATAAGTAAAAGGTGCCCTTATATCTTTTTGAGGAAGAAGAAAACAGTATGTGTTATTAGTTTCCCAGCCACAATGACCAATGCTGTTCCACATTTTAGCAAAAGAATTTTAAAATAAGACATGTTTTAAGCTTTTAGACATTTCTATTAAACATTATTATACTTATATTCTGATGATAAAAATATATAATTACATTTAAATATTAAGATAATATTAACATATTAGCTAGAGTCTTACAGATAGTGTTTTTTTTTTTTTTTTTTTNTTTTTTTTTTTTTTTTTGAGTCCAATGTCATATGAATATTTTAGAATTAGAAAAATCTGATGAGTTATTGTCCATTATTAGTTTTTGCATGAAAAAGATCCCTCAAATTTGGTTTCTAAAGAGCTCCGACATCTGCACAGAATTTTGAACAGTCCACTGGAAATGATAATTAAAAACACAAATATTACATTAAATTTCAGCATGAAAAGCATTCAGTACTGCAATTTCTTTTTGAACATCTAACATATATGTAAATATCCACATATCTGGATAAGGGCATGTGAGCTAAAAATGTTGGCCTGCTGATCAGGCTCTATTATAGATTCATACTTTCATTAAGGTGCTGCTAATAGGTTATAAAGTAGCATAAAATGAAGTGACATACTCTTAGAAAATGTATTAACATATTAGCAATTCAAATAATATGTTGACATTGATACTACTTATTATAGTGATGCATCTCTTAATACAACACAGCTGTTTCTAATTTACAATCGTGATAAATGCAAACTGTTGAAGTGTGTGTTGCACGGTGGAGTGGGGGTGGGGGGATAAACCATCCAGACATTCACTTGTGAACCCAAAACTGAAAAACCCACGACACCATCCTTAAGTTTGCATTTCCCAGGTTCAATGTCCTTATTCAGATACAAGCTGGGAAGCATCCTCTCCTCCAGGTGCCCTTGAGCAAAACACTAACTCAGCAAGAGATCCTCCTCTTTCAACTCCCCGTGACCTCTGACCTCAACAACTACCCGATAAATTATACAATTAAAACCTACCAAAACAGGGTCAGAAATGTAAAGAGTAAAAGTTCCATGTAATTTTCTCCCCCCACTGGTCTCACTGAGTTAACGCGTATGTTAGCCGTTACTTCCTGTTCTCACCTGCTTTACGTTAGCTTTCCGGTTTTTGGGGAAGAAAGATGTCCGGGCGGTGAAATACTGCTCGAACTCGGAGTCGGATTCCTCGTCGCTGCAGTAGCCGCTGCTGGTGGAGCTTCCCCAGGTCATCTCAAAGGCGGGGGTTTTCTCCGAGCTGTTAACCACGTTTGTCATACCGAATCTTTTTTACCCTGAACCCACGAAAACTCTGCTAAAGGGAACTAAGTTGCAGCGACAGAAAAAGCGCCACAGAATTGTCTGGAAGCCTGACAGAAACAACAAATAAGTAATCTCACAGACGATGAGATATCTCTAAAGCTTTGATAACGACACTCTATAACAGGATTTTTCCTCTAATGGCCACGTTTCCACTGTACAAACTGTGTGTGTGAGACAGGATGTGTCAGGCGTCCCCGCCCCGCTGCTCCCCCCGCCGCGTGGCCCCACCCGCGTCTGTTGAGTTCCGTTTAGAAAATACACAAAACAAGCGCAACCAGTCCCGATTGGACGCTGGAGGGAAATACCAATGACTTCATCTCCCCCCATCTCCACCGCCCTCTCTATTTCCTGTGTGAAAAAAGTCATTACTTTCATAGAGATATTCTAACAACAAAAAGTAAGTCGAAAGAACTGTAAAACGTCTCAAAAATTTCAAAAATCTAAATAACAATATGTTGATTGCAGACTCAATAAGAAGACATGTCACCGGTTACCACTGGGATATGAAGATGATATCTTATAGTGGTGTTGAATGTTGCTACAACAGTCATTTACATTCAGTTTTCAACATATAGTTGTGAATAAATAGAATCAGTTGTACTCTGTGGGGAGGAGCAGTATGTGCTCAGTCACATGATTACGTCACACCATACACAGCCATGGGCAACATGTGGGTTTCAGCATGTAAGCTGTCTGTACCCAGCACACATTGTACAGCCTACACTGCCAGGTAAACTTTGTGTGTATGTGTCTGTCTGTCTATCTATCTATCTGTCTGTCTGTCTATATCTACATCTATATATGATCTAGATTAAAACTCTACATGAAATGAAATCAAAACCACACTTAGAGAAAAGTGCAGCAGAGTAAGTGTGGCCCTGAGACATCAAGTCCCCTGAAAGCCAGAATGTCATATACAGTGGAGTACATAAGTCTGAGACCACATCGAAAATCTGTGATGTTTTCCAAGTAAATCTGGAAATAATCAGAAAGTCTGACATCACAAGAAGCTCTTTGGAACTGTCAATGCACATCAATGCACATCATCTCACACCGTGTTTACAGATGCCCACAAGTACTTTCTTTCAACGTGTAGCCATACTGCTGCTATGGACAGAAACTACGCTTTGCTTCCAGTACAGAGGGACTTTTCTTATACATGTGTGAAAACAAATGAAATATAAATTAGGTGTTTCATAGTAAGCTAAAGATTGACACATAATGTAAGTTCTGTTAACTAAGATAAACTAAAATGACTCAGTTAATGTGTTATGACATGCAAAAGTCAGAGTTCTATCTTAATCTAGTTCTAATTTTTAGCATTTTCAGCTCTGAAATAAGTTGAAATAATGCCGGTGTGGTTAAAATATTACTTTATTACAGTTACTAAGTTACCTTAAAATTGTTATCATTAATGTATTTCTCTAATTGTTATTTCTACCCCAACTAACATGGCTTTTGGCTCATCATATCCAAGGTGGAAATGTAGAATATTGCTGTAATGTGATGACTCAGTGTTGACGTGTGATGCAAATTTTATTTTAAGAAGAAAAAAAAAAATAATCAGAAACATTATGCAAACTGCAAAAGTCGCTGGACAAACATGAATACATACCAACACGTGAAGATGTAAATGTATCAATATAAAAAGGCAGGAGATGCAGACGTGACCTATTCTTCACATGTTTAGAAATCACAGTACTGAATAAGTACAGCAAAAACTATAAAGTTAAGAACATTTTATTTCAGGTTTGCTAAGCTATTCTTTCTTTTGTGCAGCAGTACCCATTATCAAGAAACCTGACCCAGCTGACCCAAACAACTACTACCCCATAATCTGGACTTCCCTTTCAGCAAAGGAGAAAACATAATCTCAGACTCTAGTAATGATATCAGAATTTATTTGCCTTCCATCATGACACTGTTGACAGTGCCACATATCAGTAAAAAAATAAAAATTAAAAAAACAAAACCCAACTGTGAAATTGTTTGTACCAACTGTTATGTTCTTATAAAACAAGAAACTGCAGAGCTGTACATATTTATACTGGATTTTATATGTATATATATATATATATATATAATACACACAGAGTATACACACACACACACACATACACACACACACATATATATATATATATATATATTTGCATTCAGTGTGTTCAGTCTTTTCACCATCTTCAAATGAAAATATTTTATGATACAGATATACTGAAATCAGATGAAGTCAGACATCAGATTTCACGATTCAGCTTTTTGGTAGCCTGTTTATATAATATACATACTGGCCCATATTCTGAGTAGGAAATGGCTGCACCACCTCGCAACAGCTTCATAAAGCATAAAAAAGTTGAGCAACACTCGATTGCATGATGCATAAAGCAGGCTTTCTGCATGCATATCTCAACTCTGAATGCAGCCCACGTGTATGCATATGCGTGTGTGTGCATGTGTGTGTGTTTATCTGAAACCATGCCCTCTGACTCACTTTGTTTCTCAAATTTAAACACTTCCCTTAAAGCCCTTGACTTCCTGTAACAAATGCGATGTTGCTATGTGTCCTTCTCTCTTATGTCATGCTGCACATTTGCTTTAAAGATGATCCTGCTTGCTAACAGCAAAAATGTATTCTGACCAAAACAAATACTGAGTGGAAGTTGTACTGTATATTTATTCCAGCAATTAACTGTAACACAGTTCCTGTTTTTTGACCATGAAATGATCTTTTTTTCTCTAATATAATTCCTCCAGTTCATCATGAAATCCAACCATGTACACATAATGTAATGTACAGAACATTACAAAGGCCTGTTGTTTATGGTAGTTATGCACTGGCTAATTTCTTAAAAATCCTTGACAATAACAAATTCTGCTTTCAATTGCATACAATACTGCTTATGAAGCACAAAACAATACAAATCATTTATATGATATTTGTGGTCATTAATTACTGAGGTCCTTACCACGTTTGTGTCTGTTTCTATGGTGTGCTCCACAACGCACGTATGGTCAGCCAGAGAGCCTCGGTCCCAACTGCAGTCCAGCTGGATCAGGGCACAGCAGCGGTAATGGCATGTGAATCTACAATCTGTAAGAGTGAAAAGTTATTGCATTTAAAAAGACACTGTCAACTATATAAACACACATAGAAGATAATGGTGTCAACAACAGAAGTGTCCAATTCTGAAGGGTTGACGTCCTCCACTGGCCACTCAGCGTAACTGCAGGTAACTACTCTTAGCTATTCCTATTCTGTGCAATCACTGTGCTCTGTCTCATTTGTGGACAGATGGATGGACGGATGGACAGACAGACATGAAATAAAACAGACCTAAGATATGTTCAGGCCATGACAAAATGTATTTTCCTGGGTGACTATGGTGTTTGCAAAAAATGGTCGCTCTTATTTTTGCTGCAAGGGCCATGTGAATGTTGATACCTCACAATGATTTGATTATAGTTTCAAGTTCAGATTACTGTGCAGAGGTATATTTACCACACCATGGTTTGCTGCAACACATCAAACCACTGTTATAGTTGGTGAAAAGGAAGTTACAACTCTATGATGTAAGAAAGCAGGAAAAGCATGCAAATTGCAAAACCTACTTATACAATTGCATGCATGTTAGTTACTATCATGCCGGTGTGCCTTAAAAGAAACTTCTAATCAAAGGGCCAATAAATACTAAAATACTAAAATCTATCTGACAAAAAAAAAAAAAAACNAAAAAAAAAAAAAACACATTTATTTTTGCTGATACAAAACATAGCTAAGCCAAGTCAAGCGTATTCAACTGTTATTAACTAACAGAGTTGTGTTAGTACGGAGTTGTGAGCCCAAAGCTACATTACAGCAGTTTCTGTTTACAACATTCTCTGTCAAACCAAACGTATTCATCTTGATCCTGCACACACACACACACACACACACACACACACACACGCACANACGTATTCATCTTGATCCTGCACACACACACACACACACACACACACACACACACGCACAAGCATGCTACATAGAACAACTTACTGGCACACCGCAGACTCTGCTTGTAGAGGCCCCAGATGAAGTCTCCACACAGATCACACCAGGTGGGGTGAGCATGGCTGCAGGGTTGGAAGTTGTGTCCTTCTCCCTTCTCCTCTGAGAGCTGTGTATAGTGGGTGTCACTCAGGATTCTGATGATGCCCACCCGACTTAGCAGGTCTGGGACTTTCCCTGGACTGATCCTCAGAGCATTGGTCCTCTCCAGGCGTGGAGGTGAGCAGGGAGAATGTGTGCTGCTTAACTCTATCTGCTCTCTGTCCAGCCTCAGGTCACGGAGCTCGATGAACTCCCCCAGAGACATTACGTCACTCAGAACTTGGCTTCCTCCATTATCACTGAGAGGCAGAAAAAATAGAATTTATACCTGCCAAAAGTACTAACATAAAATTTTTTTGTGACATTAAGTTTCTATCTGAGAGTTTTTTTAAGTCACAAAAGCCTAAAATATTCTCAAAGTTGCCTATTGCATATTGATGTTTGTCAAATCACACAACAAAGGGAAATAGATGCTTATAACAGGTCTTTCTTACAGCACATAATCTGATCTGTCAGCAGTAACCTCACAAGTGTAACTACTAACACTGCTGATGGCTCCATTCCATTTAGCTGTAACACTGCACAATGCCAGGACTGACCCTGACACAAATAAATGGTATGCACCCATCACAAATGTTATTACTTACACCTGTCTGTGTTCAACATAATACATTGGTTGTTGTTTTTTTTTTTTAAAGATTGAGTAGGCAAGGCTCTCCCATATATTAAAAAGGTAAGACTCATAAAATAATTTAATTAGAAAATGTACAGTTACATTTTTTTTTTTTTTTTNTTTTTTTTTTTTTTTTTGGTGAATCTGTGTTTTATGTTCTATATTTTTTCTCACTTTTTTAACACCATTTCAGAAGGGTGGGGATTTAGTTCCTTGGTCAGTTATGATCCTGCATTTTGTATTGTATTGTGTTGGATTGCATAATACTGACAGATGTTTTCTGTAATTCTGATTCTGCCCCACTATGTTAATAGTGGTGGATATTAGAAAACATTGGAAGCACACGTCAATACTGCAATACATCACCACCAATATCGAAAAATAACCATTAGAGTTAAAAAAAAAAAAAAAAAAANAAAAAAAAAAAAAAAAAATCCCAAGAAGAAGCTGAACATCATAAGTTAGGATTGGTATTGTACACTCTTGGGTACACGTTTGTATATGACACGTTGGTTTGTCAAAGAACATACATGTCCTCTGGTAGCCTAAGTAAGATCAAATTCATATTCTAACGTGTGTATATCCTACGCTTAGCAATAAAACCATATATAATTCTGATTCTGATTAGTTTAAACCACTCCTCTCTAAAACAATAAGAGGCTCATCAAAGGGGGTTCGGAAGATGAATACCGCTATTCAGATGTTTTTCCCCAAATAAAGTAAATCTACAATCGATGCAACAAAATGCTAACTTATATATTGTAACTTACCAAAGCAGAGAATTCAGCTTCACAGCAACAACTCAACTATTCCAGCCAAAGAGAGAAAACTTTCCGTACAAATTATGATCTCCAAATGATCTCCAAGTAACGGAGGTGTGCAGCTTCTACACATCTGTGGAAATATCCGCTCATCAGCGGGTACTTTCAGTTACCGTTTGTCGGAGAAGTAGAGTCAGCGTCCCTGATCGGTTGTCATCTTTAGTTTTAACAGACTGTACGGTACGATTTGAAGAAGGAAGCAGTTTATCATGAAAAGAGAGAGTGAGATGAGACGGAGCGGCTGACATCCGGAATATTTTCACATAGGGGGTGCTTCTGAGTTCAGAAAGCGGCATGCAGAGATCTCCTCCCCTCCAACCATCAGCGTGGACCTGCGTGTCATTCAGTACAAGAATGAAAAGCTAAAATCAGAAACTTTCAAAACTTAGTACCTACATCCTACAGCCGACTCTTCTGCTTTCAAACTTTTAATCTGTTCTTGTGTCAAATGACCAATTACATAAAGTCAACAGTGCAATAATTAGAGAGCAAAGTCTGAAAATATAAAATGAATATAAAGAGATAAGAAGTTCAGAAAACCCTCTGTACTGTTGAAGTGGCTTTGCATTTAAATACTGACAGTTCAGGTTTCTGACTCTCTGTGATGTGGTTAAAAATAGGGAGGGATTTATTAAAATGTTTGATTTGATGATAATGTAATGGTGTGTGATACTGGGACCAAAGGAGTGTAAACTGTCTTTGACAGAGAAGGAAGTGAAAAAGCCTGATGGAAATTTTCACTTGAGAGATGGATGCTAATTTAATTAAATGAGTACATACAAGAGGTTGTAACAAACATGTTTACAAATTAATAAATCACAAGCAGGGCACAAACTTCAGATTAGTAACAAGATGGTAAGACAATAGTTGTTCGTGATGACAAACATTCCTATTAAAATCCCAGTCTGAGAGATCCATATGCATAGATCAGTTCTCATCCCATTTTGTGCCTGGAGTTTCATCTGTCATCAAAAATGTGCTGCGGTCTCTCTTAGCTGTTAATATGCAGCTCCTTCTCAAGTTTCTTTGTGGCCTCAGCCACAAGTTGGCAGACTTTCTTGTGGTTAGGCCAATGCTTCACCTGGCATTCTCTGCAAGAAAACCAGCAAAATCAGCAAATTACACATTTATCTATGCCAGCAGCACAACATCAGATATTTAGAATATATCAATAAAGGAAACATACTAATGTCTGATAGTCATGGCATGTTTAGGCTTACAAGTTGAAAAAGACAAATCTGTGTCTTACCTGTGACAGTACCATTCACTCTGGCACAGAGAGCATCTCTTTGCAGCCTCTTTCCCACAGGATCCACACTTGGGCTTCTCAGGAATTAAACTCTCCATCACATCCAAGTTGTAGGTCTGAGCCAGTCTGGGTGGAAGCAAACAACAACACTGACAATGACTTCAGTTTCTTCAGTGCTCAGTTTGTGGTATGTTTCAGTATTACCTCTTAGCTTGCTGCCTGAGGTCATCTTCAGAGGGGCTGAACATTTCTTTGACTTGATACTTAGCGATTGCTTTCCACCTCCCAGAATTCTCATGCACAATGTGATTCCACATTTCTGGGATCTAAAGGTAGAGAGAGAGAAAAAAAAAGCTTTTAAATACAGAGGGACTGATTCAGTTACAGAGATATGTGCATGTGTGTATGCATGCACCTGTTCCAGAATGAGTTCTTTTTTTGGAGGGCCGGGATCTGTAACAGCAAGGTGAGCAAGGAAACGCTGGAGCTCCACCAGGTTTGGGAGCTGGTCCACCAACACTTCTGTCAAGAAACCTCGAAGCTATGGCACACGAGTGATAAGTCCACAAACAATACAGCAGCAAGTATAATGACAATAAAAACGTTATGTATCGTGGATTATGTACCATGAATTAGGCAGACCGCATAAGAAGAAAAACGTGTTTAGAGGAGGATGCACAAGACTCTCTTGTTAGATAACTACTGTAATAGGAAGAGGATGAAAAAGCTAATAATAGAAGGAAACTCCTTCGTCAAAACAATCTGTGGAAATGAATCTGTGTTCTGATGAGTGAGGAGATCAGATATGATGTTGGAGGACAATAATCTGGCACACGCACACATATACACACACGTACACACACTTTCAAAGCTTCTCTTAAAAGCTAACATCCAGCGGAGACGCCAGATGAAGGAGTTGACGTATATAGTTTAGATTTTAAAAATCAGGTTGCACATTGAGAAACTAAACTAAATGATATTTTAAATATCATAGAGCCCTCACAATATTATTTCAAATTTCATACCTTTAGGAGCTGATTCTTGTTGAAACTGTTGAAGTCATATTTTCTTTGACAATCTTCCTTCAAAAGCAGATTGTAAAGGGCAATCCAGATCTGGCCGTCTAGTTTTGTCATCTTTAAATGGTCCTCTTCTGGAATTTTCTGCCATTTGCCGTTAATGTACTTTTCTAACTTGCCTACAGTGGGGGACAGCAAGCAGGCAGTGAGCTTATGTGGTCGTTTATGAGGCAAAAATAATCATTCTTAACAGATGAGAAAATGTAGCTACATATTTAAACAGCTGGAGGCCATAAGGCCATTTCTACAATTTTATTCTTTGTTGAATTTTACTCAGAATTCATAGTTTCGCTCCATTAACTTTACCATCTTTTGACTGATCTACAGATTTCAACTGTGAATCTGTTCAAAGTTTGGAGTCAGTGCATTGGGTTGTTAGGTTAAATAGTAAAATATTAAATACAAAATAGTAAATAATTTTTTAAACTGTCAACATTATTTTACTTTTTTCATGATACACAATTTTACATTCCACCTTTTAATTAACATATTTGACCTTATTTTTACCCTTCAATTTTATGTTTGATTTATGTTTTTAATTCACTTTTTAATAATTCTTTACATTTCTTCGGCTGTCCTCCACTGCTGCAAATGCAAAATTATTCACATAAACAACACGTTGATTCCTGAGAGCAATACCTGTGATTCCAGAGGATTAATATGCAAATGATGTGATGTATCGTATACCTGCATGGAAGCGACTCCAAGGGCAGCAGTCAATCAGCTGAACCAGCACGCAAGGCATGTTATGGGTGCACAACATGCGATTGATAACACTGATGCTGAAAAAAAAAAAAGACATTTTAAAAACAACACAAGACTTTATCTTGAAGAGTCAGTGTCTCTTAGGTAAACGTTTACTCCCCAAACCAGTACTGGTACCTGACAGCGTGATCAGTGATGTAGCACAGCACGGACAATGCCTTCAACGTGATCTCAAACTCCAATGCAGCACTCTGAAGCTGCAGCTCCTTCACCAGTTGAAAAGAAAGATCTGAATGCTGAGTGACAATTTGAGCGACACAAAGCCAGCCCCTGCAACAGCCTGAACTATGTGTCAAACCCGCAATAATACAGGCAAATCTCATATTTTTACCTCTACAGACGACATGTCTGTTTTCCCTGTCAGGCTGTAGGGGTCATGATTTCCAGCGCCCTCCCTGGTGGTTTTACTGACCATCAGGGTGAGTTTGCGATGACAATAATCAACCAAGTCAAGAAGAGAGTCATCAGCTGCCTCACATGAATCCTAAACACACACACACATACATATGTAAGTATGAGGAAGAGCGTTACAGATGGACAGAAGCAGAGTTTACACTGCCTTGCAATCACATTCATGCTTTACCACATTTAAAATATGCTCTACAAATCTGTAGACTCGCCGACCTTATGAAACATTATCGTTTCCAGCAGGTTTATGATTGTCGCCTCATGGTGAATCTGAAAAGACAGAAAAGATGACATGGAATCAGGTGTGAGCACTGCAAGTTTACCATTTATATCACATCCCACTCACCACAATGTAAAGCTGAAATGTGCTCTTTGGATTGAAGTCCTGCAGCTGACAAAGGATGGGAAACACTTTCTGCTTCCACACCTCCACCAGAATCATTTCATGTACCAAGACAGGGAGCTACAGAAAAATACAGAAAAGACAAACGAGTGATTCTAAGCAATGGGAACAAATAATGCATATGGTTCTCAAGAGGCTTTTTCTTAGGCTACTGTAGGGCTTGTCTGCAGATCACTGACATTTTAATCCACTGTAAAGTATAGTGTTGGCATTCACCTTTCTATGTGACACCAGCAGCTCCTTGATGAACTCATCATGCATAGCAGAAGCATTCAGTATTGCCTGAATGTTCAGTTTCTGTATATACTCATGCTGTTTGAACCACCTACCAACACACACAGAAAAATAATGAAAAAAAAGTTCACTTCCAAATAATTGATCACAGTGTTTACTGAAATAAATATAGAACTCCAGCTTGATGAATGAAACTTAATTAAATCTACATAAAGACATCGAATTCCACCCTTATACCACACTGTGAAGGGATCCTTCTTCACAATTATTTTATTTTTGACACCTACGGTACATTTTTCTTCTAATAAAAATGCTTTAAATGTACGCACCATAAAAGAGTAATACAAAAAAAAAAAAAAAAAAAAGAAAAAAGTTTTTGGCTGAAATCTCATCACTTGTGACTCAGTTAACATATTTCAACTTTTATTTGCAAAATATAATTTTTAATATGGAAGATATAGACCTCTATATATGGTTGAGATGTCCCTCTGTGGTAAAACTTGCTTTCAACTAATCATTTGAAAAAATATTAGCATGATTGTAAAGAACTTTGTTTTTTATGGATTCTAAAATACATTTTAGTTTAAATTTGTTTGAAACCCACTTCTGGAGTACTTGGTGGTACTCCCTGCTATTGGGTCTGTAGGCAATCATCACTTCATCAGTGGACTGTCTATATCTAGTTGGGACAAGGAGGCATCATTTCCTCAGCATGTCAAAAATAGCCTGATTTTGAGGAACCTGGCTGCTTCCCATTTCTGTGTTGTTAACAAAGTGTAGATATCTGCACAGGATTTCAAATCTTTGTCTGAGCATGATATCTGCAATAAGTGAGAAACAATTTTCTGGATTCCATAGCAAAGGATGCTGGAACAACCCTGTGTAGAGCAGCATGGGAAGCAGCATCTTCCCAGATGCTTCCCATGTCTCTGAGAAGTCAGAGACTATTTCACCTACTCCACACAGCACTCACAGCACCAGAGTACAGGCCAGCCATGACATCCAGCAACTTACTGGGAATCCCATGTAATCTCAGGACATCCCAAAGAGCAAGCCAATTAACTGAGTCAAATGCTTTGCAAAAATTGACATAGGCTGCCAAAAAGCTCTGCTGAAATTCATGCTTGTGCTCAATGAGCACCCAGAGAGCTAGGATGTGGATAGGCCTGGATCCTGTTCAGAATGATCATTGCAAGGACCTTGCCTGGCACAGAGAGCAGCGCAATACATATAATATTAACGTGTACGTAACGTATGTATGGGCTTCAACATGCAAACTCACCGGTGTGGTCCTTTAATTTTCTGGTTTCAGAAATGTCTTGCACTAGTTTTAAAGCCCTTTCAATAGTGTAATTATTATCTTTTTTAATATTACACCCAATATTCACCTTTTATAACTCTCCATGAGCTTCGTTTTACATGTAAAAGTCGGGAAAATGTTCACCCTTTTTGTACACATCAACTGTGCGATCAAGCATGTCTTTGAGGCCATGTGGATCTTGTCATTTTCAGAAATTATTTAAAATTTGGGTCTAAAATTAATATTTAACATCTCATTTATTAGAAAATTTGTTTTTATTCCGTTTTACCGAACTCTTGTTGTTAAATGCCTGTATCTGAGATGAGTGGTTTCTGCCTCGGCCTGTGTTGTCAAACTGGCCAACATGGAGGCTCTGCTGTCTCTCACATAAGCACAATATGCCACCACTAATCAAAAAAAGACAACAAAACAACTTTTAGAAAGAAACAACTTTTTTGTGTGCATTTTTTCCCCACCAGACGTCACCTCTACCGCTCGGTTGAGATGTACTAGGAAAATAAAACTTTGATTGCAGTGCTTCTATTGGAATACTATCCATTTTAGCTTAGCTTTTTATTAATCTGAGTATTTTTCCACTGTGAGGCGTGTATTTTTTAAATCCAGAATTGTTATTTCATAGCTATTTTTATTTACCAGGATGACAGATTTTAGATTTACCAACAAAAATATCACATTTCTACTAGAATAGCGTTTCTTGTTTTATGTTATCGTCATGGACGTGGCGATTGCAACATATTGAATAAATCATGGCACTCATTTGCAGTTGAAAGGATTAAACAGCGCCCTCTATAGGCGATATGGCATTTTGAGATAGACCGTAAATTCCAATAAGAAGTGCGTTCAGCCTCGTCCATTACACGTTGTTTTTGGATGATTTTGGAATTTTTAACTAATATAATTTATACAACCTTTCACATCTTATGTGACAAGTCTGCTTTAAGTTATTTAGTACTGTTACATTAGCTGGTCGTTCTTACCTCGGACAGCCCACCTCCCTGATGGAGAAAGTTTCGAGACTTTGAACAAACCCCTCAGCCTCTACTGGCAGAATCACCGAGGAGTCCATTTAGAAGGAGGATACTTAACTAAATTAATACCTAAATGATGACTGAATGCGACCTTAAACTTATTCCTGAAGTAAACTGCAGCTAACTACTCTTTACTTCCTGCCAAGTTGCCAAGGTTACTGTAAACCAAGAACACCACAGCGTAGTTGCTCCTTGTCACCACATGGGGGCAGCATATCTTCATGCAAAGCAACAACAAAAAACGTGAGTAAACTGTCCAGTTTAACACTTAATACTAATATTAGCTGGGTTTTAAGTATTTTCCTCTTTCATGCTGGAAATTAAGCACAGTGAAAGATGTACACTGTGTATACATGCTTTCAAAATTAACTTGATATGTGTGCTGTTGGTGGACATTATCATGGAAGCCATTTCTGCCACTTGTAAAACAATCTACCTTTCAGCATTTCCCCCATTAACTATTTCTTATACTTATACTATTTCAGCACTTAACATCTCTAACCACATAATTACTAGATAGTTAAAATTATGAGACATTTAGTGATATTATCTCATCACTTAGTATCTAGATACAAGATAAAATCTCACAATTATGAGATAATCAGAAATATGAGCTACTAAGTCATAATTCACAGATGTCACAGTTTAGTGGGTTTGAGCAGCACTGGTCCACTCAGTATGAGTTTATACTGATGGGCCTGTCAGGGTTTTGACAGGGTTAAAGGCAACTAGCAGAAGCTGTTGTCAGATCTGGGTTGGATGTTGAGTAGCAGATGGGGATTCCCTGAACCCAGAATTTAGGTTATGTATTTTGAGTTAGTTTGTCACTAAATAGTACATTCTCAGCAATAAAGGCTATGAAACACTATTAGTACACACTATTGACATTTAATGATATCCAGCCAGATGAAAACGGTGTATCAACTGTGATTTAAG
The DNA here is from genome assembly GCA_014773175.1 of Lucifuga dentata. Classification (NCBI taxonomy): domain Eukaryota; kingdom Metazoa; phylum Chordata; class Actinopteri; order Ophidiiformes; family Bythitidae; genus Lucifuga; species Lucifuga dentata. The sequence goes on from VXCM01000545.1 coordinate 67,574, forward strand.
AAAACTGCCACAGTGGGTATAATATATGCTGTATTATTTTCATCTGTACAACATTCATAAACATCACCTTCTTCAAATGACCTCAACAGAGAAGAAGATAAAACAAAGAATAATATTAATCAAACAAAATAAAAATCACAAAATAATACTTTGAATGTTTAATTATTATTCATGAAATCATTCCTCTCTTTGAAGGCCAGTGGCAGTGAGGACATGGATACAGGCATCTTTGGCATCTCTACATCTATCACCTAACAGTCATGCAGTGTTGTGTGTCACAAAGCATATGCTTTTTCACCATTACTGATAATTGATATCAGTTAATCGTGTTACATCACTTCCAGCACACAACAATGTTGGGGTCATTGTCCAAGCGTTCATCTAGCTCCTGGTAACTGATCCCTGTGAAATTAGAGACAATGCCATTTTATACAGAGCTCCGTTACTCAAGCTTTTCCAGTCATTATTATACTAAGAAGCCAAAGGGCTTGAATACTTGCCTGTTTTGCAGCAGATTTCATCATAACTATGGCAGCCAGTGTAAAGGCGAGGGGGCCTACTCCTTTCATCACGGATCACCTTCACCGGATACTTCTGCAGCCGCCGAATCAGAGACTTCATCAGTCCAAACTGAATCAGCCTCCTGGAAATCAAAGCAGTAGACTTTATAGATAAGACTTGTTTATGCCAGTGTCAAATGTCATTTTGGCCTGAACTTTCTGAGTCACATAGTCTTTTCAGGAACTGATAAAGTGAGCAGCATTGACCTCTCATCAACCCTCTGAAGTTGCTGCGAGTAGCGAGAGCAAAGGTCTCTGACTGTTGTTCCAGGAGTCAGACCACAGTACAGCTGGAATACATCTCTCAGACTGGCCCGTTTCTGACCTGACAGACAAAAAAAAAAGGGAAATGAACAAGACAAAATTAATGGTAAAATGTTGAACAGTCATGACTCTTATTTACCCTGCTTTGTGACGTAGCTCAGGCACTCCTCCTGAATGGACTTGTCATCTATGAGGCTCTGGACTTTAGGGGTAGTGCAGTACACATTAGAATACTAGAGGGAGATAAAAAAAAAAAAAAAAAAANAAAAAAAAAAAAAAAAAAAGACTGATCACATGACAGTGATCAACCTAAACTGAACTTGAAATAATACAACATTGCACAATTACGGTAAAGCAAGTTGAGTGAGTTTATCTTGTACCTGGAATATTGACACCAATGTTACAATGCCATAATACCTGTAATGGGAGAAGAGAGTCTTTCAGTTGGTGTCATTTCAGCATTAAGTGTAAAGAAAATGATTTGCTTAAATGTACTCACAGGAGATTCTGCACAGCAATACGGACAAGATTCAGCTCTACATCTGCTTCAGCAGAGATTTTTTGGATGTGTCTAAATCCATCAATATAGGGCAGGATCTGCAGAACAACAAACAGCAAAACTTTAGGCTAACTTTTAAAAACAAAATGTACTTTAATGTTTCCCTGCCATTCATAGATTCATGTTGAGAGAGAAGTATTTATGTAATTTATCAGCATAATGGGGCGTATAGAGAATGTTTACCTGTTGAGTGGTCAGATCCCACTGAGATTTGATGAAGTGGTCTTTGCACTGAGTAAAAACAGGGACATCATATTCCTGGACAATCGGGGGATCCTTTCGTTGCTGGATTAGCTTTAAGTGGATGGTGTTGGACTCATCTAAAACAGAGACATAAAAACTGTAGAGAGACTGGTGAAAGGTTTAAAGACATTTCTTATTCATGATAGTTGTCACCATACCAATATTTTAGGTTCAAATAAGCAATAATTTTCAATATTGCTTATCTGAACCGAAAATATTGGTATGGACAAATATAGCAAACTTTACTTTACATGCTTTGAGATTTTTCCTAAAAAGGTGGAATTTAGGATTTTTCCTAAAAGGGTGTGGAAATGTGGAAACACCATTAGATGCTATTAATGTGCTTTATTACCTCCACCAAGGAGGTTAAGTGATCACTGGCATTTGTCTGTTCTGTTAGCAGGATATCTCAAAACATTATGGAATAGTTTGGGAGACAGAAAGATAATGTCAAAATGGAAGAAGTGGTATAATTTTGGAGGTGATCGGATCATATTCTGGAACCAGGATCCAGAAGAAAGTCTATTAGTCTATTGTTGACAGGGTCCTTTAAGAGACCAACTGTGTGCTGTGTGTGTGTGTGTATGTACGCAAGCAAGCGACAGAGGTAAGAGACGTGTGTGGCAGTGTGTGGAGGGAGCTGATGTTGGTGACAGAGCCAGGTTAGCATAACTGCTGCAATAGTGATAGTAACAGTTAATGCACAACATAAAGTTGAGTTTGCTATAAAATAAGAGGTTGTGGCTCCTCAAGAAACAAGCAAAGTCCCTGAGTTTTTTGTACCGGTTGCTGAACGTAGCAACAGGAGGTTAACCCTGAAATTGGTAATAACTTCGGCCTGAAGCAATAAAGAGAGCTCCCCGTGCTTCCAGACCACGGGCTAGAAGTGGAAGCAGGAAAGGTTAATACTATAAAATCAATGCTAATGGGGTGATTTAAGTGAAATTTAGGATGGTGTCTCATTTTTTGATGGTGGTCATGGCGGAGGTATGAAATCTTGGAGTGAGTTTTTGTCTCAAAGTGGTTTCAGTAAAAAAAAATTTAAAAATTAATTGGAATTAAAATGAAATAAAAACTAAAGCCTTCCTTTTGAAAAATCAATAGCTTTCATTTTCTGCAGTTTCTAATGTTTCTATTTAAGATAAATCTGCCGTAGCAAACAGCCACATTAGGATTTTACCAAACCTACGACATTAATTAGATCAAGATATATCATGTGGCACAAAACAAATACCTATGGGTAAAGTGCAAGCTCCTGTGGCATTGAGCTCCTCCAGTAATGTTGACATGATGGGCAAAAGTTTCTGCTTGCTCTCCTCATTGGATATGAAGCCACTCTCCAGCTGTAACACAATGAACCACACATAGGATAAGAGCAACACAAACATGCAGGTGAACATGTAAAAATGATGTAGGGTGCAGGGTGCATTACTTCCTCTACCTCCAGAGTAGTGAGGTATCCAGACAGCTTCTTAACAATTGGTTCAAGGGCACACGTGTTGGTTTGGGCATCACAAACGAGACCAAGGTTAAACAAGAGGGCATTTCTACTGTACTTTTTGTGTTCAATGCACACAGGACATCCGATCAACTTCTTTCCCATGGCCGTGCTAAAGCAGATATATATTAAAAAATAAAAAAAGCAAAGAGTATGCAATTTTACTAATAGAGCTGCTGATCATTCTCTAGGAAACATTAAAAAAAAAGTCTAAAAAGAAAAAAATCAATAAATTATGGTGAACAGTAGATGGGTATTAGTATACATACACTGTTATTAACTTGTTTTGTAGTTCTGGCTTGGTGATAATATAAACCTGAACAGTGTCAAAGAGCTCCCGTGAAATGTATTCCTCTGGAACCTATTAGGAGAAAAAAAGAGAGGCATCATAAGACAAAATGCATTCTGTAAAACAGACTTACAAGATTTTGTACTGTGTACATCCTTACTTGTGGTGAAAGCACTTGTGTGTAGCAGGACTCACAACCCATTTATAACTAAGGACATCAAATCATAAATTCTATTACATGATAACAATTTTAATTAAATTGAAGGTATTAGGAGACAAATTTGTTTCTATTACTTTATTATAATGAATATTACATATCGTGATACTTTGGTAATTGGGGCAATTTTTTGTTACTAATTCTTTTTGTTATTAATTAATTATAACTGTTAAAGATGCGGAATTATGATGTTGAACCTCACGCAGCAAAAAGAAAAGAAAGCACTTACCTGATAGGTTATTTTGGGGCCCAAAGTAGGATGAAACTCACTGAAAAATATGCATCCAATTCTAGTGGACATGCTCATCATAGACCTTTATATTCAATAAACTTTTCCCCACCTGGTCAGCACTAACTGCTAACTTTAACTAAACTGAGGTACTTCCTTAGCTGTTTGTGTCCTGTCTGCCTTCCCTATTTTGTCAATACTGACAGCTAACACCTAGCTTCACATTTGACGTTAAATGACGAGTTAGCTATCTCCTGGTCTCCTGTGAAGTAATTTACAAATCTGACATCCGAACGACGTCCTAAGAAATTAATAAACCTTTCCAGACTGCCTTAGAAATAGCTTGATTATAAACTCTGTAAGTAACTCTGAATCCTCCATCAAGGGGAACAACAATACTGCTGCATTCAAGCTCTTCTGTTATCTATTAACAAAAATGACACAAGACAAAATAAACAAAACATAATACAAAAATGCAACCTGTAGAGAGCAGAGAATGCCTTTTGGATGATTTAAATTAATTAGCTAGCTGCATGCATCAATTTTACCATCCGCCGTTCACACAATTTCATTATCTCGGCTATCTTAACGCGTGGGTATTGTTGGACTTTGTTGTTTTCGATAGTCTCTAAAGGCATCACTATTCACCAGAGTCAGTTTTGCGCGTTTTCAGCGCATACCTACGCAGTCCTCTCCTAATATTTTTTTATTACTCAACCTGAACTTCTACTTTTCTGACTGAAATTTCCTACAATATTCTGATAAAAATTGAAAATATTTGCTTGTTCATAATAATATTAATAATAATAATGATAATAATAATAATAATAATAATAATAATAATAATAATAATAATAATAAGACTCTAAAACAATTTATATTTGAAGAAACCTGAGGATAAATGAAGTGTTTCCCTCGTGTTTTTATTGTTATTTCTTACTATTATTTTGATTATGTATTGGCTACCTCTGCATTATCAATCATTGGCTTTTGTTTATTTATTATATGTAAAGGCAACTTATGACCTTTGATCTTCATTGTTGATGAATATTTCATTGAATTGTGTCAATGTCAATGTCATTTAATGTGTTTAATAAAGTTTTTTTTTTTTCAATAGCTGGGATAGGTTTGCTGTGCCATGTGTTGACGGTAGCTCTTTAGCTAGTAAGCCTATCTGACTACAATATGGTTATTAACTTTCATATGAAACGATAATAAAGATAATAAAGGTGTACGTAGTGAAATGATAGGTGTAAAGATGAAGCGACAGTGTCTATGCCAGATATCTGTTTAGAGTAAATTAGCTGAAGTGTATTGAAGTGCAGTTAGCTACTAGCATGTTAAGAGGAGCGCTGAGAGCATGGCTGACAGGCAGGAGCAATGGATCAAAGGTAAATAGATTTTGCCTAGGATCAAAGGGAAATATATTTTAAATAGATGTCTGTGTAGCACTCATTGCTGTTGATAGTAGGTAGGATATTGACTAACTGAATAACTATAAAAGTAAGTGCAAAATATTTTGTAGTTATAAGCACATCATTACAAATCAGCACATATAAGCACATCATTACAAAGAGTGATGGAGTCAGTATGCAGGTATTGAATAGACATTAATGACAAATGAAAAACAATATTATTGTTAACATATGCAATTAAATATCTGAATCTAATGTAATCAATAAATCTTACTTTTATTAAGGTGATCATATTCAGTGTTTGTTGACACATAAATGAAACTGACAGATTAATGATTAGAAACACCATAATTTACCTTCATTTACATACATGGGAGTGACGAGATGGACAAAATATTAGAATGCACTCCAACAGAATAACATCATAATTGTTTAATCCTTAAAACGTAAGTGAATATCTGTCACTAGATACGAGAGCTCCAAGTTATGTCTGATTATTTTGTGTAACTTATAGTGAAAAACCTAAAAGTAATCAATTTACAATGATATTAAAAGCATTAAATTCAGGATTATCAATCAATTAGTTATCACATATAAGAAACTCTAAGCACTATATGTATGGAAGTTTCACCTAAAAAATGACTTAAAATACTATCAAATTATCATATTTTCAACTAAGTGATTAATCATCTAATTATTTCAGAGTACAGATGAGAGGAAATTCTTTTTGTTTCCAGAGGTAAGGAAACAGTTTGTAAAAGCATGGCTATGAATTTATAATTCTTGAGCATTTCTCTTAAATCCATTGCTCTTAGGGAATGCGGGGCTCACGTTCTGTGCGTCATTGCAGTGCTCCAGCCTTTCCTGCAGCCAAGATCACAGCGCTTCAGGCTATGGCCTTTTGGAGGAGGCACTTTGAGGAGAATGGAGTGACAGAGCCGGACCATTCTAGTCAGTACATCACTGCTCATATACTTGGGGCTAAAACGGTGAGTTGGAACTGTTTAAAGTCCATTCTAAATTGCCTGATGTAATTTCTCAATAACAATATTCACATCTGAAAGCATCCCTGTTCTCACGTGCCATTTCTTCTTCCAGATCGAGAGTATTGAGCAACACAAATTAACTGAATTCCTCAGCAAAGAAAAAACAGAGCAGATGTGGAAGCTCTCCACCAGACGCCTCTCCAGGTAGAATACACACCTCTGTAAACATATTTTTTGCTGTGTTTACTGAGACTGATTACTAATTCGTCTTTGGTGTAGGATGCCTGTGCAGTATGTGATTGAGGAGTGGGACTTCAGAGATCTGACACTGAAGATGAGACCTCCAGTGTTCATACCAAGACCTGAAACAGAGGTTGGAGAGGAGAACAGTGGGATGAACTGAAGGGTATAATGAAATGATTAGACATACAGTATTTTCACAAGTGTTTTATCTGTGTTTTGCTGCAGGAGCTGGTTGAACTGGTGCTGACTGATCTGCAGATGAATCTGGCTGCAGAGGCCCAGCAGACATGTTTGGAAGTGGGATGTGGCACTGGTGCTGTTTCCCTCAGTCTGCTGAAGAGTCTGCCGCAGGTGAGGTTTATGAGGTTTTTATTTTGTACAGTGGATTATTTTGCTAGGTAAGGTCTAAAATGATGAGTTGATTAACTGATTAGTAGCTTGACAGAACATTAATCATATCTGGTTTGGATAGTTGACTGTTGGAATCAAGATACAGTTGAGAGAGTGAACTATTCCACATCATTTTGTTTTTTTAATCAGATGTTGTCATAGATGAACTGTTATTCAACTATCTTCATCTCCCCAATCATCCTATGAGTCAAGGTCAATTTTCAATAAGATGTAGAAGGGCCACAATGGAAGTCTTTTTCTCATTTAGATAAAACTACATAGGCAAAATCTTGCAGAGCATGTTTGAAAAAGCAGTTTAAAGCAGCTAAATTGTTGCATGTTATATTTCTTCACGTATACACTACAGGCCAGAAGTTTGAGGCCACCCCAGTTTAAAAAAAACAAAACATCAATACACTGTTTGTTTACAATTTATTACACAGGAAATGACAAAAATATATAAAATAAATGTAACTAATTAGGTTTCAAGAAGAATTTATAAACAAGAGCACATTATGTAGCCACTATGGCTTAAGAAATGATTTTTAATGAAGGCATGCCCAGTCTGTATTAGTGCACTGGTACACCAGTTATGTTCCACCTCCCTTGCTTATGTGTTTTAACATTCTATTCAATAGCTGCTGCCTGCCTTCTCCAAGTGCATTTTGTATTAACTTGCTACACAGTCTGCTCATGCTAAATCTGGGGGTGGCCTCAAACTTTTGGCCTGTAGTGTNTAACTTGCTACACAGTCTGCTCATGCTAAATCTGGGGGTGGCCTCAAACTTTTGGCCTGTAGTGTATTTGTGAAAAGTGAAACTTTGGATTATAGTGACTTGTGATGGATTTTTGTGTAATTTTTGATGCCTAAAAATATGAATTGCTTGCTCTCATGCTCATTACATAGCAAAACCTATATTATCTGCTCACTGGTAACCTGTTATCTTGACAGATTAGCCATGTCAGCTTTGTAATATTTTTCCACTATAAACAGACTATAAAATGGTGAAAAATTTCAAACAGTGTAAAATTGTCAAACAGAACAGTGTAATGCAAACAGAAATAAGAGCAAATTGTGAATTTGCACTTAGCTGCACTCAAACAGCAGCTAACAGCATGTTTGTCTGTCTCAGCTTAAAGCAGTTGCATTGGATCAAAGCCAGGATGCAGTGCATTTAACCAGAGAGAATGCCTTCAGGTAATTCTACCACTTGAAAACAAGCTGAACTTCACTGAAAATGGGGCAAATATGCATAAATAATGATGGATTTTGTTCTTCAGATTGAGGCTTCAGGACAGATTACAGGTTTATCATATAGATGTCATAAAAGGTAAGTGAAATCAGTGTAAATATGTGCTTAAGCACACACATTGCTGATTATACTGTTGTTGGTTGTATTTCAGATGCAGACACTGTAGTGAGTTTGTGCAGCCCTGTGTCAGCTTTGGTCAGTAACCCTCCATATCTGTTCTCTGAGGATATGGTGTCACTGGAACCGGAAATTCTTAGGTGACAAAAATATGTTTAAAAAAAAATTGAAAAATTTTTGTATTTTAATGTTTATTTCCATGTAACTGACAGACAATCTTCTTAGTCACGTGATATCTTTCTGGTGTCAGGTCAAAGCTTTGAAAACATACAATTTCTGAAATGAGTTGACCTGAGCTAGGTAACTCATCCAGGTGTCCTTACGTTGTTTTGGAAATGGGAATATGACATTACATGGAGTGTGGGAACTCTCTGCTGCTTTCAGGTTTGAGGACCATGCTGCATTAGATGGAGGCAAGGATGGCCTGAAAGTAATTACACAGATTTTGGCTCTGGCTCCACAGATTCTATCAAATCATGGGTAAATGNCACACACACACACACACACACACACAAAACACCTGGGTTTAATTCCTAAAGGCGGCAGCTTGTCAAGAACAGCGTGTTCTGAAAAACACATGTATTGTGTTGCCTCTTTTAACGAGATAAGCTTTTTAAGACTTTCAGTTAAAACAGTTTCAGGCATGCGCCACTACTTCAAACTCGAAGTTCTTTTGATAATCTTGCCACATTGTTAATGAATTATATTTTGAGCTATTCCGTGTTTTCTTTCCATGAATAACAGTCGTGTTTACTTGGAGGTGGACCCCAGACACCCACCGCTCATTCAGCGATGGGTGAAGACGAATGTGGAAGGTCTTCGTTATATGGGAACACAACAAGACATCACTGGCAGGTCTGTGTGGAGAGCCTTTCAACTTTTTGTCACCTCAGCATCATGAAATCAATTTGTTCATGTCTGGCATGGTGTGATTTCATGCTAAGGTTGCATTAATGATGATCTTTAAATTCCATCGCTGTCTATTTAAAGCTGCAGTAGCAATTTTAACTTTATGCAAATACAGAAGTTCTAATTCATGGCTACATGAATGTCCAAATTCACTCTCAACACCACACGCACTTTACTCCAGCTCTGGTGTCAAAAATCAGAGAATAATTTTACTGACTCTACCCTACCAATTTGTCTGTTTCTTAGGCCCAGATTCTGCATCCTTCAGAAAGAGAAGTCAACCAGGGACCACAAGCCGGATCTGTACTGAGAAACTGATATCTTATTACACTGGCTTAAAGCCAGGTGATCACAGCTTCTCAGATCCCCCACCCCCACCGAGTCACCAAACGCAAACACATTAATTGGAGTATTCAAAATCCATAATTTACAGAAGCTTACATTATTTTAATTTTTCATTTGGATTTTTAATCTGGCATCAACTATGATCACTTCCTGTGCTCCGATAAAAATGTGTGTGAGATGGTACAAAAGCAGACTCAAGGCTGAAGGTAATTACCAAGGCTTTTCTTAGAACCCTCCCTCTTAGAATCTCACCCTCCTCCCAGGAAGCATTCAGTAGTTCTGCGAATCGGCTGATGAACAATCCTCCCCTTCGCTTGTTCACTCACTGACTCAGATGCAGGCTGCACGCATTATTGAGCAAAAATACACAATGTGGCTTTTACTTCCTCACACAATCTGCTTTTCACAGCGTTAAGCTCAAAGGCCAAAAAGTCTTTGTGTTTCAAAGGTGGTTGAAGCTGAAAATATTTCACAACGTTTCACGTGAACAGTGATCATGTCGGGTTTAATAATAAAGATGATGACAATGTTATTCCGTACCCTATGAGTAATACTGGCATTTTAAGCAATACAAGACAAAAAATAAAATAAATGCTAACGACAGCAGTAAGACTCATACTGGTTATTTTAATAAAAAATTGCACATATGCAAAAGGTAGAAAAAAGTCAAATGTTTACTGTGAGACAAAATGGCAAAATGTGTCACTGAAATCAATGTACTACTTAGGAACAGTATAGAGTATACACATCCAGAACTGATGAGGGTAAGACATGGACAATTTCCACACCCACCAAAAATAAGTATATGAGCACAGTATACAGTACTGAAGTTTATTCTTAAGTCATCTTTTTTTAGGTTTTGTAACCACTCAGTCCTTGTCAATTCAAGTCTGAAGTGACACACATTAGCATTAACTCATATTTTTACATGTTTCTTCCACCAAAAACATGACCCTGTGTCCAGTATTTTTGTGACTGGCCTCTCAGTGCTGGAGCCGCAGTCATTTATGGGCACCATGGACCTATATGACAGTTTGTTTTTCATGTAGGTCAGCAGAGATTCAGCATTTAAGGACTTCAGGGGTTTTTCATACCTTAAAGGGATAGTCATGTAAGTAGCGCAGCAGAGGCGTAGGGAGTGGTAGCTGCTCAGGACAGTCACAATGTCTGTTTATGACGAGCCGTGTGAGGTGCTGGAGGGAAGGGAAGCCTTGGGGCTTGTACACGGCCCTCTTTAGTTTTAACACCACAGACATCTCCTGAAGTGTCTTCTGAGAGGCTTTGGTAGGAGCCTCCTCCTCTACCTTTCTCTCTTCAGTTCTCTCTGGTCCCATGTAGTGCTGCACGAGGCTGGGCACGCTGGGAAAAGACGAAAGGCTGGGCCGGGCAGGAGAGCTGGAGTCGAGCAAAAACTGGGCTCCGCTGTACTGGATCCGTATACTGGTGGGACCTCTTGCAGTCCTGACCGAGAGGGTCAGCATGTACATAGGATGGCTGCTGTCCCGTACCAGAAAAGCTCCTTCAGATGCCTCTTGAAGTGCAGCATGGGCCTGAGCGGCCGTTATAGCTCCCCAGTACCATCCTACATCGAGAGAACCATGATATTTAATCACTGAAGATTTAATATTGTTAGTGTGATGAGTAATTTGTAGTAAACAATTTATATTAAAGTAATTCCATTAAAACTGTTGTTACAGATAATAAATATGAAACAGTGCCAGAAAGAGCTTGTGGACGTTCAAGAATCATTTATAGGTGACTGAGTGCTGAGATGTCTGCTGAGCAGCAACAAATATACACTTTGATAGACTTTTATACTGTACCTGAATTTTCTAGATAGCAGAAATTGCTGGCAATGGCCTTGAGATCCTTCGTGGGATCCCATAGTGGAGGGCTGCTTTGAAGGCACGGAGAAGGTACTGATCCTGCCCGCATGCCCTGTGGGGCTTCAGAGGAGGGAGCAACAGGCAGGAGAGCTCTCGGACTGGAAATAGGATCAAGTAAGGAGATTTAAAAGGGCATAAATAAATTATTTTAGATTATACAATTCAATATTTAAATCAGGAATCCACCTTAAATATTATTTCAATCTAGTGTTTTTCAATATGGCATTATAACATGTTATTACTTGTATATTACAACAGCAGTAATAATGATAATGCAGAGTGCAAGAATGGTAAGTTCACTGCTGCTGTTATCAACCAGAAGTGTGATTATGAATTATTACGAACACGTTCCTAACAAGCTATTTTTATTTTAGTTTTTCTCTGCGTTTTTACCTAAATGACGAGACTCAAGTTCTGGACTGTTGATCTCAACCTAAACCTACATTTATGAGACTTAACAAAACTAACCCTATTATATAACGACTTCTAAAAAAAAAAATTAACCTTAACAATAAACTACTTATTATTATTATTACAAATAAAATTTATCTCTAATGTATCTGAACACAAAGAAAAGAAGAGAAATCACGGAAACAAAGAAAGCCAACTCACCCACGTACACAAAGAATCATACTGTTAGTCGAATCCTACGAGCTGAAATCCGCTCCGTATTTCTTCTTAAAAAAATAAAAAATCATATAGAGAAAACAGTCGTATAATAAAATTTCACATCGGGTTGATGTGAATTCTTTATAAGCGATATAAAGACGCGGGGTGCTTCTCGTACCTAAGCAGGGTCTGTCTTGCTTGTTTGTAGTAATTCTGACTCATCTAAAGATATATCTTACAGTAAAAAATAAAAATTAAAAAAATAAGAAATGATCAGGATGAATACTAGAAAATAAACCTGGATAGCAGCTGTGTTGGAGTGTGTTGTCACCAGAACGGCAACCCAACATGTGAAGGACACAGTGTAAAGGTTTGGCTTATAAAATTTACTGTTTCCTAGAAGTCTATTCTGAGAACTCCTCGGAGCACTGGCGGCTCTGACGTCACAGCAGCCACTACAGCTCCCGTTCCGCATCAATCGCAGACAAGAACAGCCTGTCTCCGCAGCGGAAAGCCTCTTTGTTTGCGTTAATTCTCGTCGTCGCAGTACCCGCTCCTCTCATGGTCCGGGTCGTGTTCAGACCCTCATCCCTGACCCGGTTCTCCCGGCGGTNCCCGCTCCTCTCATGGTCCGGGTCGTGTTCAGACCCTCATCCCTGACCCGGTTCTCCCGGCGGTTCTTGCCTTCGCTGAACCGGCGCTCACTCCCAGGAATCACACAGCACTTTCTCCCAATCCACTTTCCAGGAATGATTGTGCAGGTTTTGACTCCACCCCTCCCACCTCCACCCCCCCACCCCCGGGCGGCTCAGACCAAGCCTTCATTCTGGGAATTCACCCGCCTCACCATTAGAGATAATAGGAATGCAGAGGCTATTTCCAGAAATGTAGATTTCCCTCCTGTTGGAAAAACACGGAGAGATTTTTTTTTTTTCTCGGCGCTTTGTTGAGCTAATTGCAACCTAGAATACAGGTTGTTATTGTTAAACTAGAAGTGATTTAACTCTACTGTTAGGTCTGAGAAAATGTCAGTGGGGTGATGTTTTATCCACTTAAGTGTCATCTTCTCTTTTATATTGGATTATAGTTTGGTTTTATTTGACATTATGATTTGTTGAATTATGTGTTTCTAACTTTTTTTTATTTTTTTTTTAGTACTGAGACATCTACTTAAAATTAATTGTTGCTTCAGACCACTTTATCTCGCTTGTTCATTCTGTGTTTGTTTTTCAGGGAATTTGTCTAGGAAATCTCTTTAACATATCAACCTCTTTCTTTGGCCCACCTACATGTAGATTTGGACGATATTGATATTACCGGTATATAGTGAGGTGCGACCAGGCTTTATGTAATACAGATGTAGGATTTTCACCCTGATGTTTTTTTTTTTTTTTTAAGAAAATCATAATAAGAACCAAACTTTCAAAAAAACATGTGCCAACAATAACTTTCGAAGCCATCTCACAATTGTTTATATTTTAAACTAAACATATTAAACTATGCAGTCAGTATCAGAGCAATAACCACAAACCTGCGCTGATCCTGAATCGCTAACTGAGGATCTCATCTTCCAAGAAATCTTAAAATGATCTTTTTTCCAAGAACCTTGGTGGACTCCATTGGATGTCATTGTACAAATATTTTCTTTTAGTTCACAAAAGAAAACAGAACATGCAGATTTACAGGAAATCTTTTGTGAAAGCTTTGACATTTTTGTGATTAAGTGAGGAACATATCAGGTTAAAACCCACTCTGTCAGTGCATTTGCGTCATTAATTTGTTATATGCTGATACTGGAACTAGAGAGATATTGAAGTATTAAATTGGCATTCTAATTTCACGGCGTGATCCCTCCATTAAATTGCAGTGATGATGCTTTTTCTTTTATTTTGATAATCCATTTACAGAGTTGCTGTCTGCTATCTCCTCCACTCAGATGAGGCCTGAAAGGCAGAGGAAACTAAGCAGCCACATTTGATCTGTTTGTGGCAAGTCAAATCAGTTGATTAATAAATAGGCCCTTCTCATGGAAGACTTTTTAAAAATGTCATTGTAGGCAACATACAAATGTAAAATACCATTAATACAGACTTTATTTCATTTAGATATGTCAATTTTATATGTATCCAGGTATGATAAAAAAAAAAACAACTTTCCACTGATATTTGTGTGCTGCCCCAGCATGGCTCCTTGTAAACAATGATAACCATTGCCAAAACATAAATGTCATGTACAGTAGTGCACTGTTACATTAGAAAGGCTTAGTACTATAATACTATCCCTACTAATTTTTTTTTTTTTTTTTTTTNTTTTTTTTTTTTTTTTTTGTAATATCCACTATGACACAAATTTATTACATCTGTTTGTATATTTGTCATATATGAGCAAAGAGCAACAACTCTTTGGTACGACATAGAGGAAAATTCTGTGAAAAGCCTTTACTGACATGCCTGGAAACACTGACAGAAATTTGTGTGCTGTATGTCAGCAGAGGAACAGCATGCATCAGCCTAACTTTGTTCATGAGAGAACAGGCCTAGAGAGAATTACTTCTGAGAATGCAAATCTAATACTAAAATAACCTACAGGAGAATGAATTGTAAATTGTCATAAGTTTGCCAGAAGCAAGCTGCTGAAACACGTTTAGAAGCGGCTGAAAAAAGCTCCAGGCGGTTCTGAACACAGCTGTAGTGTAGGATTGTATTGTATCCTCGAACAGCCGTACCCAGAACTCATCCTGGAATGTTTTTCTGTGTAGTTGAGTGAACGCAGTGCATTCTATCAAACACTGCACTGAGCTCGCTGCAGGTTTTTGCAATTACAAGAGGCACTTTTAGTACAGGAAAAGTCTCGGATGCCAGATTCTGCAGTTGTGCCTCCTGCATGTGTTGTTGGTATAGTTTAATAAAATTAATAAAATCCTCTGTAAAGGGGCAGCAAAATATTATGCATGACATTGTTGTTATTGCAGTTATCCCATGTTTATCTCAACATAGGTCACTGACAACACTAACTACAGCTCAGCCATGTGGGCTGACTAAAGACATGCAAGAGGAAATAAACTTCATAACCTTGTATACTAAATAAACATTAAAAATATAAACACAAATCTTCAAATGAAGTCAAATATCACTGTATAAACAAGATTTTATTTGGAATTTCTTTTCATATAGTTTCTTACAAACATTGATACAAAACTTGTACTGGAGCCTGGACATGGTACTGAAACATCTGACTCTGCATTAACAATGAATTAGAGGTCTATATTGTAAACTGCAAGTCTGTTTTCCATACAACAACTGAATGGAAGGACCAGACAGATAAAATTCACAGTAACAGGGCGGTCTGTCTGGTTTTCAGTCTGAATCTTTCCAAGTAATAGAAGATGTCAATAAAAAAATCAATATTTTTTCTTGTAACCAAATTTCTATATTATTTGTCTGCATTTATTTGTGTGATTTACCTATGGGTGAGTATCACAAACTGTCAAAGGAAGAAAAATTAAGATTATATCTATACATTTCTATGAAAAACATACTTGATATATATCACAAGTGTGGTCAGTACACAGTACACAGTTTCTGGAAACTGAAGACATGAGGACACATATTAGTGCACCTCTAGTTGTCCTGCCTGGTCTCCCCTGTCCCCTTAATAAGGCGCTTGTGTCCCCTTTTTCCGGCTGGGCCACGGGGCTTAGCGAAGGCCTGTTTGTGGGCATGCTGCTTGGGATGGACCTCGTCATAGAGAAATTCCTCTGTGAGTTCATCTCCATTGTCAATCTCCAACTGCATGTAGACACAAGAAACGAAAGTAAGCATGCAGATGTACCAGTGCTAAACAGGGAGTCTGTAGTGTGCCAAATTTATGTTTTACCCAGAATTTATCTATCTGCCTCACCTTTTTAGCTATTTCCAAATTATAATCTTTCTCCACCTCTTCCAGTAGTCGGCTCTTGCAGCTAGAGTACAGCATCCGCTCCTTGATTCTACAGCTGTACCCTGGCATGGAGTATATGAACACTAGAGAGAGGGAAAGAGAAACATTTTAAGCTAACTGTCTGCAGTGCACTTGGATGGTTTCCATGTAGTACTGATGGACGTATAAAGAGGAGGATTATCATATGGGAGGAATCAATGACATACCAACAGATTCCAGGTAATCTCCTTCGTGGGAGTGTTTGTAGAGGAAGAAGTGGTATCTGGGTGTGTCTTTGGGAACTCTGCAGGGCAATTCTCGAGTTTCCGTTGGGTTGGAGTGGACCAGCTCAATTGTCTCTTTCTCTACGTCCAACCTCTGAAACACAATGCATTCTAAATTCATATATCTGAAAACAAAAATACCAGGAGTTTGCTACATCAACTCGTTAGACTCACCAGTTGTATGTAGTTTATGCGTTTTTGGGCAAGCTGCTGTAGAGCTCTTCTAGCTGTCTCCTGAAGTGGAAAAGCAAGACCCTGAAGAGTCTGGTGCTTACTTTCTACACTAATTTCTGTCTTTACCTGCAGGGGGCAGCAAACATATAGATATTTCCATTATGACCTCAAGCCTCTGAGGAAAATTAGGGAGGATATGATTATTATTTAGCAATATAATTTTCTCTGCCAAAGTTATCACATACAACAATAAACGTAATGAAATTCTGTTTCTCTGTTGCTAATTTTCAACCCAAATTCTATGAGTTTATGTAAAAATAATATAGAATAACAAAAATTAAGTTAAATACAATGGTACTTAAAGAGACTCACCTGTTTAACCATGCCCTGGAAAAAGAAATCACAAGAAGAAAAAAAAATTAATGCTGAGAAATAATAAACAGAACTTGGCACATGAGGTAAAAAATGATCCCAAAGCTATGTACAGTGATGTCAAAACAGCAGAGGGCATGTTGACCTCTCACCTCAGTGATTTTGATCCTCTGGAGCTCCTGCTCTGCTATTGTGAGCGGTGCAGGACCTGAGCAGGATGACACATGATGCTGGTATCCCTGCAAACAGATGTCCTCCTAATGTTGCAAACAAAACAAGAGACCCTTTACAGGAAGCACATGAAGGACAAACACCTCTAGACACAAGTCATCACAACAACATAGAAAGCTGTCATAGCATCATAGCGAGGGTTCACAAAAGCCCAAAGCTGCTTTAATATGTAAATATAATTAATTTTCATTGTTCTAACCTCAACTGTGCCAAACAGCTCGTACTTCACGTGGCCACCACCAAACTCTTTCTTCACTGTGGCACGAGTGGCAGCATACAGCATCTTTTGCTTCACCTGCAGCCAACAGATGCAAATGTGGATATGTCATACACATACTGTCTGTTGCTGTCACAGGGAAACCTGAACCAAATTCTGGTGCATATTCTAAATTCATATCCAAAGTGAAATGAGGAAAATATACAACAATGAGATCATCTTACAAATAATGTTGATGACTAAAGAGATACATTAATTAAGGCAAGTGTTCCAAAGTAAAAAGTCCCTGAAAAGGTGACAATTTGAGGTTTTCGACCAACATCATCAGTGTGTGTATTCAAGTATATGGTAAGAATAATATGTGACACGTCATACTGGAGACTGGTCAGGTGACCATGAAAGGAAAATCCACTCAAAGCCCTGTGCATTCTGGGAGTCCAGGCGGTAGAGAATGTAGCAGGGTTCCTGGTCGTCCAGGAGAGGAAGCAGAAAGCGATCGTAATCCTGGTCCCAGCTCTTTTCCGGCTCTCTGTAGGCCCCAAGCACCAGCTGCTCTGAAAATCAGACACTCATTACATACCTTAAACTCTGTATGTACAATGCCCTTTGCACAGCTCGTAGACACATACGGTATGAGTCATTTGATACTACAAAGATTATAGTTACAGCTGAGTAGTAATGCTTTATATGTAAGAGCTCAAATAACTCAGATTTACTTAGCTCTCTCAAATAAGCCTTTTCATATGTACATGTAAAGATTCAACATATATTAGCCTTTAAACAAATTCTCAAGCTGATGCATGTTGACAAAAGAAAAAAAAAAACCCCAAGTGATGTCACCTCTCATTAATTTTTAATTTGTTCAGACATCACCTCAGCTCAAGGCTGAGCTAAACAATTAGGCTAAGCAATTCTGTTTTAAATATTGCCCACCATGAGTGGTGACAGCATAAATTATCTCTCTCTGTGGTGTTAATAAAACGTGATGGTATAATCAAAATATCTTGGCTTGGTGAGAACAAAAAAACCTACAGAGAAAGCTAAAGTTTGATGTCCTTGTGGGGTGCAGGGGGATTTCCTAACATCTCTAGGGCAGTTGCTATTCTGAGCAGCAACACATTCCATCTCTGCACAGATGCATACTTTCCATCAACCATTCTCTCTGTCTTTATAGGTTCATGTTTATTACATATTGGTGTTACATACTATCTTTTTACCTTAAAATTTCAACCATCAGTTTGTATAATGATGAGACATTCACTGTCAGGTCAGAGATAGAAAACAAAGTGGCAGACCAGGCCAGTGATGATGAAATCGTCTTGAATGATCTTGTTTCTGTTTTGACATTGGCATGAACATGACTGTCACTGGACAACATCACACAACCACGTCAAGTCACATGCCGCTCCAAATACCCAAATGACACCTAAAGAGATCAAAGTAATTTAGTAAGGAAGTAAAGCACACCTAGCAGTTTGATTTGAGAGAGTTGCTAAACCTCCATGTTTTTCTGCTGACATATATATACTAAATATAAATCCACATATTTAATAGGCAGGCCTAAAAAAAAAAAAAAAAAAAAAAAAAATCACAGAGCTAGCTCCTGCATTCCAGAATGCATCTGTCATGAATCATATCACAACATGTTGTTAGTCCGGTCAGATAGCCAAACAAAATGTAAACACCTCATGAACATATCAATCTACAACCTTAGCTGGCTACCTACAAACCTATTGCCTCACTGACCATTTCACATGGACCTCAGCTGGTATGTTGCTCACTGAATCTGTTCTTGCACAGCTGAACAACAGCTGCCCATGTCTCCACTTCAAGTAAGCCAAATAGTCTGTGTTATAGACAGAGAGAATATAGTTCTACGCAGGATAGAGGGCCAGTGGGACTAAGCTGTTATGGGCGATGAAACCTTGTGTCAAGAAGCAATTCTTTTTCAAATCAGCGTCAATTTATTCTGACAGCTAAGGAGTTGCCCAACAGATTGTGCAAGTTGTTTTTGCTCTGTTACATAGTCTGTAGTGACTTTATTGTCACATACAAACAATAAGCACCAGGAAAACCAGTGTCACACATCAAACCGGATAACTTAACATGAACTACCCATCTCACTCAACTGTCCTGGATCAACTCACCGTCTTGGATGCACACCTTGAGGAGGCGCACTGCTCCACCTCTTGCCCTGGCCAGGAACTCCCTGAGTTCCGGCGTCACTACTAGTGCCAGAAACATGACGGGTCAGAAGTCTGTCCTTCCCGCCAGGCAGTGAAGCAGAGGTTTTAAGAGACAGACAAGCAGGATTGACTCTCCACAGCAGCAGGCCCAAATATCCAGTCCAGTCAAGAGACACAAGAGTCCAACAAAGGATCTTACAGTAGGAGTTCAACCTGTTACAAAAATGTCCTTTATATAATCTACAGTGACTAAGCACAGTTGTAGTTCTGCCTGTTGGAGCAGGATGGCTGAGTGTGAGCTCTGAGAGTGTGACAGTGAGATGGGACATCACTCAAGTAACTAGGACAGTATCATGTGCGCAGAGAGGGAACCTGATCACCTCTCTCCCAAATTTAGCTCCCTTTGACTGTCCAGCATTGGGTGCTGGCTTATGAAGCCTCCACCACACCACAACCACATGGAGAGGAGGTTCTGACCTGCAAACCTAATTGAAAACTTCTGAGCCAGTAACAGTTTGAGTCATATGTATTATCTTTATCTATTACTGACATGGTACTTCAAAGGTCTTGAGAAGCCATCAGGATTGAATAACACTATTGTAGCATCATGCCATGAAGACAGAGAGGGGGATGGGATTTATCTTTTAATTTCAAATGTACTTTTTTTTACTGTTACATTGTTTATGTAATAAAATTACTTAATAGAAATGGTTTGGGCTGAGGCTGTTCCACCAATTTCAAAATCAACTAAAATAAATCTAATGGCACAAACCAATGTTGTAGGGACCAGAGGTTTGTACTATCTACTGAGTGAGAATTACAGTTGTCTTGTATTTTATAGTACACAGAAAATATATATATATTTTTTTTGGAATAAGAGTTATGTGTTAATATCTGATCTCTTGAAGCCTTAATTTGATTGATGGTCCCTTACAACTAATGTAAGTTTAACAAATTATTAAAGTTAATCACCTCACAACTTACACAACATGAAATTGTGAGCAGGGTCGACAACATATAAGTCATTCCTAAGAACTACATTTTGGTTTTGAGTAATATAAGTTGTTACATTATGAAGGACCAGAGCAGATATGCCAATTTCTGAAGTGAGAAAAATACTTTAATATCTAAACCTCCAGTAGTTTTACTATTTCTATTGTTCTTGTATTTATTCATCTTATCCAATATTGCTTGCCATGTTGTTTTATTTTTTCACTGGCTTTTGTCATAAATGCATTGGCCTTGGAGATCTCCAGTCTCACCCCTACTGTTTGATGTTTTATTACATTTTTAGCGAATGATCCTGTTTTTCTATCAAATGTCTCTGAAAAGCACCCCGGAGTTGCCTTTTGATGCAGGTAAAGTGCTACAAAAATTGAAAAAATAAATGTACAAGTTAAATTTAAATGCAAAGGCTACAGATATAGATTAACAAAATATTGTTTTATTTAAAAACAATTTATAAATTCCTTCTGTAAAATACAAGACTAACTGCTTTTGAAGAAGCGCTATGCAAATTTAATTTTAATTCAAACTGCTGTCTTAAATACATTTTATCATAAAAATATACTACTGTAATTAATGACAAAAGGCACAAATCTTTCACAAGAACCATTCCAACAGATTTTGATTGATTCAATAAAATCCATATCAAAAGAATACCTGGCAATAACATGAAACAGTAAGTTGACCAAAAACCACCTTCTTACAAAGAAACCATTTAATTTTAAATACAAATATAAAAAGAATAGAATAGAGGAACATTCTATTTCTTCAAACTACTTATTTACAATTAGACATGATTTCCTGTGAAATTCAGGGTTGGTGTGCTGACCCCTGCTGGTATTTCTGCTTCAATTTTGGCCCTTGACAGAAGCCTTGTCTTCATTTTCCTGTCATCAGTCATCAATGGTGGGGAGCCAGAATGCCTAAAAATGACAAAACATTTCAAATTAAAGTCAGTTTACAGATAATGTGAAGATGTTTGAGAAGTTTTGTTTGTATTCTGATGACTGGCTCATCGGGATCAAGGAACATGTTTCAATACTTTTATACAGAATGGCATCAAACATGTTTTCCGTCAGGATTCAAGTTTGCGATTCCCAGCTTTTTATGCTAGAACAAGAAACAGAAGCCTACAAATAACTGATTTTCACACTCTCTCGCTCTCCATTTTTGTCCATCAGCTGTCTGTAAAAGGCTGAGGTTGTGACATTATGTTGCACACTTCAACAATTGTGTGTACTGTGGAGGAGTTAAAAAGAACTGAGCAATACATTGAGTCATGTTACAACCTTGCAGTCACTTCCATACACATTCTACAGCTGATTTCAGTGTTAACAGATAGTGAGGCTAGACTCATTTTTGGCATCAAGAGTATTGAGTAACACAAAAACAAAACACTGTAATAGGTACCAAATTCAGTCCGTGAAGTGCACATAAGCAACGTCACATAGAAAGCAAACGTGTAAAACTGCCCAATATGTCTTCAGAAACAATATTTAGGAAACAACTTCCATAACCCTTGTAGTCCAATGTGCTGCCTCACCATGTTGGAGCAGGCACTGGCAAATGTCATGAACTTGGGGTTGAACTGTAGGCAGGTAATTGGTCCTGTGTGTTTTCCATCCAGTAATGCCACCTTCATACCGCTCTCTGCATTCCACACATGGATCTTTCCGTCCTCAGAGCCTGAAATATGTGGATAGACACGACACTTCCTGATTATAAGGCTCTTCTACGGATATTGACTTTTTATGTTCTTCATACATTGTATAACATGATAAAAAATATATGAGCTACAATGTAATGTAATGGCAATGTGTTCTTTTTAAGAAATGCCTATGGATTTGTCTGAACTATGTGAGTCATTTCACATGATGATTGATCTTATGTCACACTACTGAGCATAGCAGCTTTCGCTGTTTTAATGTGCAGGTTAAGTGCTATGCAGTTGCAACTCTGTGTCTTGTGGGATCATTCCAAATTAAATTACTTTTTTCAGGTAAAGCTGAAATTTTGGTGTTGTGACATCTGTTCCTTGAATATAATGATATATGAAAGCATTTCATAAAGTCAAGTGACTAGGGGTGATGCAGTCATGTTTTTTCCAACTACGGCAGATCACCAAGATTAAGACTTTTCTGACTTTCAAAGACTTGGAAAAAATTATCCACGCTTTCATTTCCTCCAGGCTCGATTACTGTAATGCACGTTGTTCTGGTATCAGCAAAAGAAACATTCACCGGCTTCAGCTAATTCAGAACGCTGCTGCTCGGCTTTTAACACAGTCCAGGAGAAGTGACCACATCACCCTTTCTTGCTGCCCTTCACTGGCTGCCTATCAGTTTCAGGAATGATTTTAAAATCTTACTGCTTGTTTTTAAAGCCATACATAAACAGGCACCTGCTTATATATGTGATCTTTTAACTTTTTACAGACCTGATCACTGTCTGAGATCCTCTGGCAGGAACCTTTTGGTGTTTCCCAAATCTTGCCTTGTTCACCAAAGCTGACCAGGCTTTTGTTATTTGTGCCCCTACATTATGTAATTCCCTGCCAGAGGACCTCAGCCTGGCTCACTCAGTATTTTCTTTTGAAGGACTATACCGGCCATTTTGCATGTTTGAGCCTAATATATTCAATTTTAATACATGTAACCTTACTGACAATCATTTCCCACAGCATACTACTTGAATAGTGAATTAAAATTAATTAATTAAAATGTGCAGTTGGTTCTCCACTAAACTTTTTTGCATACCAAGCACCCGCAGCCAAGACATGGCGAGACACTGGCAGTTCATTTCATTCAATTTCATTCAATTCATTTCATTAGTCGAAGAAAGTGTGTGTGTGTGTGTGTGTGCATGGCTGCTATTGTGCTTATAAACAGGAAAGCAAAAAATAAAGAAATATGCTATACGCAAGAAATTTCCTTTGTAACATTGGATAGCCTAAGTCAGGCGACACTGCACATCCTTGGGCCCAAAGCTTTATACCTGCCAAATTTCAAATTCCTATAGTGCCAGGTTCTCAAGATATCGGTGCCACAGACAGGGAAACTGTAATTATAATAAGATTAGGCTCAAACAACCGGTATGGTCCTTTAAGACCTGTCTTATGACTTATTTTTATTGTACCTTACCTTCCCCTAACTGTGGTAACTATTCTTACTATCTGTTTATCTTACTTTATTATTTTTTATTTATTTTCTCTCTCTTTCTGTCTTTTTTATTGTTTTATGGTGTAGCTTTAAACTATTTTAAACCGTCATTTCATTGCGTTAAACTCGGCTATATTGTTAAGCACCTTTAACTCTGTTTTGAAAGGTGCGATATTACTATTATTATTATAAGAGGTAGCAGCAAGAGAAAAAAACAACTTTTAACTTACCGATCATGACAAACTGTGAATCAGGAGTGAATGATGCCTCCAGTGTTACAGCTTTGCTGTTGTTGTAGCCCTGCATAAATAAAAAGCAGCATCCAAAAGAAATAATGTGTCAACAAAACTGATCTGCAGTAATGCATTTATAACATGCATATCAAAAATTCCTTTTGATTCTGGAAGATTTAGATTCCCATCAGTCTTTAACAACATGAATGAAAACTCATACAAACCACCTCTGCTGTTTTAACTGGATTAAGTTGAATTAAAACCTCAGAGATGACTTGGCTGTTGGTGGCAGTTTTCTTTTATGTTTGGTTTACAGACAAACTGGCCCAACATTCTGGTTTTAAAGTGTCTTTATGTCTTCACTAATGTAAGAAATATTT
This sequence comes from Lucifuga dentata, assembly GCA_014773175.1. NCBI lineage: Eukaryota > Metazoa > Chordata > Actinopteri > Ophidiiformes > Bythitidae > Lucifuga > Lucifuga dentata. Next base: position 91,744 of record VXCM01000545.1, read on the forward strand.
CCACAAATTGTGCATGAAGGTGAATGCTCTCTTACCCCAAAGGAATGTAGCACAGCACCCTTAAAAGCATCTAAGATGCGAAGCACTCCACCATTAGTAGAAAGAAGGATGAGTTTCCCATCATTGCTAAACTTAAGTCCTGTCCACTCGCAGGTCCGGTCATACTGAAGTTTGAAGGTTGCAAAGGGACCCTGTCAAAAAGAGAAATATTTATAGTACTGCTCCATTGATTACATGAAAATCTATCTGTACTGTCAACAGCTATGATGAATTTGCCTCATACTCAAGCTGTCCCCCTCTCACATGAGAAACACAGACTTCTTGCCTTGTCAAAAGATCGCAGATCATAAAGTTTAACCATCTCTGAATTTATTCCAGCAGCAAAAATAAGACCCTCAGGATCAAAGGAGCATACTGGCTTCCCCTGCAGGTGCATCAGACCCTAAAAGGGACAGATAACAAGAATACACCTTTACATGACCTTAAAAATTACCTGTGTGTGTGTGTGTGTGTTTGAGACACCTTTAACTACTGACTTAATGACAGGATAAAGGACAAAGTGTAACCTGGCAGTTGGGAGAACGAAGATCCCACAATCTGATAGTTTTATCTAATGATCCAGAAATAAACATGTCGTCCACAGGAGACATGGAGAGAGATGTCACTCTGGGCACAAAATAAACAAAGAAAAGTGAAAATATAGCAACTTTTAAATGAATTAAAGCACATCAAAATACTGGAACCAGACAGGTTCATAACAAAGACAGGTAAGGACAAGTCCACCCCTCACCTTTTGTTATGTCCAGGAAAGTAGCGGATGTACTTGTTGTCATGAAGGGAGAGGTATCGGATAGTATCTGACAAAGTTTAAATGAGAAGGAAATTAGCAGATCATACATCATATAACAGCCAAAACCAAGCTGGCATCCAAACCTGGAGTTGATTTCGGGCAGGTCAGATGAGAGCACTCAACCCTGGGCAAGGCAGTCACTTGTACAGTTAGCTCCTGTATGGGGCAGAATCACAGACCCTCAAACTGTACAAACAACTACCTCAGACCAAAGTGAGTAGTGTGCCCACCTAATCCAAAACTGATCCACGGAGGTATGGAATCTCATGAGGAATATGTTCTATATCAACCTCTGGACAACATCTATACAGTCTGTTTGGCAAAACATAGGCCTATATAACACGCCTTGTAGATATACTGATGTAATGTTAATCTGACTAGACACTATCTAGAATTTAAATGAACTTTATGTCATGATACAATTACATGTTGTGTTTTCCTACTCTTAAAGGCTACATAGTCATGTTACACAGTTTTCCTAATCTATATTGTGCCAGCAGAAGGTGGTTCTGACAAATCAACAACACATTACTTTGGGCACAAACAAACTCAACTAGTACAAAGTATTTGAGTGTGAACATACCATCGATTTTGTTGGAACTGTAGACCACAGTATTAGCAGCATGTGTGTACCTGATCAAATCCACTCCATACTTTTTACTGTAGAGAGTCCGCTTGGGTCTGTCATAAACCAGATAATGTGAGAAAGAAGAGAAGGATGGTTTAGCAGTTATCAATTTATTAAGACAGTTAGCAATTATTAGGTTAAACTGTTGCCTATTAAATTTGTTTTAATTGACCTAATTGATTGATTTAGTACTATATACAATTTCAGTTTTGGTCATTATTTGGTCATTAGTACTTCGTATGTCACACCAAAATGGGGGGGGGCGGCATCATCGTAATTACAGCATCACAACTCTGTAATTCATTCATTGTTTCATATGATTATAAATTCAATATTTGTGCTCTCTTGGTTGCTGCCCAAATTAAACAAACAATTTTGCTATGCCTTAAGCTCTGGTAACTTGTGATGAATATTTCATTTGAACTTCAACACATGAACTGAATAATCAATTAAGCAAAGAAATGCTACTTTAAACTATTATTGACAATAATCAGAAGCACCAGTGTTACATTAGGTGCAAATTACGATTACCTAATTTGATAGAGGAGATTATTACTACTTTAGTTTTGACATTAAACACTGACCATAATTAAGGTTTCGGTGTATTTCACACTACACTACACGGAAGCGGCGACCATACAAAGCACACAGCAACTACTACAGTGCAGGCCTCAATAGTTAGCATAGCACGAAGCTAACACACTTAGAAAAAACCCCAAAAACCCAGAATAAATTAATAGAAACCGCTTACTTTCCCTCTTGGCAGTCGTACAAAACAAGAGAGTCGTCGTCGCTGCTAGAGATAATTGTTTCTCCATTTGAGCTGAAATCGAAACAGTTAATTTTGTCGGAATTTTCTCGGAAAACCTTTGCCACCCTGAAGCTCCGCAGCACATTGTCCGTTAGCTTCATGATGGCCTCTGTCTGAAGGGAACAGGCCCTCTTTTTTACACTTTGAGACAGTTTGAAAATGCCAGTTAAAATGTTTCGTAACGGTAAAGCAAGAATAAAGACACAAATAAGCCTTTTAATAAGTATATTTCAAAAACAGCAGTGAAATCCCGCTTGTAATATTTCTGTTGGAGGGAACAGCACCACCTTCTCGTCGGTGACGCGCACGTTGGTCACCTGACACGCGCATTAGTAGTTATCGCGATATGTGCATCTTTTTTGTCGCTGTCTCACGTGATTGGCGTGACGGAGTGCAACAGCCGAGACCAGAAGCCGGAAGGGACCCTGAGGTTGTTTTTTTACGTCATATTTTTAATTAAAAACGTATTATGCTTACACACACACACCAGTTTAGTGCTTAAGACAAATATTTCACGTGTCTTGTAATACTTCTAACAAAGTTATGTGTTAGTGGCAGTATTACGAAACAAATACGAGCATGACTATATGAACAAAACCACGTCTACGTTTTAGTCGACTCAGTTTGCCTTTACCCATTTTTGACAGATGAATTCATAAGTTTTGTAGAACTTGTAGTATTTAGTATATTTATGTTTTGTTGATTAATTGTTAAGTCTTTAAAATCAAATATAAAAGGTATTAAATGCCCTTTCTGTTTTGTCTTAACAAAAGGACAAAAGTGATCAATAACAAATTAATTTTATGTCAGTCAGTTAATTGTTTCAGAGCTGCTTTTTCCCAGCTGAACTTGAACATCTTTATTCACACTGTTGTCAAGCTTTGCTGTCATGGATAAAATGAACTGCCGAAAATTTACCCCAATCCAAAACCAGGCATTTTTGGGGGTTACTTGGGAATCTAGGGCTCCAATGGAGAGCATAGGTCATTAATGTGGCTAATGGTAAATAATGCATAAAATATCGTTCACAACGCACGTCACAGTCAAAGTTAGGTCTTTCAGAAACAAGCTGCTTGATCGAGATAGATTTAATCCTAATCTAAATTTTGTCCTAGTTTCTTGGGTAATATTAGAAACTTTCCCCTCCAGTAAATACTTTTTGTAACATGAGGCGTGTTTGTCAGATTCCTTTGTGAAGAAAATTTTTTCAAAGGTGTTCCTTAATAATAATGCTATGCATCATTGTGTTAAATTAATTTTCTGACTCAGTCCTAAAAAATTTAAGCTTCACAAATACATTTACTATATGGCTATTACATGGGACTTGATTATATTTTGCAGGTGTTTATGTTGTTCATGTTGTTATAATCACCCCCAGACTTGTGCATGCACGTCATCAGAATTACCAAAGACAACCTCACCATCTGGATTAAAAAAAAACAAAAAAAAAACAGGTTTCCAAAAGCCTGCTAATATGGGTGATGAATGCTTCTCAATGGCAACATTTTGCATGACATATGATTAGCTTGTGAGGCTTACCTCACCTCATCTCTTCTAGCTGAGTAAGGCTGACTCGTTATGAGAAAAACAATGCACAAATCAGCACCTTGTTTTTGCTTTTAGAAATGATCAAAGCATGAATGCACCCAATTCACCACATGCAAATGGATTCATCATAAACCAGCTTTAGACTTTGTAGCCCTTGAACTGTGCCACAATATCAACAGCTCCAAAGTCTATCACTCTATTTTCGGATTTTTCGGATTTTGTCGCTGTATGATATACCAACACTGACATAATGTAGTACAAAATATTGTCATCACTTAGCTCTTTTTTTTTTGTTTACTCAGTGTAAGCTAAATACATCTAAAAATAAAAAAAAACATGTCCAGCTGGTCAGTGGTTTGTGCCCTATGAACCAGTCAAGTCAATTATTAGACAGAGGATACACAACTCCAGTTTAATCTCTGGTCAGATTTTTGCTACACTGCCAGACTGCTGAGCTGGAGCACACATATCTTCTAGCATTCTAACAGAGAATCCAAAGGCTTTATAAACCCCCTCCAACATCACAGGTAGGCAGATTCATCAGTTTTCAGAAAGCACTGTTTTATAGGGAAATGTCTTGTGTTTCTAGAACAATAATGGCAATTCTCAAAGAGTTTTGCTTTATATAAACACAAAATGCACTTTCTTTTAAGCTTTTAAAATTAAACTAATAGATGACACATGAACACATATTCATTCATCCGGGTAGAGTAGGTTGCACAGTGAATGGTAAACACCCATCGCAGTATACTATGCAAATTTAACCAGGGGCCAAATTTAACTTGAGCTTATCTCTGGGATGTAGCAGGCTAGAGGTGCAATTTAAAAACGGTGTATTCTATAGATAATATGAAGTGCTTGCAGGAACCAGAGAATAATATTGCTGTGATGGATTTGTTCTATGGGCTATTCTGATATAATGCCTGTTATGTTACTTTTCTGATGGTAAAATATTCAGCAACATCTCTAGTACTGCACAGAGCTACTACCGTATATTATAAAACTGTCCTAATCTCTGACGTCATCACAGCCATCTCAAATATCACAAATGGGATAATGTGTTGAATTTTGAGTCCATACTCTCAGTTAGCATTTTTTTGTGTGCTAACTGTATCATTGTTTTCCACATGTTGCTTTATCACCTACATTGTAAGTTTCTCTGTCATCTCTCAGGCTTTTCCTGGTAGAACCCACTGAACTGCCAATGGCACGTGTTCTCTCCCTGTTCCGGCCTCAGCGTTTTTTGGCCCTCGTGGGGAGAAGGAAACCTGCATTTTGCAAAATGTCATTGGACTCACGGGCACGCAAAGTGTTTGCAGCAGCAGTGGAGGCTGTACAGCCGGACACTGTGGTTCGGCGGACTGTAGAGCGCAAGGAAGACACAGTCCTTATCGATGGTCACACATTTCAACTCAAACACAACCTGCACTTGGTGGGCTTTGGAAAAGCTGTGCTGGGTATGGCTGCCGAGGTAGAGAGGATTATGGGGGATCACTTAGTGAAAGGGATCATAAGCGTGCCACATGGGATTCAGCAGACATTACAGCAGCATGGGAAAGCGTAAGCATATGCCTTCAGATGAAAATGAAAGTATAATACACAGAAAGTAAAATTAAGCATAATGACATTTCTCATTTCAATCTCAGACATATGTTGTTAAAAGAAAACAGTCTCATCAAAGTAAAGGAGGGAGCCAAACACAACTTGCCCGATGCTGATGCCCAGAAGGCAGCAGTAGGGATCAAGCAGCTTGCCAGTGAACTGACAGAGAATGATTTGCTACTTGTACTGATTTCAGGTATTTAAAAAAAAAAAAAAAANTTTAAAAAAAAAAAAAAAACGCGATGTTGATAATCCTGTAAAAAAATCTGTAAAATTTTAATGTTTTTGAAATGCTGTCTAGGTGGGGGCTCTGCCTTGCTGCCTGCACCCATCCCACCAATCTCACTGCAAGAGAAACTGGATGTTACGCGCAAACTTGCAGCTGCTGGTGCCACTATTCAGCAGCTCAACACTGTACGTCGTACCCTTTCTTTGTTAAAGGGAGGAGGGCTGGCACACTATGCTCATCCAGCTCAGGTAACAGACTTTTACTCTGTAAGCAGTTACACATTGAAGATAACTCATTCCAGCATTGCATTTAGGGTAGACAGTACATTAGATATTTTGACTAGCACTCAGCTATCACTTCTTTACAGGTGGTTGCACTGATACTGTCCGACGTGATTGGGGATCCACTGGATTTGATAGCCAGTGGTCCCACAGTGCACAGTGATGTGAGGCCAGAGGAAGTTTTGTCAGTCCTTGAACGGTATAAGCTGTCAACTTCTCTCCCAGCCTCTGTGAAGGAAGTCCTTGGGAGAGCAAGTCCCCGATGTGAGAATGAGGATGAATCAGATAAGGCTGGACATGTTCTTAATGTTGTGATTGGTTCCAACAGCATTGCTCTTAAGTGTGCAGGTCGGTGTGCACGGGAGCTAGGTTTCCGTCCTGTTGTGCTGTCACCAGGAGTGTGTGGCGATGTGAGGTCAGTCTCCCGCCTTTATGGTCTCCTAGCCCGCTTTGCCTGTTCTCAAGAGGAGCCTCCTCCTGAGCTTGCTGCAGAGATGTTGAAACTAGGGCCAGAGGTTGGTGTGCAGAGCTGGGACCTGCACTGCACTATGAAGGTCTTGGATGATGGCCGCAAAGAAGGTTGGGGTGCCACCTGCCTGTTAGCAGGTGGTGAGCCCACTGTGGAGCTGACAGGCAAAGGTAGAGGTGGACGAAACCAGGAGCTCGCCATGCGAGTAGGACTGGAGCTGAGAGGCATTAAACTCCCACCTAATGGTCCCATCTTCCTGAGTGGTGGAACTGATGGTCAGGATGGACCCACGGAGGCAGCAGGGGCCATTACTGATGGAGGGTTGTGGGACGAAGCACAAGCACAGCAGCTGGACATAGACAGCTTTGTTGCCAACAATGATTCTTTTACTTTCTTTACAAGTCTTTCTGCTGGGCAGCGCCTTCTTTTACCTGGGCTGACTGGCACCAATGTGATGGATGTCCACATGCTGATTATTCCATAAATTCCCGTTAACATAAGAAACTAATTCCAAAGCGTGAATTAGAAATGGTGTTGAAAATTAATTGAGATAATAAGTCTATTATTTTGGCATGTACACCTAGTCAGTATAAAATAATTCAAGCCCATGACTGATAAATGACTGCGCACATTTTCACTGTTTTTACTTAACACTGTGGTTCTCAGTAAAGTTCACAAAGCTTCGAAGTGGTCAAATTTAGACTGACTGCTGGGCTTTTTAAACTGTGGTAATTTCAAGTGTAAAACTGTTGATTGCACATTTGACCACGGCCAGAGAAAATTCACATTTCTGACAGGCTGGGAGGCGTCACTTTAAATCATATATCAGGACACCTCATAGTTCCAGTCAACAGCTATATAACAGCACTAAGCCACTACACAAGGTATATTAATCTGCAAGTAACCAGCAATATTTATGTTTCGTACTGCCATCAGTCCACTGGTGAAGTAAAGCTGAGCACGTGTTAGAGGGTCTTAAGCCACAGGTTCTTTTTTTCCTGTGATAGGTGGCCATGGCATAAGACCAATAAAACACTCTGAAGTGTCTTTATAATGGGATGTGGAGTTTGTTGCCTGCACCTTGCCTATTATTTTATATATCTGGACTTCTTGTATTATTGCTTGCATAATAGATTTTTCAAAATCAATACAAAATCATTTTATTACTCAATCTAGTTATGGGAACATAAATGACATCAATATTTGTAAGTATAACAGATTTAATGTCAGTCAGCATAATGGCACAAGTCTTAAACTTTCACAGTTTTATAGTTTTCTAGATGTGCTATACCTTCAGGTACTTTGAGGTAAATACACTTGATTTTATTATATTAGTTTGACAGGGACAATGCACATTAATACATATTTCTTTAAATGTGTACCACAGTATATTGTCTCGTACTTTAGACTTGTATTTGTCATTAGTCATAATAATTGACTGAAATAGTCCATATGTTGCATTAAGTGCACCCAATGATGTTTGCACATTGTGAGAAATCCATAAATTCCATGGCTATTCCATGAATCCGTAAAAGATAGCAACTGGTATTAATGGCTGTGCCTTGCAGTAGATCATGTGCATTTGTAAACAGCAGTGATAAAAGCTTTTCCTTGATTATAACTAAACACACAATGCACATTAGTCTATCTTCAGTCATTTCATCTTGTGATGCAATTCAGCCTTAGCATTAAAAAAAAAAATAAAAATTCTGTACCAAGTATTGTGTCTTGTCTTGACATGTACAACCATTTTTCCATAGAACACATTAAAAGTTTAATGATTTTTCCATTACTTACAGTTTCTGAATGGAATATTACTCCTAAAATTGTCTCTCACTTGAAATCCCTTCAATGCTTTTCACTACTCTGCTGAAGGTTCTTAAAAAATGTGGACAAAATGGTTCTTTGAACCATATACAAATGATGCTGCCTGCCAAACAGGTCAGTTTGGGTATTGAAATAGGTCAAGGTTCTAATGCCAAAAGTTCTGTGACAGCAGCTAAATAAGGAGATCTCAGTATTGCATGTTCCTACTGTTGGTATGCCTGGAAAGTGATATTTCCATTTTTCAGACCAGTCACCTGTTGGTACATCCTTTTTAAATTCACTGATGACGATTTATTTTCAAGTTGAAGGTCCAGTCAGTGTCTCCGTAGGATGTAAACTCCTGGTTCTTATATGAATAAAAGCCAAAGATCATTGTCCTCTTAATCCTGATGAGTCTTCATTGAATCTCCACCTGGTTTTTCCCTGCAAGGTTGACAGAATTAAGCAAATGATTAAAAACACAGCAGAGTAATGCAATTTCAGTTTGACCAAACAACGAGCCACACTATCATACGCCTCTTGCCCTACCATCGTCAGTGATAAATTGTAATTTTACCAGTGTATAATGGCTTTTCATTGATCGCAAACACAGCTATCTGCATACAGTGGACAGTGCAAGGAGGGTTATATTTGTCTTTATTTTGTCTTTCAGGAAAGTCCAGAAACATTAAGAAACAAAATGAAAAACACAAATAAATCCAAAATATTAGATTATCCATGTTTAAAAGTTAAACGTAAACTAAAGGTGAGGGTCATTTAAAAAAAAAGCATAAAAAAATTCAGCAGTCCTTCATACACTAGAAAGACTTTTCAAATGAGTTCACTTCATTCTTCCACTTGATCATTTGGTTTTAATCTTGATATAACATCTATGAATAAATCATGTCTAAAAAAACAAAATCCTTTATGAATACACTACATCATTAAGTGGGTGCAACAATAGACTGAAGCCTCTCAAAAAATTCTCAAAAGACAACCAGATTGTTAATATCGCTATAACAACATACACTGGGTATAACCCAAATTAAGACCAATCTAATGCTGCACTTCTCTAACGTCAACGGACTTGAAAAACACATTAAAAATAAAAATTAAAAGTCCAGCAGAACCCAAGATTGTGTTGTGAGATTAAATTTAGCTGTATGCATGTGGGTTCACTAATCTAGTGGTGGAGGAGGAATAACGGTCTGCATTTTTTCATGGTTTGGCCCCATTAGGTCCACTGAAGGGACATCATAATTTGTGGCAGTAATTTGTGGAAGACACTTTGCTATTTTAGAATGATAAAAAAGGAGGTCCATAAAGAAAGTTTACTAAATTGGGTGTGGATGAATGTGACTGGTCTATACAGAGCCCTGACCTCAACCCATCAAATACCTTTGGGATCAACTGGAACACCCCACCGATTGTGAGGTAAACCTTATCACCCAACATAAATGCCCACAGTCCAATATCACTAATGCTCTTAAGCTGAACGAAAGCAAATCACTGCAGCCATGTTTCAAACTCTAGTGGAAAGCAACTCCATATGACTTTGGAATTAGATGTTTTATTCATACTGAACACCTACCATCCGCTCAGGTGAGGAGCTGTATCAGGTGTACCTCCGTTCTGTCCGGTCCCTAAACAACACACAAGTTAGCAAATGAAACTAAGTGGGCTAGCGCTAGCTAATTTAGCAAGTTCTCAGAAACACCCACCTTGTCTGTAATACATATCATTTACTGTATTCCCGTAGATTTTCCATGCAAAGTGAATTGCAATAAGACTAAATATCAACCAGCATAAAAGGATTTTGAAAATGGAGACTCTCATATCGTTGGCAAGCCAATCATCAACAAATTCAGAGAGAAATGACACGCAACTGTCAGCGATACGGGACAAAAATTCAAAATCCCACGATTCTTCCATAGCGTCCGGTTGTCCAGCTAGTAAGTGTAAAAGCCACAGAGCGAACTTAACTTTCTACCCTTTTCATATTTTGGAAAAAACATCACTTTAGCTTAGCAACAGCTCTCCATGTTTGGATTTTTAGTGATGACGTAGCGCGCACGCCGCGCAGTCCTTCTACGTCATGTCATACTGTAATAAAATACATGTATAGTACTAAATATCCATGTATTAAGTAAAAAAGTATCCTATTTATTTTTGATTAATTATGTGTTTAATTATTACAAGTATATAATGTCTGCCATATATTCTACTATTAGTCTTTTGCACCTGAAGACAAATAACTAACCAGGCTAGTTAGCAAATGCTAGCCACTTGTCATCATAAAGGCAATGGGTAGCATTTTGTTGTTGAAAGGTGTTTAATCAGGGCTTTTAATCGCTGATAATACATTTTTAGCATCTTATCAATAACAGATAAATAAATAGTTAATTTGAGTGTTACGCTAACTTCATGATACTGCTCTCTGCAGTAAACGTCATTGAGGGGCGGGACTGGCTGGAGCTACAGAGCAATCTGATTGGACAGTTGATCTTGTCACCAGGGATTCCGGATGTCTGCTGTAGCAAAAGCAAATTTTGTTTCTGTTTCTCAGTCTTGACAGTTTGTTCCAACCTGGTTGCTAAAAGTATTAAGTATTACCCCAGCGTTCCGACGGTACAAAACTGTAAGTTTTACTCTATGCTTTTATCTAGTTTTTGCTGCCTACGATTGCTTGTATCTCACTGTTAAGTCAAGGCCATGAAATTGATCTGTGTCGCTTGCTAGCAGGCAATGTTAGCTTTTAGCTACAGTAAACAGTTACTAAATACTATGGGAATTTACATTCCTACTAACAGAAAACGTTGTTCACACGCCAGTCAACCGACAAGATAACCCAACCCTCTTAACTAACTTAATCCAGTTATAAAAAGCGTTAGCTGCATAGCAAAGCTATGAAGCGGAGAGATACTTTTCTCTGTGCGCCTAAGTGACTTTCTTTTTTAATATTGTGCAACATTAGCAAGGAGCTGGAATCAATCTTGAATTGCAGAAAACATGTAGAATCTCAGAGTTCCAAGTCTGCTTTGAAACTTGTTTCCCTCTGTAATCATGTGACCTGACCACTGGTCCAGTGTCAGTACTCCCATTCATCTGAGATTTGTTGCTCTCTCACGATTCAGTGGTATTTACAGTGTTGTTAGAGTGTGACTGGTTTTAAAACACATTATAGTCTATTATTATTACCCAATTAGCCTTAAAGCAGTTTATAATAGATTTTGTTTGGTTTTGAGTCTGGACTGTTGATATCTCAGTTTTGTTTTGTTTTGTTTTTTTTAATCGTCAGTGACTGGGATGGTATCATGGAGAGAGACAGTTATCAAACTGGAGAAGCAGAAGGAATGAAGATTTGTGATCCACCCTCTGACAGCTTTCCACAAGGTAAATAATTAATTTTATCATAACCCTTCAGTAGAGGTATAATATTTGTTCAGATTTTTATGATCAGTTAATTTCATCATTATTTTATTTTCATATCAGCCGACACCTTGGCGACTTCTCTTTCCCTCTTGGGGAATCACATGTTCCCTGATCCAGTGGAGAGACATGACAGTCCCAACATTAACAAGGATGAGCCTGCAGAGTTGCTGCTGCCGCCAGATGTTACAGCAGAGGAGGAAAATCTGGATGCAGAGCCTCATTGTCTTCAGGTAACAGAGCAAGAGACCAAGGAGATGGAAAACTCTGAGTGTCAGAACAAAGCATGCACCCATCCAGCTGATATAGTAGCCGAGGCTGCTGCCATCAACAATGAGCAGGATGACTCTGGGGAGTTTGTTGTTACTATGTTGGCCAGAGCCAAGCTGGAGGAGCAAGGTGTCTGTGTGAAGGGAAGGTCATCTCCCTTGTTGGATGTTGGCACCCAAAAAACTCCTGCTTTTCTGTCTCATCGGGAAGAGGATGTTACAACTGACAGCTGGCGGCAGCACAGAAAGCATGTTTTTGTGCTAAGTGAAGCAGGCAAGCCCATCTATTCCCGTTATGGCAGTGAAGAGGCCCTGTCATCTACAATGGGAGTCATGATGGCACTGGTGTCTTTTGTCCAGAGTGGAGATAATATCATCCACTCAGTCTATTCAGGTGAGAGCTTTAGAATCTGTCATCATGCTGAACTGACACCCTCATAATTTTCATTATGAGGGTATCACTGGGATTGAGTTTCATATGTCTCCTGACATTTTTTAATCATTAAAATGAGGATTATGGGAAAGTTATCAGCTAAAATTTGTGACAGCAATTGAAATGTTGTTGGCTGTAATACTGTATACAGATTCAGGCATAAATACGGGAATTAAGTAGTTGATGCCTCTTCACATAACTACAATGTTGCCTTTCATTTGTTTGAACCTTAGACGACAGTGTCTGAAATATTATGAGCAAAGAGGAACTTTATTCATTTATAGTATACTCAATTGGTATTTCATATAAAACATATTATGATCAAGCAAAACCTGGATCCATTACGAACACACTCACTTTCAAGTCCATAAGGTGTGTTTTTGAGTGTGAATCTGTTGTGCTTTAGAACCATTGTTAGTGGATATTCAGTGTTACCTTCAGTATTATCCAGTATTTCTTTTTGCCTTTGTTTTCCCTTCTTCCCTCTTCAGAGGAGCACACAGTGGTGTTCTTACAGAAAGGACCTCTAGTACTGGTGTGTGTGTCCAGCAGTCGTCAGTCCGAGCAGCAGCTGCGTGGAGAGCTCCTCTATGTGTACTATCAGATCATCAGCATGCTCACCCAGGCCAGCATCACGCGTATCTTTGAACACAAGAAAAACTACGACCTGAGGAGGTTACTGGCAGGCTCAGAGAAGATTCTGGATGGTCTTCTCAACTTGGTGGATTCTGACCCCAGCTTCCTGCTAGCAGCTGTACACTGCTTACCCCTTGCTTCTTCTCTCAGGGACTCTCTCAGCCAGATCCTGCAAAAGTCCATCACGCCAAACCTGGTTTTCTCCATCCTCATTGCAAAGAACCAGCTGCTCACCATTGTCCAAGAAAAGACCGTCATTGAGGACACCAGGCTGGAGCCCGCTGATGTCCACCTCCTGCTTAACCTCATCGGAGCCTCCTCTGCCTTTCAGGCTGGGGAGATCTGGACTCCCATCTGCTTACCCCTCTTTAATCCTGACTGTTACTTTTATGCATACATTTCTTACCTGGACCCACCAGAATGCACCGTTTGTCTATTGCTACTCTCAACAGACAAGGAGGCCTTCTACGCTGTGGCTGAGTGCAAAAGGAAAATAGAGGAGGCCATGATGGCTCAAAACTCCTTGAGCCTCATTGCTAAAGCTCAGTCATACAGTGTGAGCCAGGTGGGCGTCTCAGACCTCAGGCATTTCATGTACAAGCCCTTTGACGTGCCAGACAACTACCGCCAGCTCTGCCAGTTCACCAGGTGTGTGTGCATTGTTGCTTGCTTGTTGCCTTTTAAAAAATGTGTTTCTGTAAAATATTGTAATACACACTATAATGCACATAGTTGCTTTTGTCTCATGTGTGTATGGATGTTGGGAAGGAGGAACTGCTGGTTAACATTTTCTCAAACTCAAGAAAATATAATTTACATGAAGACCATGGCTAGTTTACAGTAAGAAATTGTGTAGGAAATAAATGAAATTCATTTAGTTTTGAAATACAGTGTAAATTATATTTAGTGTCTGTGTGTGAAGCCAGATTGAAACGTAAATCCAGTTTTATTGGGTACTTCAGACTATGAGGATTCCTGAAATACCATCCACCAGTTACCAAGGCAGAGGAAAAAAAAAAAAAAAAANAAAAAAAAAAAAAAAATACATTCTGATTGTTTTCCACTAAGTCTGGTAATTTACTTCACTTGTCTTTCCTTGAGTTAAATTGAGCACATTAGGTGTCCTATTACCGGAGGCAGCAGACAAGCCAAACTTTGATTAAAATCAAATTATGCAAATAATCAAAGCACACTTCTCTGCCAAGCCTAAATAGAGAAGGAGCTGTAGGCTACGTGGAATGCGCACAGACTTTAGATGTTCATTGTTCACCCCAATGTCTTTCTAAGTCACTGGTGTTGCTGTTTATGTAAAAACTTTCTGTCTTTCTGTCTGTAACTCTTCTATTTGACTTGGTGCTACATGTAGCCCAGAGATGGAGGCCCCATACAGCAGTGAAGAGGAGAAAATGAGACTGCTGGACCTCTACCGTTATATGCACAGCCGCATCCACAGCACCTCACGGCCCCTCAAGCTCATTTACCATGTCGCTGAGAGGGAAACTCTGCTAGCCTGGGTATGTAACTTCCTTTAGCGTGTTAATGTGTAAAGGATTGATATCCACACAGTGACTGATCTGTCAAAAAAAAAAAAAAATTGATGCCCTCACTCAAAATGTCCATTTTTCTCTCCATTACAGGTCACAAGTAAATTTGAGCTGTACACCTGCTTCAGTCCCCTTGTGACAAAGGCCTGTGCCATCACTGCTATTACTAAACTTCTAAGGTGGATTAAAAAGGAGGAGGACCGTCTCTTCATCAGATACCCTCCAAAGTATTCAACCACCCCGAACCCCAGCAAGAGCTCTCGTGGTGGAAAATCTGACCAGCCAGACTCCACAGATAATGGCTTCTTATCTCTTCTATAGGACTCTCAGTGCTTTCTGTAGTGGATCTACCACATTCAACAATAGTTTATACACTGGCTACAAGATATTTTTGAATCCTCTTTTGACACTTGTTGGACTTGACATTGACAACTGGACTCAAACACTAAGTTTTACACTATTTAAGAAGAAACGGTCTCTTTTGAAGCTAGTATCATTTGTTTACCTAAACAAGAAAGCATGTCATAGTATCACTGCTTTCATTCAGATGCAGTCAGGGGAAAGCAGCATCATGAAATAGTATGTTTTAAACTGAACTGTGGTAGAATATAAATGCAATGATATTTAAGTGTTTTTATATTGTTTTAATACTGCAACAAGAGAGAAATTCTCCTCACAGACAGTGAATGTACCACACAGGGGACAGTTCACAGTCGCAGTCAGCATTGTCACCGTCTCTTTTGCGCGTAAAACAAGATGAGGGGAGAACTTAAACTACCTTTCTCAGACTGGATCACGCATTTTCAGCACACACAAACATCCCAAAGCTACAATATATGATACAGGAAGTGCTAGTAGGCTGAGCAACTGGAACTGCCAGACCAGGGATGGGCTACCATGTTCCATTGTGTATCATCAGCAAGCAGGTTTTCATTCCAGCTGAAGACTTCATCAGGTTATTTCAGTACTGTTCCTTCTGATTGAACTCATCAGTGAAATCTCCTGATCACCTCTTAAGTTGGAATGAAAACCTTCATCAGTGTCACACCCATGTGCTAGAACTTGGTCTGTTGTTTAGTATTCCACTTTTATATAATCAGGTTTTAGTCATGTTACATTTTGTTCAAGTCAGGCAACTGATCTTTGGGGTTTTGTAAAGGTGGTTTAACAACAGTAACCTCATGATTGTGTCCTACAAGGAATTTCCTGTAAATGTAAGTCTTAAGAGTCTGTCTATAGTATTAAATAAATCCCAGGTTGCACACATCATTTGTGGTAATTTATGTAGAGGCTGTGCTTAACAGATGACACGCACGTAGTCGTTTCAAACTGCTTTTATTCTTGTGTGAGAAAATATCGTCTCAGGCAGATTATAGATCTTGCAGTACAATTCAAATAACAAGATCAAAAATCTCCTGTGTCACCCAAGAAAAAAACAAAACACCTAGTAGGCCAGTGCAGTCTCTGTGCCTACAGAGCTAAGGTCTTGTGCCACCTCACTGCTAGAGAATATGTTCTGACATATTGGTGAATACCATCACTATTACAAAGAGCTACTTAGCATCATACATAAAACTTTTCAATATTTACTTCTTAAATAACACTCTCAACTGCCACACAATATAAATTAAAATCTAAATTTGATTTCTGCATTCCTTAAATTACTTCATGTAAGCCAATATAAACATACATTTACATATTTACAAAACTATACACATGCACCTTTACTACACGGAGTTTGTATATATACAGAAAAGGTTTCTAGCCACTTATATGGCTCCAGAGTCACCAGTTGTACAACTTCAAAACAGACCAATTGTGCTTTTCAAGTCATTTCAGCTGTTTGCTATTCAGTGATTGAATGCAGGAGACTTTGTCATCCATCAGCATCGCCGCTGTAGTGGCTTCACATCTTACTGTCCAACTAAGTAGCTGCACAAGGTACTCCACCATTCTAGTATCAGAATACAGTTTCACAATATGGAAAAATTAAAGAGCTATAAAGTCCCACCTACACCAAGTCATAGCTGGACTAAAATTTTAAAAAATTGTCTTTTGTCTACTGACAAAAATTGACCAGTGTTTCTGTTCAATTTGGATTGTTCTTTAAAGCTTCCCTGCTTGCATCCACTGAACCAGATTTAAACAGTTACACCGGACCTCAATTTTTAGCTTTAAATTTGTTGTCAATGTTAGCCATAGCAATTTTGATGTATTTGAAAATAATACTGCAATTGCATAACTGATTATAAATGGGGGGAAAAAAATAAGAATACCTGATTTAAGTGAGAACAGTCAAAAGACAGGCACGTGCCTTTAATTTTAAGATACGAGCCTTTCCAAAAATGGGTTATGTAATATTTAATACCACTGATTTTTACAGGGAATTTCTGATGGCAAATTATCTGTAGCTGTCAAAAGAAAAAGGTTGTAGAGTCCAGATATGAAACGGATATTAAGTGAGACTTTTACACTCCATTAAACACAGTGACATTTCAATGGCAAATACAATCTCAATACGTTTTGAATCAAGACAGTCTCTTCAAGGTTAAAATATTTACACTTTTCCCACTTTAACGTCTTGAGTCACTTTGGCCTAAAATAAATCTTATGATTACAGAGCAACAGTGGTTGTGTAAAACATTTTAAAAATTACACAGATGACTTGAAAAAAGACACAAATTCAAACTCTCTACAGTTATTTTTTTTCCCCCATTAAAAAAAAACCTTTCAAAACCAAAGCTTTTATGCAGAAAACCTTCCCATCCTGCTGGAAATCTAAACCTTCATATTACTTCCCCACCTCTTTACAAGTACTGATTAGGTTTCTTTACATTTTACTGGGTAATCTGTTAAAAGATTATCAAATCTGAAAGGTAAAAGTCATATAAAATTGGAGGGGGTGAAGTTTAAGTTTCCTCTCACATGGTTTAAGTGCACTATGGCCCGGTCGTATGCAGTGTGTACAGACTTGCGAACACTGGGTTTCTTGCCTTCCATTAAGCGCAGTTTGTCTGCAGTGTCATCGATACCCAGTGGCAGTAGTTTGTCTTGAGGAAGCCATTGCCTGAAAAAAAGACCAACCAACCAATTCTTAAAAAGACAAAAATCAAACAAAATGATTCCTCTTGGTTTTAAAATTCAGCATGAGGTTCCGCCTGTCTGAATCTTACCAAGTTCTTTTTGTGTCAAAGAAGAGGACTAAAAAAAGCTTCTCGCCAGCCTCTGCTTGTCTCCACTCGCCCAGTTTGAGCACCTCCACGGGGGGCACTGGGATGGGGATGCCGTTGTGAAGAAGCCCTTCCTGGGGCATGTCTGGGTCAACAATCTGTAAGAGTGGATTATGACAGTTACAGCAGACTCAACAATTACTGCTTTCTCTGGTGTGACAAGGCTTTTCCCTGGCTGACCCTGACAGGAAAAAACACAAAAAAGCTGCAGCATGAGCACCATAAACTGCAAAATCAAATGCATTCTCACCATTGCTGGATATGACGGATATCCTCTGCATTTGGCCCAAACTAGGTCCAGAGGTGTGAGCTCCACCTCACTATCTAGAGACAGAAGTGTAAATTTTCCTGTGAACAGCACATCCAATTAATTTTGTATTTGTGGCAGCTCTTGTGCCTGACCATTTACTTTCATCAGTTATGAAAATTGTATTAACCTTTCTTATGGTTTGTTTGCTGAAGCTTACATGCCTCATCAAATGATAACCATAATATCCTGAGGCATTTCATTACATGTGAATTGCCTTCTCATAATACACACCAGAACCAGAAATGTCTCCATTCTCACTGCTCGGGACTTTAGCCAGTGCTGGTTTCCCGCGGCTACGTTTGGGTGGAGAGACACTACAGCTATAAACACAGTGAGAGGAAAGAAAGACGAGGTGGATGATTTTAAAGGTGATGTATAGTGTATGAGTATTGGATGACTTTACTTTAATACCAAACAATTTGATGAATAAAACAACCAATACTCGATACTTACTTTAGTTTTTGGTCATCGTGGTCTTCAGATATGTGCTTGCCATTTGTCAGGCCTAGGAAAAAACAATAAAAAAATAAATAAATAAATCAAAGGTGACCAGGTGGACGCTCTCCACAGTATATCGGTTTAATATCGAAAAAAGCAACCCGTCTAAGTTATGTCTTTTACCTCCTCCCCTGGGTGATGGAAGGGCTTTGTCTGTTTCACTGCCTGAGCTGTGGCCTCTGGACCTCAGGTGGTGGGGGGAAGCAGAAGGAGGTGTAGCGGAGGGGGAGGGGGTTGGAGTGTGAGGCAAGGTGGAGATGGTGGTCACACCATCTGAATTTGGACTGGCTGGGGTGCTATCTATGCCATTGGTTTTACCCTCCGACATTTTCCCATTCTGCTGAGGTGAGGTTTTGTTTTTTGCCATTCGTGCCCCATTTTTAGCTTTCTTGAACAGAACAGATGTACGACGGCCGACTCCAACCAAAGGCAGAGTTGGAGGTGTACCCAATGGGGTGACTTCGTGAACAGCCTCTGATTGCGAAGATGGGGTCTCACCAACTTCAGCCTCATCTTCACCATGGCTTTTGCTTCCACTGCGAGATGATCTCTGCCGCTTGTAGGAGCGCCCGAGTGACCGTCGGCCTCCAGTTACTATTCCCAGGACAGGAGGTTCGAGCGGAGCATCTCCTGGCAGCGGTGAAGACACTGGGCATGTAAGTTCCAGTACAGGTGGAGAGTCGTCTGGATCAAAGAGAAATTTGTTTTGGTATCACAAATAACATAAAACATGTGCCATTACTTGGTAAAACTTTATTAGTAATGGAAACACACAGTGTAAACATTCTTTTACCTCTCCCAGAGTCAGACATCGATGTCAAAGGGCCATTATCCACAATGTTCTTCTTTGCCTTCTTCTTTTCCTTCTCTTCCTCTTTTTCCTCTTCCTCTTCTTCTTTTCCCTCATCATCCTTGTCATTACCATTTACAGACGGAGCATTATGCTGCGGCAGGCTCGTCTTCTGTCTGAGAGTGTTGATCTCTCTGCGCAGTAACCGAATGCGCTTAGTTCGCCCGCCGCTACAGCACATCGATGTAACCACGTCCAGTTTGTCCAGTAAGGCCTTCAGCTGCTCGTCTGTGGTTAAGTGAAGTCTATTCTCTGGGTCCAGGATGGAGTCGACTGCAGAGAGTATACGAAGAGAAACAAATGGGAAAAAAGAGGAAAAATGAGATAAGAAAAAAAGAGGAAAAATGAGATAAGAAAAAATTTAAATGAAGAAAGTTCTCACTCTCATATCGATGAACCTTTCCAACTCACCATCATCCCAGGTGCAGTGGTAGAAGCCATGTTTGTTTGCAGCATCTGGGAGGTGCATGCCAGTGCTGGGGTCTAGGCCGATGCCCTGAGCCTGCCTTTGTGCGTGGCGTAGAATTGCTCCACCCACCTCCCGCAGGCTTATAGCTGCCCTGTGGAACATTGTGTCCTTGGAATTGTACTTCAGGCAATTGGAGATCATGAGGTCAAAGTCCCTCTCTAGCTCCGCTATGGAGCAGTAGGCATGGGCCTCCAGTTTGGTACGCATGGCGGAGAAGTCCATGGGTTGGGAAATAAACTCCAAGTAATCTGGGACCTCAGTAAATCATTAAAATAAATATATTAGCTGAGTCAAAATAAATCAAAAATAAAAAGGCTGTTAAATAAAAAGTCCCATCTTAATGTATTTGAGCTGATTTAACTAACTGCACCAACCTCTGACAGATTGACAGGCTGAGAGAAGATTTTGGCTACGTCCTTTTCTTGCAGCTGGTCCAAGGTGGATCGGAGAAGCACCAACGCAGGAGTCAACTTCAGTTCGAGAGCAGCCTGCTGAATTTTCATCTAGGGAGTGATGACATAAACAGATCATGCAGATCAGATTAGAGGAAATACAAGGTCCAAATGAATGACAAATGGTAAAGAGAATGAGGCTGTATATGCATGACAATGCTGACAATGGGCAACTGTAAAAATATTCCAGTAAAATGATAGCTCGTGTCATCTGTAAGACTTTGTAACATACCTGTTCTCTCTTTAGTCTCTCTCTCTTGCGGATGAGTTCCACCAAAAGCCTGGCTCTTTCCAAGTCTTGCCTCAACTTTTGCCAGTATCGTAGCTCCTCTCTTGCTGCACAAAGCTTCTCATCAGGCTCCTTCTGAAAATAAAAGAACATGCACAATGAGATCAGCTTCAGAATCAGCTTGAAAAAAAAAAAAAAATTCCAAAACATTAAAATTAGTCTTTTCTGCCACAATTTAAGCGATGGAGGAACATGGAGTTCCATCACAGGACACAAAGCGTTGGTAGTTTAAGGATGGCTCTTATTGGGAAACAGCTTGCCAGCTTTCCAGAGAAAAAAGAAAACTCACACTGCACTTAAAAAAAAAAAAAAAAATTTGCCCTACAAAATAAGGTAAAATCCTAACTTTCATGAAAATTAGACACATTTGTAGACAAACCTATATTAAATCAGGAAAGCTGTTTTTGAGGTCTGAGTTATGTGATTAGCATAAAAAAAAAAAATTAACTCTTGATATGTCACAAAATCTGCATCATCCTGGTAATAACACAACTTATTAATGAGTTAATAATGGCCAAAGAAAGTTCCACATTGTTGCCTTCTGCAGCTGTGAGAGATGTACAGCAAACATACTATAGCTGAGCTGTTCCAGAAGCTTGCTGCTAATATGAAACCAGCCAAGGCAAAAATGTGATCCTCCTGAATTACCTAACTACAAATCAGAACAACAGTAACAGTCACATGTGTCGAGTAGTAGAAAGCTACAGGTGCTAATCCTGCAGTCAGATGTGCTCACAGCTAGTTTAGAGAACCCGGCAGATATGAGAGGTTGCCCACATGGCTACGTCATTTTTCTGGTTTTCTGTCTCTGCCCATTTTCATTCATTCTTGTGGAAAAACTGCACGATTATACAGAATTCATAATATTCTTTTGATTTTCATCTTTACATATATACACAGTATGTCGTATCTCTCCTTACCTGTTCTGTGGTCTTGTGGGCCTGCAGGTGGGAATGAAGTCGACGTATTAGAGGCATGCCATTTCGTGACTGTCGTTTCAGTAGCCAGTAGTTGTGAAGCCTCTGCATGAACTGATTCTTCCTCTGGACTTCAACTCCTGTACAGATCTTGTTCAGCCTGTGGACATGCAATATTAGATTGAATCGTATTTTTAACAGGAAAGTGCAAATTCGTTACTGATAACACCCACGTCTCGGTGACAAAAAAGTAATGAGCAAAACCATTAAAGGGCCATACCGGTGGTTCTGCATGTCTGGGCCCAATTAATACTACCTGCTTACATGTTACTGCCAACTATTTTCCAAAACATAAAACAGTATTTTAGTTTTTGTGTTATTTTGCTAAATTTCCTAAGCTTTCAAAATCAAATATACACCCACCTTAAAATTCAACATTTTGCCTGCTAACTTACGCATGATTGTAGATGGCACTGTTGTTTTAATTTCTTGGTAAAAGCAGTCTTCTCCTGAGACTATACTTCCTGGTGGAGACATACATTTTCTTCCGCGTAGCTCCGTGTTGGAATTGATAAATGAATTAACTTAGACAAAACATTTTACAGACATAATGTTCGCTGTGATGGATTACTGATCACAAGTACATTTCAAGTCACTACAAGTTGAGTTTTAGAGCGTACTCAGATGAACTGAAATCAATGGCAGTCAGGAAGGTACAGAAAAAAATTCTGAATTTTACTGTTCCAGGAATATGTTTTGGAACATGGTTGACAGTAATGTAGCGTGTATGTGGGTTGTATTTATTGGACTCAAACATACAGTACAATGCCACTGGTATATTCTATTAAATGCCAGTAACAATTCTCTCCATGCATTGGATTAAAAGCAGCCCATAAAGTCAGAATTAGGACTGGCAAAATTTGTCCAGAAAATAAAGTGCTTGTCTGCCTTATTCGATCAACTGTGAATTGAAAAGGTGAGTAAGTACCAGTGAATCAATAAGGCATTCTGAGGAATGTAAATTTGATGTATTTATGTACTGTCATACCTGTGAGAGGGGATCTGAGGCACCAGCAGCACAGGTACAGTTGAGCGACGCGTTGACGCCCCTTTCTTAGTCTTCTTTTTCTGGCCCTTGGAGGCCTTCTTGTTTTGAGGAATGGGGGGGCTCTGAGTATACGATTTTTGTCCTCGGTTACCCCTGCCCCCAACCAGTCTCCCCTCTACTGACTCATCTCCAGACCCGTCCCTGCGAGACCCAACTGGAGAGTGATGCTCACAGAAAGCAGTTTTCTTCACAGAGAAAGTTGTACCATTGACACTGGTCTCCCGGACTGGATCTATCTTCATAAACAGGCCGGCCTTCTGGGCACAGGTGACGTGAAAGGCCCTGTAACAGTTGGCTTTGTGGCACTGAATCGATGCTCCCCTGCCTTTCTGCTTACACAGGTAACAGGTGAGCTTCCAGCGAGCAGGAGGGATGTTCTTAACCCCCTCAACAGGTTCCAAGAACACAGTGTTGGCAAAGCACACCTCTGGAATCCATATGGCACAGACAACATGGGCCCAACGTCCATCACTTGTCTGTTTAAAGGCACCTCCTTGGTTTGGACAAAGCACACAGTCTACGGGACGGGAGGGGGACTGAAGGCAGCAGCGGCACAGCCACTGGCCCTCGGGTACATACGGCACTCCATAACACTCCTGGTGGACTGCTAGATTACAGATGTCACAGAACAGGATGACATTACTGTTCAGACACTCATCATCCAGGCAGACACAGCAGAAGGCGTCCTCATCCACAGTACTTTGGGACAGAGCCTGACTTCGGGACTCCAGGATGGACTCTCTCTCTAGGCGGTCAATCAGCAGTTCAAAAGTGTCTGCAGAAACGGAAGCATGACCATCACAAACCCTCTTTTGATTAACCATCTCTAGCCAGACCAGGTCCTCCTCATCCATGTCATACTCAGCAATACTGTCCTGTTCCTCCCCTGACTTTTCTATGTAACGGTAGTAAGCTGCAGGGAGAGGAGGTGCATTTGAAGAGGTCACTGCATTCAGCACACGAAAAGTGGGCTCAGGCAGAGGGGTTTGGTGAGAAGGGTGCTGGGAGGAATTAGTAGTGCTTGTGTGCTGCTGGGAGCCAGATCGTTGGCTCTGGTGAGATGCATTTTTACCATTTCTCCTGCCTTTAACGTTTGAGGGTTTCTTCCATGATTTGGCTTTGCTTTGTGTTTGCTCACTGTTCTCTTTGTTGCTGTTGCATTCAGCAATATCCTGGGCCATCATCTCATCCTCGGTTATGATTGGCAGGGGATCTGTGATGTTAATCCGATGGAGCCTTCCATCTAGATCTACTTCAACTATTTTCTGTGCCTGAGCATAAGTTAAAGTCTCCCTGGATGGAGATAACTGTAGCCTGTAGGGTGAGGGGGGCCGCAACTGGCCAGATGAACTCCTACCCCGTCCCCTCCCTCTGCCTCGGCCCCTACCCATGTTGAGTCTTCTAATAACTGTCTCACATTCCCACCTCCTCACCTTCCGCATGGGAGGTTACACCAGCTCCCTAATAGATAAGAAGAAAAGATATGATTCGAGTTATTGTCTCAACATTATTTTCTAATTTGTGCAGTTGTGCACAAAGATATAACAGCTGTATATATTTATTTTACTGCTATGCAGCTATTAAGAGTCTGACTGAAACTGAACATTATATCTTTGTCATAACTCTTTAATAAACAAATTTGCTTAAAAAAGTTTGTTTATGTAAACAACGAAAATCAGCTAAAATATTTCAACAGAATGTTTTTACTCTCAAATACGGATATTGGCCTATAATAATTTTAACCTCAAATTGTTATCAAATCAAGAGTAAAACCTGAATTACACAAATTCCTGAATTCCTAATTATTGAATGGAAGCCACAACGCAATGCAGACTGAATTTCATTGATAATATCTCAACAGTACCAACACACTATTGTGCAAGTTTTTATTATTCCTACCATGCAAGAGGTAAACTCGTACTGTTGTCACTAATCGAACGTTACCTCAAGTGATCTAACCGCAAAAATACAGGTTGCCCTGGTTGCATGCGTTCACCCCAGCTGTATCTCTATTGGCTCATTCAGGAGCCTGTAACATTGTCACACTGCTCAAGCCAATCATGCGTTAGTATCCTCTATTTTTTTCCTTGTTGCTGTGTGTAGTTAGGTTGAAGAGCGCTAAATACCAAAGTCTCTAACATCTGTCAGCCATTTTAAGCGTACAACAGTAGAGACAACATTTGTGTTGCAAGTTGATTAGCAGCCCAATTATACATGCCAACCGCAACCAGAAAACAAATGCACTGTATGCACCGTGCGTCACTGCATAAATTAACTGCATGTATACACGAGAAAACGCTGCAGTCTGCAGTGTTTCGGGTATTGCTTTGTGTACTCCAGACCCTTGCAAAAGACTCTTTGTTGATGCGATAACAAACGGTCGAGCAGGACATACAGAACTCGTATAATACACTGCAAATTCTCTAAGTATGGCTATACTACTGAAAACACAAAAATTGTTTACCTTGTTATATCGTCTTCTGCAATGTCAAACAGAAAAACTGCACCTAGCTGAATGTCAGCTAGTGACAGACCACAGCCAAGGCGGACATGCTAGCCGTTAGCTTAGCTAGCCGGTAATTTCAGGGGCGACAACGTCATCTTCAGCGCTTCAGTCCTCCGCTGTGACTTCGGACAGAAACACACACTCGATCCGGTTTCATACTCCTGGCTTTAATCTTTCCAACACTGCAGATTCTAAACTTAATGGCAACAAAAATCGCATATATATCAAATTAATGTACCTTGGAAGAGGCTAAATATTCAGTCAAGATGGCTTGAAAAATACGCCCCTTTGGAAAAAACGCCACAGCCAATTGGAGGTCGCCGTTTCACCTCGCACGCACCGCGCATCGGTCTGTGATTGGTCAACATGATAAACCGAAGTCACCGGACTCAACCAGGAGCGCATGTTAGAATGATGAGATGAGAAAAACATTAAGATATATAGTGCGCGCCTTATCTTCTTTCTCGACAGATCCGTAGTGAAATACCTGTTACACATCTGTTAGGTCTGTCTGTAAGTGTTTTTCTGAAGCGTGTAACTTAACCAATCCAACAGCCAACAACAGAATAAAAAATTAAAGCGTTTGGCTTTTCTTTTTCTTTCCAATTTTGATTTACATGTGGTCATATAGGCTGCTGGATCGAGATGCGCAGTCAAAAATCCACCATTCACTTAACAGAGACGGACTAATTAGATATAATTTTTAAAAACTTCTATCAGTTGATTCAATTAAAAATGACTACAGGTTAATGGTAACCTTATGGCTCAGTATGTAATAACCTTGGAGTATAATGATAACTTAAGCAAAGCCAACAAGGATTTCTGCTTGCCCACTGGGTGAAATGCACTTATTTAGTGTAGTTAATTAATACAATTTTCGAATCGAAGAACAATTTTACCTTGTCAGATTGCAAGATGATTCAGCTTTTTAGGTCATGCTCTACAAAACGTGGAACAATTATATTACTTCTGTTAATTCTATATTCTATACTTCTATTAATATAATTATATTACTTCTACATTAAAATTTTCAAAAGTTATAAAGCTCATAGGCTACTGCAAAATTATTTACTGAAGTGTGTAACATATCACTATTAGTTGTATATTAGTTCTAATTCCTACAGTGTAGTCCAATGACTACATTCATACAGTGTTCTCTTTAATAGGGAGATACAATTTTTTTTTTTTAAAGATTACAGATTAATGAGACTGAACAACTTTTTACATGCCTATGAATGGTCTGTTCTTTTTTTTCTCAGAAAATTTAATCAGACATTGAAATACACAAGAACACAAGGTAGAAAAAAATCATGCAGAGGACCAAACCAGACAAGGACATCTGTGAGTTACTAATCTTGCAGCTATACAGAAAAAGGACCCCTGCCTTCTTCTTCTCCCTTTAAAAAACGTTTTTATTTGTGCTAGCCATGCCCTCCTGAAGGCTTTTTTAATTTCTCTGAGACTCCGACATCTTTAAAAGGTTGTCTCCTTGTAAAGGCCAGGCCTCAAGGCCAATGACTTAGAGAGCTTGTTTTGTGTTTGGTTCTCTGGATGATTTTTTTTTAATCATTCTTGACAGTCAATTTTCCCTTTTAAAACATTTTTATTAAGAGCAAGTGCAGCTAAAGCTGATTGTTAGTGCTTTTAAAACACAATTTTACATCTTCAAATGTTTTTGTGTCTTGTTCAATGAAGAACATGACACTGAATAAACACCTCCTCAAAGACTCAAATATATACACGCGTTTAATCTTTTAATCCTTAAACTATGTAATTCATTTACTAAATACTTTAGCAGTATTCACTACCTTTACTTATTACATTTAAAACCTACAGCTTCATGATCATACAGGATGACGTTGATGGGTTTTTTTTTTTTTTAAAGCCTNACAGCTTCATGATCATACAGGATGACATTGATGGGTTTTTTTTTTTTTTAAAGCCTTTACAGTATCATCATGGGCAAACTCCCTTAGTTTAACACTAAAAGTGTAATCTGTAGTGTATTTCCATTTCCTGACTATATGAGGTAAATGAGGTTTTTAACCATTTATATTATTGTAATTTCAGGATAAATTCCCAAAGATGTAAAAAGGCTGCTTCATTTCTCCCCTCCCCTTTAAAATTCTTCCACATTCTCCTCCCACAAAAACTTTGCTGGCTGTTTTCACAAGTATGAATCTGAAAACTTCACAACATGCTGTATTACGGTCCAGCTCTCTGTGGTCTGTCTGAAGCCTGACATGCCAATCCAGCAGTCTCATCCTCAGCGTCTTATCAGGTACAGTACCCAGAACATCTGTCATAGGTAGTCTCACTAATGGCCATATTTTTGAGATCTCAGGGATATTTAAAGTGTTTACTTGATTTCTTTGCATTTCTTTTGATTTAATTAATGTTTTAATGTTTTTGGATTGTATATAACAAGTCTCTACATAGAATTTGATACTCTACCAACCATTAACTTGCAGGATGAAAATTGCAAGAATGAGAATGCAGCTTGGCTCCTTTATTTTGTCTGTCAGTTTTCTCCTGGACATGGGAATATGTGCTACAGGTAAAAAAAAAACAAAAAAAACATACTTTTACACTTGCTGCACAAATAATATTAACACAAAAGATGAATATAGGCCTACTAATCTAATCTGGCTGGTTATATAGCATGATCCTATTATTAACTTAAAGTCACAAACCGTCTATTGATATGAATGGTGCTCTTATTGCAAACATTGCAAAATTTGAAAATGTCTTTATCATTGAATATATTTACATAAATATAATATACTTATATTTCAAAGTGTGTCCCGGTCACTCTATTTGTAAGTCAATGTAGTGACAGCATGCATTTTTCTGTGCCAAATTCCTCATATTTTCACTGCTGGATTCACTAATGTTTTCTCAGGCTTGAAAAGACATAAATACATAAATTGTTAGCTGGGTTCAGTATCAAAGCAAAGTGCCACATCCTGTCTGGCACGCACCAAAACCAACTTTTGTAGAAAAGGAAGCAAGCCAGTTGACACTCTCAAAAAATGTAATAAATCAGCTATGGACCAAACAAAGACCCTATGTTTTAGTGTGGCCAAAAAATGACAGCAGCCTGAAGAGCTTGTATATGTGTCATCTTTTGAAAAGGAGGATCTGACGGTTGTCAGGATCACCCTGTGGTGATGGATCCCCAAGGCCTTGGCCTCAATCATGACTTTTGATGGTCTTTGACTGTTCTCCCATCTCACAGTGCCGTAGCATTGAGAATTTTTCAATTAACACACTGTTCTAAACATTTTGTGGGGTTCAAGCCATTTTCAAGAAGAAGAGGAGATCTCTAGGATACCAGAAGGTCAATACACCCCCACATTCACCTCATAGATTTGCAGTGGAGTGAGGGCTCACAGAGTAAGGGCTATAACTGGACTATGCACAAAGGGGTCTTTGATTTGGCAAAGTTTAGAGTGGACCTCAGCTGTAAAAAATATTTTTAGTTTTCTGAAACAAACATTTAAAGTGTCCTGTTGCTCAGTTTTTATCCATTATTTATTGATCTCTCATATATTGTCCAAATGTTGTTCCATTTCCAGAGAAATAATGAATGCTTGCTAAACTTCTCTTGAATAAAATTATAACACTGACATATTTGTTTCTTCCCTACAACCTCATATTTCTTGACATCAGTGCAATCAGAGCTGAGAATAACAACAATAAAGGTAATCCATCAGTTTCTTTCACATGTATTGTTATTGTACATACAAGACTAAAGTTAAAACATGTTCTACTGATTATACTGTGTTTGATTAAATGTTTTTTTTATAGCAAGAACCATATACAATGACTAAAGGCTCCCAACTTGAAGGTTTTTGCATGGACCTGCTGTCTGAAGTAGCCAAAAAAGTCAGCTTCAAGTACAGAGTGCACCTGGTGAAAGACAATTCATATGGCAGACAGGATGAGAATGGCAACTGGAATGGCATGATTGGAGAGGTGGTGAGAGGAGTGAGTACATGAAAACTGATATTTAAAGGAATTAGCAGACATTAAAGCCCTCTGTGGAAGCTTATATTTCCAAGCCGGCATATTTGACTCACAATTGATGCATTTAAAATGAGTTGGTATGTGGTGTGAGCAATATCATCAGGGTTGTTACTGATAAAAGTAAAAATCATTGTCACATTTTAAGGAACTGCTATAGGTCTAAAACTGTATATGTATTACATGGATCAGTGTGTTAAATAGACATGGCCTAATTGACTACATATTAATTCATTGCAGTCTAACACAAAATATGGCCTCAAAATGACAAGAGAATTTAATCACAAAAAACAAAACAAAACAAAACCCTGAAAATTATATGCCTCACAAAAGTAGGATTTACTGCAGGGATTTTGTATTGATTTGCATTTTACTGTAGGCATATCTTATTAAGTATCCAATGAATGTATTTATGTATTCCATACAGGAAGCAGACCTTGCAATTGCTCCCTTAACTCTCACTGCTTCTCGTGAGAAAGCTGTGGGGATGAGCAAACCTTTCATGCAGACAGGAATCAGCATTCTTCTGAGGAAGGATATTTCAGAAGTGGCAGGATTCTTTGATTTCTTGACCCCCTTCACAGCAGAGACTTGGGTTGGCATCATTTTAGCCTATTTGGGAACTGCTGTTTGCATCTTTGTAGCTGCAAGGTTGGTAATGCAATTAATTTTATTTAGGACAGGGATAATAGATACTTTTTGTCTTTGGATATTTCCACATTTGTACAAATATGGAAATCATTTTGAGTGCCACTACTTTAATCATTAATATTCATGCAACTATAGACTGAGCCCCTGTGAGTGGAGTCAGCCTCAGAGTGAGCAGAACAGTTTCAGCCTTCTCCACAGCCTGTGGTACACAGCTGCAGCTCTGACTCTACAGGGTAGTAAACTTTTCTGTCACCACAATACAGCAAATTGAGGAGAGTTTCTTACTTACAGTGCTCATTAGGTTCCTTTTTTGTCACCCTTTTGTGTTTTTCAGGTGCTGGTCCTCACCCAAAAGCCCTTTCAGGACAGCTCATATGCTGCAGCTGGTGGGTATTTACTGTTGTACTCCTGGCTTGTTATTTCTCCAACCTCAGCTCCTCTAAGAGCTCCGAGTCCACTCACCTGACAGTAAAAGGGTTTGAGGACTTGGCCAATCAGAACGTGATTGAGTATGGCTGCCTGGCTGGCTCTTCAACATTTGCTTTCTTCAAGGTAATTTTTTTATCTCTCAGTTGTTTGCAAGTGACCTCTTAAACTCTACTGGATAATCTGGTGTCAAATCCACAGCACTTTAAATTCAACTAAAAATCTAGAAGCTTCC
Organism: Lucifuga dentata; assembly: GCA_014773175.1. Taxonomy (NCBI): domain Eukaryota; kingdom Metazoa; phylum Chordata; class Actinopteri; order Ophidiiformes; family Bythitidae; genus Lucifuga; species Lucifuga dentata. The sequence continues at coordinate 122,246 of VXCM01000545.1, forward strand.
CAAAGCAAATACAGTATGCCAAGTGAAAATTTTAGGAAGATATAGATAAAATGATACATAGATATTGAAATTTAAGGGTAATTTAAAGGTACATTGTTTTACGTACATTTCTTCAGGATTGAGCTTCCACTGATCCAAAATCTCAGAATCTCCCTAGAATTTAAAATAAAGCTAAACAACATGAGTGTGTAAAGATGGAGACACCAAAGGCTCCAGTAGAGTTTAAAAGGTTAAAAGACAGCCATTCATCTGACCACAGTTGACTGATGTTGTCATTCTCACTAATTATGTCTTTTCCTTCTTCAAGAATTCAAACAACCCAGTGTACCGCAGAATCTATGAACACATGGAGAGATCCAAAAGTTTTGTGTCATCTATGGAAGAGGGGGTGCAGCGTGCAAAAGAGGGTAATTTTGCTTTTATTGGAGAGTCTGTGTCTCTGGACTTGGCAGTAGCACGCTACTGTGAATTGGTCAGAGTCCATGAAGTCATTGGTATGAGAGGATACAGCATCGCCGCTACCCTAGGTGAGGCTGCTCACTTTGGGATGAATTAAATCCCCCAAACTGTCCTTGAATCATATTTAAAAATAAGTTTAAAAAAATGTCAAAATTGTTTCCTTAAGGTTCTCCAATCATAAAGAACCTAAGTGTGGCAATCTTACAACTAAACGAGGCAGGGGAGCTGGCTTACCTTCGCAGCAAGTGGTGGGCCAGCAGCTGCATGGCAGACAAAGCCAAAGCTTCAGCAGCACAGCCACACGGTCTCAAGGGGATGTTTCTGGTTTTGGCCTTGGGCCTTGGGCTGGGAACCTTGCTGGCTGTTCTAGAACTTACCATCAGGAGCCGCAGCAGTGCAGCTGAGCAGAGGGTTTGTGCACATAGAGTACTCAACACTAAGTCATTGCTGCCAGGTGAAAACTGTACATCTCAAGTATTAATTTTTTAAGAAACTAAGCCAAACAGCTTGATTTATTTATTTATTTATTTATTTTTATTGAGTTGACCATGTGTTTTTGTGTTTGTCCAAGAAGATTTCAAGCAGTTCTATAAGCCTGAGGTATATTTAATTAAATACACACATAGACTCAGTCGGTCATGCACACCTCTGTAAACAATGCAAATAAATTCAGACATAAATATATTTAATATGATTCATAGTTGTCTTAATATGTTCTTCCCACAGAAATCCTGGTGCACAGTGCTGACTGATGAACTGAACCTGCGCTTCAAGACCAACAATTCGAACAGACCACAGGAAACTGTGGAAAAAGATAAAGAGGAAAGCATAGGAACTTTCTAGAAAACTGTGATTATTTAGTATTAACAAGGATGAAAATTATGTTGTACTTTTTAATTTTTTGGTTATAGACCATCAGATACTGATTTTGTTTCAGAATTAGTTTTAACATTTTACAGGTAGTAAAATATTAACTTAAAATGCTTTCTTATTTCTGACTTTGGGAAATACATCCAACCAAAGTATATAGAAATAAATGAAGAAATAAAAAAATAAAATTTAAAAGTGCCCGCTGTCACAGGAATGTTTTTAAAATATTAAGTTTGTTGTTTTTAATGTATGAATTCTGAAGTTTGAATTAAAATTTACATAAGTAGTTAATACATCTTTCATGGATGGATTCAGCACTTCCAGGACTATAAACACATATATTATGAACAATTGTTACTGTAGCATTTTAGAGTAATTAATTTCCAAAATCTTTTACACAGACATGTGATTGGCAAATTTCTCATTTTTGATCAGCTCTAAAAATGTAAATTTACATTTAGTTAATATATATTTCATAGTTGGATTCAACGCTTCCAGGACACACACATTATGAACAATTGCTACTAATAGCATTTTGAATAACTAATTTCCAAAATACCAGTGAAACACCCAGGTGCTACATATCGAGGCATCAGGAACACTTCACCAGTCTACTTTACTACAGTGAGGTACTGAGGTTATTAGCCAAACAAAAAATATGATAAAGCCTTGGAAGATTAAATGGAAGATTAAAATCTGTCGCCCTAACACAGCAGAAGATGGGCTGAAAGAAGTCATCTTCTGTTTATCAAGCCTTTTTTGAATGCATTGAAATTCAAACTGTACTTCCTCAAGTAATATTTTTGTTGGAAATGAATAATCACAGATTATAGTCTAAGTAAAAAAAAAAAAAAAAAAAAAGCCATTAAATATGATCTAAAATATACTTCCTTTTCATTGATTGTACATTAAATTGGTGATTCAATATATAATGATTAAAAGTTTACAAGTTTCTGTGATTAATTGTGATTAATCAGAAATCTGTGCAATTAATTAGTTAATTTTTTAAATTGATTCACAGCCACAAAAAAGAGCAATGTTATGAATGTTATAAAAATAATTAAACATGTCTATACTTGATACATTATTTAACAATTAGAAAATATTTGTACTTTCTAAATTTACTGGTGGCCTTTATGACTCTGCAGTGTACTTTAATATCATACTGTTGTACAGTTGGCAAATGAATCACATCATATAACTTTTTTTTAAACCACATATAGAACATTATTTCATGGGTTGTTTGTAAACATTACAGCAACATGCTATCACAGTTGAGTAGATGATGGACATTAATTAGTTCTAAATATAATAAAAATGGTTATGTGTATTTGCTTGTTGACATCCAGTTTTACTACCACAGAAATCATACATTTAATAATAAAAAAAAAATAATAATTACATAAAACATATTTATTATGATTGTAGAGAATTTGTTACTGTTCGTGCTGGGGCCTTTCTCGCAAAGCAGGCCTGCTCAGTCATTGGTATTATTTTGCTATGTAAAATAAGGAACTCTCTCAAAGCTGGAGCAAAAGCAAATCATAAGAATTCTTCTGGATTTTATTCTGTGCAGTTGTCCAGCTAACCCACTAACCCTGCTTCATGAGCCAGGCCACCTAATATGTTTTTCACCAACACCTCCTTTTTGTTGCTGTTGTTGAATTTCATTTTTTCCTCCTCCTCCTCCTCCTCCTCCTCCTCCTCCTCCTCCTTCTTCTTCTTCTTCTTCTTCTTCTTCTTCTTCTTCTTCTTCTTCTTCTGTTACATCACCCTAACCCAGGACTAATCTAAAACATAGCCATAAAACAAAAGACATTGTAATTCCTGATTTGATTTTGCTTAATTGCACATTTATAATTAGTATTGAATCAGTAAACAATCCTGACTCACCATCCCAAAAAAGTGGTGATTTACAGCGGATCTCCTTCATCTTCTGGTCAAAAAGTGTCTTCATTTCCCTCTGCAAAGTACCCTCACGTGGCTCTCCACTAGGTGGTGCACATGATGGCACTAACACCAGGCTGTCAGTGCTGCCATCACTGCTGGATGTGTTGTCAGACAGGCAGAGACCATTGGGTACATGCTTCACCTGGTTGCTGTTACTGCCAATATTTTGTAGTCGTTGCGTCTGCCAGTGGAAAGCAGACTTGCAATTCACCATTGGTGTGTGAGGAGAGGTAGTCTGTTTTCGTGGGCAACTGTGTGAATGTGCCTTTCTTCGTATGGGGCTGGAGGTATGTGGGTTGACTGGGGCCTCCAAAGTCCGCCTAACCCTAGCAGGGGATGGTGGAGGAACAAGAGAAGAGGATTTGGTTTGGAGCTCGGGCAGAGACACAAGCTCTGGCTGAGGGATTGAATCTGCTTGACTCAGAGTCTCTGGTGGTAAACGAGCTTCAAGGCCAATTTCCACATTAGGGTTTGGTCTTATTGACAATTCCTCAGGTGGCTCAGGCTGCTCTGATTCAGATGTCTGAATATTGTTCTGCTCGTCATCCCAGTTTGACTGGGATTTAGGATGATTCTCCACCTCTGATTGTAATGGATTCTGGTTCTCAGGAAGAGGACAATCAGGATAAGGAGCTTGAGAACAGGTCTCAGAGTCAGAGCTCTCCTCTATAGAGGGAACAGCCCCCCCTGAGTTGGAGCCAGTGGAGGACATCCGGTTGAGGTTTTCTCTCCTTGTTGTTGGTGGTTCATGAATTTTAACTCTGTGAGCTCGCCTCACTGGCTCACTAATGGCCCCTTTGTGGATGGCAGTTTTGGCTGCTGGCCCTAGTCCTAGAGGAGACATTTCCCCATTCCCGCTGTCCTGAGACATAGAATCCAAATCCTTGCGGAAGCACAGTAGCCGTCCATCTTCTGAGGACTGGACAGAGAAGTCTAGAGAAGACTGCCTTTGAGGACCCTTGATATGTTTCTGGGCCGCTTTTTGTATATGTTTCTTCGCCACTTTCACAGCATTTGCAGATGTAAGCTATTTCATAAAAAATACGATCACAGAACAAAAAACGTTTTCTACATGAAATATGAAGTAATGGGATTTCTGAGTGTATGTGGAGTAGCTTACCTTTCCTGTAATATCATTTATAGCAACATGAACAAAGATGGATGCCTCCTCCATCCCCTCCAGATAGACATGCCGATAACCTACAAATTTTGCATGACAGAAGTCACATTACCCTTAAATTCCTATGTAAATTCAATTCTTTTTTCTTTATAAAAATTAAACTTTAAGATTTAAATTAGATTGAAATCCACATAGTCAATATTTATGACAATAACACAGAGGGTTGCTAATGAACAGCTCTATCATCCTTTTATCTCCTTTTACATTATTGCTTCACTTTTGCAGCTGTAGAGTTACTGTTTAAATATATAAAGGAAATATATATGTTTCCATTAAAAAACACAAAATCCTCAGAACTGACTGTACTCTACCTGTCCAGAGAAATGCAAAGTTAAGAATTAGCTGGTAAAGATATTTGAGCATCAAGAAAGCTCAGGATCCAGATAGTAGATTAAAAGGCAGTCTGTTCAAATTTTGTCATGTAATAATACCTGGCATTATACTGGTGAAAGCTACAGTCCTCTGTCCAATGAAATCTCGTCCAATGGGATCCTGATCCCAGACGTGGAAATTTATGAGGGCGACCTGTGGCATTTGAATATTGAAGACAAGAGTCTCCTCCCACATAGGGTTGAAACCTGGATGACAGAAGAAATGTTTGTACCATAATACATTAAAATGTAAAGGGAACCATAAAAATAGAAAAAAAAAATAAAATAAAAATAAATATTCTAACATGACGTTTACATACCATTGTCGTCCACCACCCTGGTCTGCTGCTTGCAACAGTCAACAGGTAAACCAATAATCTCAACCTCAACAAAGGGATCAATAATCTGGAAATAAAGCAACATATTTACAACAGTGCATTAGTAATAAACAAATCAACCTATAAATGTTAAGGAGTAATTCCAATGTGTGTTGTACTCACCTCTCCTCTGTCCCCAAACATCGAATCTTTAGGTTTAGGAAGCTGTTGTCCACTGATGATCTTTAGCACTAACTGAGTTTTTCTATGTCCCAGCAGAGGATCCTCCAGCATGGGGTTAAAGGCACCTGCAGAAAACCAAAAAATCACTACCCTCTTACACTGCAACATTTGCCATTTGCTGCACTTTCTGAACATGCATACCTTTACACATGCATTTAGGCTTCAGAATATATCCACAGTTTCCATTGCTTGAAAACTTGGCTCAGTTCAATTCAAGCATTCGGCCCTCTGTTTGATAATTCATTGCAACTAAAAAGATGTGAACATATGTACAATTTAAGACTTCTACAACACCATATAGATTATTATTATTTTGTAAAATTGGGCCATATTGGTGTTTCGGCAAACAACTTACCCATATGGCATCCTGTATCCCAGTATGGCTGTGGGTTGAAGTTACTTGAATCCACTCTGTAATTGGAAGGGTAAACTCTCAGGAGTTGCCGCTGGTTGAAATGGACCAGTGCACCTGGTTTCAACTGTAAAATCTGGTTCATAACGCTCTCATTGAGGGATGAAACCTGCCAACTGCTTGCAAATGCTGTTAGATGAAAAAAAAAAATACAGTGTCAACCATGCATTCCCAAAGATTTCAAGTTGGATGTTTAGTTTAAGGATTGTTAAATAGCAACCTTGTGTTTCTATGTCATGCACACAGACAGATTTTGTATATTTGACCAGGTCAGACAGAGCTTGGGACAACCTCATTGTTTTCCTTTTCCTGAAGGCAGAATAATAAAGACAGTTAAAAATGTAACCATGATATTAAGATGATTACACGGTTAAACTGTTTAAATCAATTGCTATCCTTACTTGGGGTGGTAAACAATTTGTGCCCTTTCCCTGCTGTTGCTGTAATCTGACTCTCCATAGGACATCACCTTGTTTTTCACTCGGATTCTCTTTTTTCTCTGAAAGAAATGACCCAAATCACGATGTTTTTATGACACAACTAGTCTAATCAAAAAGCTTTCAAAGTGAACATGTGAATGGTGGGAACAGCAAGTACAGGGATGAAGTACACATAAGTTTAGAAAGTGACTGACCTTTCTTTTAAAGCTCCTTATGATTGATGTGCCAAATTGTCTCTTCTTTTTAGGCTGAGTGGCAGAGGTAAAACTATCCCTATTCTAAAACAGTCAAACATAATATGGGTAACTATATCCATATGTCAGTCTATCATCCATCCATCTATCTATCTATCTATCTATCTATCTATCTATCTATCTATCTATCTATCTATCTATCTATCCATGCATTTATCTATATTTTAAGGTTTCGCTGTTTGCCTGTAAGTTATCTTCATCATCTTCCTCCTCCTCTTCCTCCTCCCCAGTGTCTTCATCAGACACATCTCCTTCCTCTGCATCAGGATCAAGGTTTGCTGGGAGCTTCTTTCCCTGAAAGATAAGTCATAGAATTAAATAAGTGCATGTGTGATCACAATGTGTTTGTGTGTCATTGTTATTAGTTATTTCTTTTTGTGCATGTCCTTGCAGTTCAGCCTTGAACAGACTAAGGCAGTGCACCTTATTAAAAAACAACTTTACCTTGACTAAAATTTTTCCTTTTAAGACCTCAGGGGAGGGCAGCTTCTTGCATTCATTTATATTGACATTAGAAAGGTCCAGCTTGTCTTGTAACACCTCTTTTAGATACTCAGCCATCTTCTTCTGCTGCGGCACAGTGCAGTGGTTCTCTATGGACAAGATTACTGGATACCTGTGAATGCAAACCAATGCACAGAAGGATCAAAAAAGGATGAATTTTGTGATAGTGATACTAAAGCCAATACGGCATAAGAGCATGATGCTATTAAACTGATTGACAAAATATATTTCAATATCAGGGCCCAGACACGCTTACTGTGATTTTGTGAAGGCGTATTTGTTTATTGTTTCAATTACATCCTTGAAAAGAATTTTTGATGTCAAGGTGTAACCATGATGTATAATTGGCTCCCCATCTGGTCCATCCCAGCAGTCCACTGAAAGAAAGAAAGAAAGAAAGAAAGAAAGAAAGAAAGAAAGAAAGAAAGAAATTGTGAGTGATAAAGGGGGTCCACAGACACCACGTGTATAAGACTACACCCCTGTATATTCCACTCATATTGTTCAGTATTGTCAGAGACAGAAAAAGCTCTGCACGCCTGGATTCAAATGCAGGTAAAAGCTGTTTACTGTCAAGGTTTTGGTCATGGACCTTCTGCAGGACATATATTCAACAAAGAGCACTGACATCTTATAATGGAGCAGATTGAACACACCTGTGTTACAGCATGTGTGTGCACCTGGGATATGAAGTCCCAAACTTTATACCAGGGTTACCAGGGCTAAAATACAGGGTTAAAGATACAGTGCAAAGAAAATAAAACAATACAATCAGCTATACATTATCCAAAGAGATATACAGTATATAAAGAGGAAAATGTTGTACACGCATCAGAAAACATCATCATAAAGTACAGTACTTACAGTCCTTAAAATACATCAGTATTGTCATGAAATTACAGTTTTGTGGTGGTTTTGCAGACTCGTACCCTCTACACAGCGACAGCCAGCCTGGAGAACATAAGCATACATTTCCACTCTGGACTGAGAAAGCAGCTGGTCTCCTGTTAGGTAGGTGTTGTGCGATGTGGCAATATAGTAGTTACACAGAGGCTGGGTCATGTCCTGGTTCACCTGGTTGTGGTCAGGATTGAAGATATCACCTGCAGGACTCCGCATGTAATTTGTAAAACCTGAAACAAGTGTCAGACCAGATGATTTATTTGCATACCTATCATACCTACTCTAAGTACCAGATGTGCCTCTGTTGAGGCTTATTGATGTTGCAGAGGTCATTTGCATGCATGTTGAATAAGTTGTTTTTTAAAGAAAATTTCCCCATACCATCAATGCCCAGTACAATACGCTGCAGGTTCTCAGGACATGGCTCAGACTTAGCCACGATGTCAACTAGATGCTCTCTGGTTAGACCTCGCATCTGCAGATAAAATAAAATCAGTGATTTTATAATTTGACTGATCCATTATTTTATCTATACATTTATAATACATCCTGCATATATATATATATATAGACACACATACACAAATTGGTTGATCTATCACCAAATATGATAGATCATTGTGATTCTTATTTCATTTTCTTCTACCTTCTGTTCATTTTCCAGAAAGCGAGCAAGGTTGTGTATATCCATGAATTCTTTTTGGTTGCTGTATGAGATCATAATCAGGTAGAGGTCTCTGTGTGTGGAAATCAGCTTATAGAATGAACAGAATTCTTCAAATCCCAGAGAGCCCTGGTTCTCATCTGTGTCTGCTTCCTATAGGAAGTGACAAAAGCATTTTAGGAGAAAAAGTGAATGTGATTTGAGATAAATGCCCTGTTAGACAGTTATTATTTTTATAGAAAATATACAGTTTATACACCATTACTACCCTGAGGTATCGATATACAGTATGTATCTACACTGGCAACCAATATGATGGTTCACAGAGTACATCAACATGTATCAGGAGATGAGGACACTGAGCTACTGAACTACTGCAATATTGCAGTGTATCTAAAGCCATCTGTTCAGTGGTAGCCATATGGCCTTCCTGTGGCACTTTCCTGCACTGCTCTGGCAACCTCTTCTCGTTTTTTCTGTGTCTTTTTCTCTGTCTCTCTCGGCCTTCATCTCTATCATTACCTCTTCTTCTCTTACGCTCACTGAAAGGATAAAAAAGAGGCCACAGTCCCTTACACAAAACATCAACTTGTCAGAATAATTTACCTTTTTCCTGCTTTGTAATTTTTAATGAGTACAAGATTTTCTTTTCTTTCAGGCTAGGAACAATTTGATGGCTGGCATACACTATACAAGTAAACACAAAAGGCACCTGTGCACCATTGACACTCTTTTGAGTTTTTGAACCTTCACATCTAAGAAACTCATTTCTTTAGGACATAATATCAACACAAATGTTGGTACAATCAAACAAAACAAACCAACAACTTCGTAGCATCTCCCAGTGAACCAGAGTTACCCAAACAGCAATCAGTCAAATACAAATGAAACCATTGTCTTCAAGGTTTTTCAGGGTCTTACCTGAAATATCTGCCTGACTTTCTGTTTGGTTAAATTCACATTGAGTTTGTGGAGCAGCTGATGAACCTCTCCCATGCTCAAAGTGCCATCTCCGTTTTTGTCTGCCTCAGAGAATGTCTGTTGTAACCACCTAAAGCTGGAGTTAAGACTGAACCACAAAGAAGATACAGACTGGTGCTGACAGTTTTATACTGTGTTTACCATTATTTCTTAGGAAAATGGTCAGTTGGATGGTGATGCATTTTTGTCATGTTGTCACCGAGGAAGTGAGCATGTATATAAATGGCAGGATAAAGGATACTGATCACGAGTACGCTGCCTCCTGGCCAAACTGTCTTCATCACTGATACTAGCCATGAGGTATTTAAGTCCAGTGATCCAGGTTCGGGCCTCCTCTGCGTTGGTGGAGATGAGGTCCAGGGACTTCACTCGCTCCCCATAGTAAATACTGAAGCAGCAGTTTGGGTTAAAGCGGTTGTCTGCATACCGCCTGAAGATTTCGGATTTTTTACCCTCGCAGACTTCTTGGATGGAATCAATAGTTACTGAAACAGATAATCGAGAATCATTCAATATTTTCAGTAGAATATTTACTTAGGTTATTTCACATACTGTAGAGCTACATCAAAACCTAAACCAACAAATCCACAAGGGAAATCTTTTACAGATATTCAGTTCTGTATAAAGAAATACTGCACATTTCATAGAGGAAATGACTCACTTTTGGCTTTGTCATGTTTCCTGGAGGGCTTCCACCTGATGCAGGACTTGTGTTCATCCAGGTAAAAGAACCGGACCAGCCCCTTCTTCTTTCCTTTCAGTTTAGTCATTTGAGTGCCAGACTGCATGGTACACATGCATCTCTCCACTACAGAGACAGAAGACATATTATGTAGAGTCAAATAGCTGGACCTTTTTATTAAACTGTCATCACATGAGGGAGCCCTTATACGCAGGCTTGAATAAAAAGCTCTTTGAGTGTCTTTCTCCACACTTTTCCCCACTTTTTCCTGTTATTGTCATGGTTTTTGAAATTAAACATGTAGTTATTGTAAATTATGGGTTGAAAAGTATGAAACATTATACATGTGTGTTATCTTCTGCAGAACATAATCCTACAGTTTCCTTGATGAGCAGCATCAACATCATTATTATCAACAAGCAGTTGTTTATGAGATTATGAGCTACGTCACACAAAGATTAAAGAAGCTGTATGTGTCTTAATGATAGGAAGCTGCCTTGCAGTCAATCCTAAAAATGACTGTGGCTGGAAAAATCCAATGATTAGAATGACTTACCATTACATTCCTGTATTGATATTTTAAGTTTTGAATGGAGTGTTTGACTTTTCGTGAAACACAGATTATTCTTCTTTGCAGTGTTTTGTTCTGTATTTACGTGAGAGCAGGTAACCTTTGTTTGTAATCTGAGCTCAGATACACGTGATGCATCACTCAGGTTAATCCCAGATGATTGTCTCATGTCCATATGCCCATCACAAACTTCCTTGTATTTCTATTCTGTAGAAAGAATTTTTGAGACTTGGTCTTAAAATATTATATAATAATGTTAGTTTTACATTCCACAGTGTACAGGCTGTTGAACAGCCTGTTGACATTCTTCTTGATCACTGGAGGGAAAATTATTTCTTACCTATCTGACCCAGTCTCCATTTAGGCTGTGCGACCACACTGCCACCAATCCAGAAAAACTCTTCTGCAAGTCTGGAGACGGATGATTTGTGCCAGAGTTTTGGTGAGCTCATAATGGATGGAGTCGGGGAATTCAAGGGGCTCGAGCCCTGTTTGGCCTTATTAGGGTCTTTAGGATAAAACATTCCGGATGACAAAGATCCCAAAGACTGAAAGGTGTTCTTCATAGGTGCCAGAGAAGCCACTGGTGGGCTGCTGCTCATCCCTGGAGACAGGGGTGCCATCGCTGGGGTGATGTTCACTCCTGAACTGTTCATTTGGTTCCAACTTTCCTGTCCCACGTTCACTCAACATTAATCCACTTTCACCCTTCCTCTCATTCCGTGGGATTCCTTAGTAAAATTTGTCTTTGATCACAGCTTCTCTTGTGCAGCTTAACCATCTCTTCCAGTTAGTTTTCCCACACTGGATCAGGGAATGATCTTTCCATTTTGAAGTTTCATTCCTTGTCATCTTTGACCCAGTATTCCTGTAGAGGTCTACACAGACATGGCTTCTTCTTTATTTCTGCTTTGCGGTTGTTGAAGGCTTGCAGAGAGGAGGTGTGCAAACAAGTGTCTGTCACTAAATCTGTAATCCTGGAGTGAAGCTTCAGCCTTGCTTTCATGGAGGGATTTTCACACAGCCAGTAAGCCTCTGAAGCAAGAGAGTAGTATAGAAAGAGTGCAAATATTCGTGCAGCCATGTTTGTGCTAATTATAATAAAAATACAGTAGACAGTAGATTAAACTGTTGCTTGAACCATTGTTCTGTATTATGACTCAGAGTCAAACTGGGACATTTTATTATCATCAAATTATCAGTATCCACCCTTCAACTGTGTCTAATGATTTCCCCCTAGAGGCAAATGTATAGCATACGTGTACACTTACATATAGACAGCCTACATTGTACCTTATACCCTTTGAGACGGTCATTCAACGTATAACAATATTTAAGCATATTTCAAGGAATTATATCTTTTACCAATATTTTGACTTACTTTCCCCAAACAAATGGTTCTCTATGTAAGATATTAATTTCAAGTCAATCACACACACACACACACACACACACACACACACACACACACACACACACAATTTTGACAAATACTTCTCAAAACACATTAGGATTGATTTGATTTTAATGAGTATTATACAAGTTTTCTGAAGGAAAAAAAGAAAACACTGAAACAGGCGGCAAAGTGAAACCCACTTCCAAACCAAAACTACAACAGCATCAGCTAATAAAATGGATATTGCTATTACATTGTACTCAACAAATACTGAGCAAGGGTATCATAATTATAAGACATAAAAGTGTTTTGTCTAAAATATATGAGTGCCTATAGGTTCAAACCATGGACGGTGTCACTTTCACTTTATCTTATAGGAACTTTAACCTGGGAAGCAGCTTTTGGAGCAGGATATTTTAATTTCAGTTTGTACGTTTTTGGTCTGTGGTGTAATATATAGCCTATAATTTGTCAAATAATAAAGATCATTTCAATAAAAAAGGAAACATAATATTTTGTTGGTGTGTCAAAAACTGCTGATAGGTCAAACTCAAGACCAAACCCTTTCATCCATCTTGATTAAACCCACAAGTCCACCATCCATTCTGGTAAATGCCCTGTGATTGCAACAATATTCAGCCATACAACTATGAAAAAGCAGTTTTGCAAATCCAACATAATCCATTTTTGGTTTCAAGTAAGAGCAAAAAAAAAAAAAAAAAAAAAAAAAAAAAAATTAAAATTCATTATCAATTTAAGTGTGTCGGAAGCAAACATACCAACAAATATCTTATTTACAATATTGTATTTACATCAGAGGATACTGAGGGAAAGTGTGTTTAATTCAAAGTTCACTTTAACTTGAGATTTGAAAAATGTAACAGGGAGTATAATGCACAATGCAAGGTTCTTTTCTTTAAAAAGTGCAATTCCTTTTCTTAAAGTAAAAAAATATATATCCATATTTTGTATATATGTAGAAATGTTGCTCATATAAACAGCATTTGTTGATTTATGAGCCCTAAAACCATTGACTAAAACTTCATGCTTTTTTTTGTTGATAGGCAGCAAATTATTACAGAATATAAATTATTTTACAATACTCAATAGAAAGTCAGAAGTACCGCATTTCAACAAAAACAAACAGCTATTTAAGTTTTTTTTTAGGAGGGCAACTGTAGACTTGCCTACACAACTCGCTAACATGGGCAAGAATATTTTCTATTTCTCATATGGTTTGGTTGCAAAAACATTACTGGAAAACAATGTTCATTCAACAATTATGATGTGTCAGGATATTAAAAAGTAACACTTCCATAAAATATCTAAGCATAAAACTGCGGTGGAGCTGAAGTCAGCCCGCATAACCTCCAATACTTCAGGTTTATAAAATACAAAAGGCAGACAAGCTGGTATACATGCGTACATGTGCATATATGGATGGGTTTTCTTGCCTGTGGAATACAGTGCTGCGCAAGCAATATTTCTTAAAAAGTACATCTTCTACACAGTTATAAAAAGCAAGCTGATACTAAAAGTAAATAGTGGTAAACTGGTGTCTTTTGTTTTCCAGTGGTTTGAAATGACACCTTTGAGTGTACCGATATTTTGTGGCACCACAGAGTTTAATCATTTATTCTTGTTTTATTCCCTTCATATTCAAGTAATGTTATGTGGCTATATTTGCACATCCTAGAATAGCTTATACCAAAATAAAATGATTGAATGGCATTGGGTATTTAACCAAGGGCTCTGAAGTCACATGAGAGATGTGTTCATTGCTGAAGAAGTCTTTCTTATTTCACGCTCTACAACATGCTCAGACATCATGCTACTTTCCAGTTCATTTCATAAAATTCATATTGTCACAATAATGTTGATTTCTATCATATCATATTACATATGACAGGTTTACTCGACAAAAACTTACTTTGCATTTTGCAGAGTTTATTTTCCCTAACAATAGGTGCAACAAAAGTCCTTAAACAGTCCTCTTACTCCAGTTTTGAATGTGCAAGTTTAGGATCCATTGGTATGTTGTGTGTTCTGTCTGTGTGCATCTGTGTTTGCGTTCAGGGAGTCTCCAGGAGTGCTGTTGTGTGCCTGCTGAGCCAGCTGGCTTTGCAGATCTTTAACAATGCTCTCCAGGCTCTGGCGAGCTTCTCTCTCTTGCTTCAGATCCAGCCTCAGCTGCTCGCGGTCGGCTTCTGCTTGTTGTAGCTGCACATGCAACTCTTCAATCTGCACAAGACAATAACACAGACAGCAATCAGTATGAAGGAAAGACTACTAAGGCAAGGTGCAGGATCAGCTGTGTTAGGATAACAGACCTGAGTGGAGTACTTGATCCGGAGACGTTCAGCCTCACAGCCTTTGTCACAAACTCGCAGTTGTTTCTCCCTCTCCAGCTCTCTCTTTAGCCGCCCACAAGACTCCTCTGCGTCCCTCATCTTCCTCTCCCAATCTATGCGAAGGCGCTCAATCTCCTTCCGCAGGTTGCGCTTGGCTTCAATAGCCTCACGAAGACGGCCTTTCTTAGCCACCCTCACAAACTCCAATTCCTGTACAAACATCAGAATTTTTCCATGTCTAACTTTCTGTAGTCTGAGGTCATTTTTACAATACTGCTTAACATCCACCAGGGCACATTATTTTATTTTATACCTTACACTTATTATTACACCATTATTTTATTTTATACCTTACACCTCCCTTAAAAAGACCAAAATGAAGCCCAAAATGTTGGTTTTGCTCAACCTGCTTTTACATTAATAATAAATTAATGTTTTATTAGCTCAGTTTAAGGTTTATTTCAGTAGCCTGACCCTGAATCTTGCACATTAAAGGATATTTAATGGCTTTAAAGGACTCTACATTTATAAGGTGATAATTAAGGTACTTTTTCAGATTTTTAAGGGTTGTTTGTCTATTGATAATTGAATTATAGATGTGTTTGCCATTAAACATGTTTTAATCATAAATGCATTGTTTCTTTTTTTCCTGGACAAATTCAGTTTTGAATTTATTGAAAGCTGGAATTAGCACCCTAATAAGCAGAACTCATAAAATAAAATATTCATTGATTTTTTTTTTTTTTGTTTGTTTTTGCCATTTAACTAACTGCTAAGAAACAACTGTTTTTAATATCCTGGATGAATGCGATTTGATACCTGCTGAAGGCTGTGTTTAGCTTGCACAGCAGCTGCCAGCTTCTCCTCCTGCTTCACTCTCATCCTGACAATCTCCTGCAGGAGCTTTTCTCTGGCCTCTTTGGAATCCAGACCTCCATACAGCATCTGTCTCAGGGTATCCATCTCTGGGGAAAGGGCCCCTGACAACCAAGCAGGGCCCTCCAGATGCCGAAGAACACTCTGTGGGGTCAGACTTTGAGACACACTGGTGGAGGCTGAGGGAGGAGAAGCTAGGGAGGAAATTGGCACTGGACCTGTGGGAGTGGAGAGTTAACTATTAGGACAGTGACTGAAGAGCTGGAACACTTCTCAAATAAGTTATGGGGAAAGGTAGGTTATTGCAATGACAAAGCTATAATTATTGCTAGAATAAATCAAAATAATTATTTTTAATAAGTCAAAATTTTAAAAAAACAGACACTCACCCTATTTTCTCAGTTTTAAGAGCTGATATTATTTTCATAATAAAGCATCTAAACAGGAGCTGTTGTAGAGCTGTAATTCAACTAATAGTCCAAATAATAATCCAAATGTAAAATTTCCCTCTCCTGCTGCAAAATATTACTGCTACACCACACAGTGCAATCAATGATTATCACTAGCAGAGTGATTGCTAATAATAATCATTGCAATGTGTGGTGTAGCAATAAAAATAATACATAAAATAAAAAATAAGTAAAATGGCATGTCTTATGTGGACCCATAAAATGCAGAACCTTCAGATTGTTATTTTTGTTGTATTTCTTCCACTAGACAGCAGGTGGCGAAGTCGCACAGGAATCCCACTCAACCAGCTCTGGTATTTCTCATTTCTAGAATAGCTTACTGTGTAATAAAAGTTTGAACTGTAAAGTCTGTGTCTCAGACTTGTGAATATGGATGGCACTTACGATCATCACAGTCATCCACATCAATCTCTCCGTCTGTGTCCATGTCGTCGGCTGGGTGGGCAGTAGCTGGGAGTGCAGGTTTTGCTGCGGGTTGTGAGTCTCCGTTATACAGCTCTCGTGCTTGCTTGGAAACAGCTGCAGGCCCCCTGCCAGGAGCATGACTGTCCCTGTGATGGAGCAGAGAGGACAGTGGAGCCAGTGACAGGTTGGGAGCCACCAAAGTTTCCTGACTGTTTGAGTAGGACCTGCAAAGGAAATACATGCACATTTAATGCTTTAAAACTCCATATAATAGTATTCTAAAACTATCGCAGGTGACTTACCTGTCCTCCTCATTGTGAGTGGTGGGTTTCTCTTTATCTGCTGCTTTAGGGGACCAGGGACGGAAGGCAGAGGGTCTCTGTTTTAGCTGGACCTGTTTCAGATTCTGGAACAACAAACAAAAACACGCTTCAATAAATTCAGTAAACCACCAGTGGAACATTAAATCAACTCAAAAGGCTCCTTTTCATTGCTGAATGAGGAGAGGCCATACATAGATGATAATGTGATTACTGAAAATGAATCCTGTGATGTTTAAGCTTGACTACAAATCATGTTTTACAGTTGCAACTGGCACACAGAATACAAACCTTGTTTGCAGATTTTGACAGGGATTGTAACCAATCAGGTTCCCTCACTTTATCAGCTGATGGAGATTGTAATTTCTCAAATCTGGACTTCTTGGTTGGAACTGGGCTGGGAGACTAAAGAAAGAGGAGAAATGGAAGTTAATCAGCATTACGCAACTATAGATATAACATCAGGAAGTACAGTGGATATTTCAAGAGCCCATCACAATATTCCTAAAAATGTTACTGTATGACTGTAACTGACATCACTAGTCACATCCCTGTTATATAATGGACTATCAGAAAATGCCTTTGTTAGAAAGTGAATTTTGACAGTTTACTACTATTCCATTCTTAAAAGACTCAAAGAGGAAGACAAATGAAAAAACAGACAGACAGTGTAGCAGAATAAAGAGGAGGATAGAGGATGCATGAGCACTGTGTGTGTGTGTGTGTGTGTGTGTGTGTGTGTATCTGAGTGTGGGGCTTTGAGCTGAGCAGACGCTCAAGCTGGTCTGGCTGGCAGCCAGTAGGGCTACATTGCTCCCTGCCAGGCGCCGTCAGGTGGAGCAGATCGACTCCCTGAACCACAGACATATTGAAATATAGAGAGGAGAGACAGAGAGACGAATGAAATTGCACTCAGACCTGACAGACAATTGAGTTGAAGTGAGCTGCATGTGAATGTTGGGTTGCAGAGTCTGGTAATGTTTGGGGGAGCAGGATGATGTTGTGAGATGGGAGACTGTGCTTGGTTGTGTCTGAGTGAATCCCAACTCCAGAGTCATTTGATTGTATACCTATGTGAGACTGTGTGTGGCATGCTCCCACTGCATGTGGTGGATACAGATATCTAGTCTCCTTAGCCCTCAGGTCTGCACTTGTCAGACAGAGGATATGTTTACCTAAGAAGAGGAGAGGCCAGCACAGACCTGTCTGCTACTCTCTTACTCACTACTATGACATTCTGCCTCCAGGAATGGCAAACACTCCCATCTCCACATCTGTGCATGTGTGAAATGATTACTCTGTCTACCTTCAAAATCCTCAATGAAAACACTCGTGCAGGTTTGCGTGGAGTTTTGAAAGCTTAATCACTGCTTGCTGCAATCACCTCAAGATGAAAATTAACACAATCTGCATTTAGCACTAAGCAAGAAGCTCGGGTGGGAATGATTCACATCTCGCAGCTTTTTATGCAAAGGCAGACGCTCCATGTATATGCAGCTATGCGTGGGTGTCTGCACGTGTTTGCACGTGCACGTGGGTGTGTGGGACGGTCGTAGACATGCATATGTGTGTGTGTGTGTGTGTGTAGGAGTGCATGCGTCTGGTATGGTGCACACATGGGGGAGGTGCTAGTCAGGTCTAACACTGCATACCCAAACCAAGCTATACGGTAGCTTACCGTTTTTTTTTTTTTTTTTTTTTTAAATAATTCTATGTATTGTCTCAGTGCCACGCTGCCTTTTCATAAGTTCAGGCTTTACGGGATATTAGCTGGTGTATATGACATGTTTGTGGTTGTCTTGACACTCCTATCGTATCTCACTGATTCACAATTGTCTCCTCTACCTGTCAGACCAGTAACCGCATCACACACACCAAACACACACTCAGCACATTGTCTAGTTTAGCTCCTGTAGGTTAATTCTCATTTAACCTAGACCTCCTGCTGACAGTTCTGTGTTCTCCTTTCGTGGCTCAACAGTGGTGACATGACCCCTTACCTGCCTGACTCAAGGCCAGTGGTTTTCTAAGAACTGCTGCCCTGGTGTAATCAGAGTCTGTAATTACTGACATGACTGTTGTTTTCCCGACAAAGGATGTCTGCCTGTCTGGTACTATTTCTACCCTGAGGTTTGCAGCTCCAGGAAGGCTATGAGCGCTAGACATAATAGAGTCAGAAAACAGACACTCCCAGACACCACAAGGGACCTGCTGGCTAAATCTGACACTGACCTCACAGGAGAGCAGCCGCACAGGCTTTGCTCACCACCACATCATAGACATAGCATGGCCACACAGTCATAACACCCTCTTTGCACGTCCTACTGCTGAGCAGGACCCACTGAGCCAGAAGATAGGACGTCCCCCTCTCTCATTGGAGAGAGAAAGAGAGAGAGAGACTTCCTCTGAGGAGTTTGCTTTGGCCGAGTCCCCTGTGGGAACTGAGTCTTGAGTGGGAGGGGGATGGGCTTGGGGAGCGGGACCACAGAGGAAGCACTGAGCTGAAGGAATGTATACTTGAAGGCCAAGTACAGCCTCCTCTTTAAGACTCCATTCAAGCATTGCCCTTTTCAACTCGCTATTGTATGATATTTCTTTGAGGAGCAATAATGAGGGAGCATTTCAAAGCAAACCTGCGGGCTAAACAGGGTCTAATAGCAGTTGGGCAAAAGTAGACATGCTTTATCTTTTAATTAGTGCCCTATAATGGCACAGTAATACCAGGATAAGCCCAAGCTATTTTCATTCTGGCATGGCAGATAATCACAGAGGCATACAACACATCCCAAACATATCAATATCTATTCAAAGACCATCACATTTGAAGAAAACATTGTCAATATTGTGCTAATTGGAGCGTGATGGGGATGAGAATGTTATTTCAGTTGAACACAGAACTCAACAACTAACTACTTATTGACCACTGATGTAGCAATTACTGTATGTGACTAACCCAAAACTGTACTTGTTAATGCTGGATTTTTTGCAGAACATGGGTGGCTGAGCTCTTCAATTTGTGATCTTGTACGTGCTGACAAGCCTTTGAATGTTTCATGTCTTTCATATGAGGATGCCAACAGTACACTAAGTCAAAATCTCTAACATCTGTTGTAGCAGTAAAAAAAAATCTAATGAAATTATCTACAAACAAAACATGGGACAGCACTCAGCTGGTGAGACAGAAATAGTTCTTCCATCTGAACTTCCTCAGGCCACAGTCACACAATACCAACGCACACTGCATGATAGCATGGCATTAAGAAAAGTGCACAGCAACAAGACACAACAGTTTCAGATTACGCCCTCCTTTCCCCTCCTAAAACCCTGAATGTAATCCCCAGATCGACATGTGCTTAGTGGGGCGCTGTCTCGCTCAAGGGCACACCAACTGGCATGGCTCACCCAAGTAACAGCCTTAATTGGAAGTGAGAGAATACTCGATGTAGTAATCTGATCTCTGTTGCAGTTTGCTGTGGACAGTCACAGGGATGCCTTGAGGTCTGCATTTGACTTTCACTACATAAGCTGTACGGCAGTCCCTTGATTTATATAAAGCCCTGTGGTCATCTTCTAACAACTGGGGGGAAATTATTGGTGTCTTTTCAGAATATCCCTGAAACCTCATCCCTATTCTACACTGATGCAGCACAAGCTCTCATTTCCCCTCACTAAATCTCGTCTTATCTTATCAATTTACTTTGTCTCCATTGTGTCCGGGTCATTGTGCTGCTGCTGGACTGAGGGTATATTTTGTGTGTAACTGAACTTAGCTGTGATAATATGAAGACACAGAGAAGTTACAAGCCTTAGCATACTGTATGGACAGCATTACAGTAAAGCTTATTGGATTGTCCTAATTGTCTTGAGACTTCATGAGGTCTGAGGTGGACCCTGGACAAGTTGCTGTTCCTACAGCAGAAAATAACTCAGTGTCTACATAATTTGACACATATAGCTTCAAGTGAGAGGAACAGTGTGTTAAAACAGCATCCTGCGGTTGTCAACAACTCACAGTGAGTGAGCGAGTGAACTATAGATGGAAAATTAATACTACAGACGATACTATAACCCTTAAAAGAGGGACCAGCTAAAGTTGTTCCTAACATAATGCAATACCTGCATTAGGATTATGCTCAATTCAGTATGCACCTAGTTCAAATATGAATACTCTCCATAATCTCTTGATAGACTGAGATACGCAAGTTTCATTTCTCATTCCAAATAATGTTGAAAATCTAGTTCCTTAAAGGAATAAACTGCCTCTGAAAGAAATGAAAGATCATCTCTCTAGCAAACAAAAGAAGAAATTGCTTTTGCGAAGTGCAAAAATTAATTCCAGTTCAGGTCCAAACATGGCAACCATCACAACACAATATCCCTGCTTTTCTTAGAGATGTTGACAGTGGTTTCCGAATCACGGTCTCCCACAGAGGGTGACCTCACAGCAACAAATTATTCCAGCAGACAGGGTAACCCCAACTGAAAGACATGAAACAGATATCACTGCAGATTACACATTATTAGCATGAGCATGTTTGGTATGGTTGTGAGTCAGAGTTATCCTTGGAAATGAAACGTGCACTGTGACTGGTTTATTTATAAATGCTCATAGCGCCAAATTCACTGGATACTTGTCTGAGTCTCCATGTTGTACTACAGGAATAAGAGAATTACACACTACACAAGATCTGAAGAAAGACGAGACACAGTGCTGTATTTGTGAACCAGTAAAAGTAGACACACACACACACACTCAGATGCATACAATTCCTTTATGCTTCTATTCACATTTAGCACACTTATAATGTAGGAGCAGCTGCAGTGCCAACCAGGAGGCCGGAGGGGATGAAGGTTAACGAGATAGAGAGAGAGAGAGAGAGAGAGAGAGAGAGAGAGAGAGACCTATGCTCTTGGCACTTAATTCACTGCACATAAAATTGTTACTTGTAACGCAGTCACGCAACTTTCTAGATCACAATGAAAAAACGAAGGGTCTTTGCAAATTTGTGACAAAAGAGAAGGGCTGATGCCAGGTATAAAACATCTCCCTGTAATTGAGTATAGTGATTTGTTGCAGCCAAACATATTAAATATTTAGCGATGTATCTCTATGCCTCTCTGCTCCACGATATCCAGTGTTACGAAAAGCTCTGACCAGGTTGCTTTAGCTGAAAATGCACAGTAGTAATTGTGGTTGTCTTGTGACTGATTCACAGGAAGGCTGTGGGAATATCAAGGCTAATACAATGAATGGAGTTCAGATAAGCATGTAGTGGTACAGTGTCCCTCATTTGTTCCTCTGCTTATGATGCATTCATTTAAATGACCTGTGCCATTATATTGTCTTGTTTTTATAGCTTAAAATGTAATCATTGTTGATTAATCACAAAAAAATGCTTTGCAGTGTTCTGTCACAGTAGGTTGTTAAAAACCTAGGAAATGGCTTCTGCATGAATCATGATGAGTAATTTCAAGGTTTACAGCTAAAAAGTCCAATTAAACAATAAAGCTTTAATTCAGCAGCTCTTCTCTTTGAAGTTAGTGCTCTCTAATAGTTATTGCCGATGAGGAAAAGGAAGTGATCTTCTGATATGGACGTCTGACAGCTTTTCTTTTACACTTTAACTCCGATGATAATCTGCGCAATGTAAAAGGAGAATTTGGATTACAAATTAATCGGTAATAAATTACATGTCATGGCATGTTTTCGTACAATAAAATCTTATCTGCCAAAGCCAGTCAAGCAAATTCACCACAGATTTTTTTTTTTTGCTACACACCTGCCTGCAAAAGATTGCTGCAGACTTAGCCTATTAATATACTCATTTAAGAGAAAATATTTTAATAAAGAGAGAAACAGGATTTTATGTCTGAATAAAGATGCAGTTCTGAAAACCAGCTTCATCCATTCTGAGAGCTGGATGTGTTAAATAACCCCTCCTCTCATCAGAGTTCTAATATTTCTCAACTGCAAACCTTGGTTTGTCAGAGATAAGCACACTCCTGCCTGTATCCAGGGAAGTGTGGGCCACTGTCCTAGCTATTAGCACGCTCCCCTCTGCTCTACAAGACAGTAAGTCCAGTGTCCGACTGCACGAGTTTTAATCCCGCAGATTAATATTAATGCCACAGTAAAGAAGGCTGAAAGACGATTAAAATGTCACTGGATAACCTCTCTACAACCCAAACAGTAACAGCTCCAAATACACAGACCATTGTATCACCCACAGTACCTGGTACTGGAAGTCTCCTCTCCACCTCCCTCACAGTGAGTCAGGACAGGAGGCCTGGGAGACCGGCGAAGGGGAGGGAGAGCAAATGGGGACTGTTACCTTCAGTGTGTGAGAGACTGACAGGCCAGATGGATGTCAGATCAGCATGTTAACAACTGACTGCAGCAGATAAAACAGCTGACCTTTACAATGATGACGCTCAACCGGAGAACACCAAGGATGTTTTATTTCAGTGCAGAATGGTTAATAAAACTTGCAACACTTCAACATCTTGAGAGTGTCAAGTATGTCTCATTTGCTCAAAGTAATTATTCAAATATAGGCCGACTTCAGTCAAAATTTCTGTTTGGTGGCTAGAAGATTCATTTTCCAATTAACATTTCTGACCCTCACATAAGTTTTAATTGGGAATCCTTTAACTTTCTGCTCTTTGTTTTAACTGGACCAGCTTTCTTAATTTATCCTTCAGACTAAGTGGTTCAAATTAACTGATTTTAATTTGAGAATTTTTAACCATGAACACACTAACACACACTAAAAATCTCACCAATGAGTGGTGCCTGGTAAGCTGAGCCATATGACCAGCCAGCAGAGAGGAGGGCAGGTGGCAGGCTTATTTGGAAAGATGAAAATGGAATGAATACCAGAGGTTAAGAGGTGTGAGGGGACGGGAGGGATTTAGGGGAGGGGGGGCCATATAAGCTGTGAGAAGGCGAGGTGATGTTAGGGTCACTGCTCACTCAGGGTCCCATGCGATGTCATCTCAACGACACAGTATATGTCCTGAGAACTGCTCAGGAGCTAATTGGTTGAACCAGGGTAATAAATCCTGCTGAAATTTATAGATACCATTCTGGCCATTCTGTTGAAATGCTGCCTTCATGGTCACCAGGTTAGAAAACGTATTCTCTGTTAAACCACTGTTGTTTCAATGACAAGTCAAACAATGAAATACTATCAAAGTTAATGCCATAGAAACCTAACGTGGCTGTTAAATGGTTGACTGACATTCTTGGTGTTTAAGTAGCTTTGAAATTCTTGAACTTGAATTTAGGTCATAAGCTTCTAAACTTATATTTACAGCTTTGTGCGCCACAACAGTACATATTTGGTATTTCTCAAGTGGTGGATAGCACAACCAGAGAGCTGCAGTATTTGAGAAGTGCTAATGGGTCCATTCAAAAGTGCAGGAAACATTAAGAATAACAGACCTCACATTAGCAGCAATAAGAAGCCTTGATGTAACTGAATGGCATTACAGAGCCAGGAAAAAATACAAGAAAGCCAGTGGGTTTTATAACTGTTCTACCAAATTAACCACCAACAGTTTTTCCAAAAAACAAGAAGGGTTATTGCTCGGAATATGTTCTGCTTTTTCTGGTAAAGCTGCAGTTTGACTTAAATGTACAAGGGCCTCACAGTGTGAGCGTGTGCATACAGTAATATTTGACAGAGATCAAATAGCATTACACTTGTTTCCACTTGTTCAAGGAATTGTCTGTAAGGGAAATAGGGGATAAACCACCCACAACATCCGTTCCTAAGATCACACATTCCATCCTTAAACACTGGTTTTGTTTCCCTCCTCCGTTCATAGGAAAACATATCTGTTTTCAGAAGTAATTGGGTGAGAGGGCTCAAGCCTCACAGCTTCTATAAAATGAATACAAACATTCTAAAATGGAGGACTGAGGAGAAGGCGGACAGCAGCACCTCTTGAATTCTGCAATTTGCCGTCTGTTTCTTGACTCTAAAAATTCTTGGAAATGTCTTTTCCTGGATGATTTTATTGCACTCTTCTGAATCAAGAGCTGTGTTTTTCTCCATAGCAACCACATAACAGTAGAGCCCAACTAAGCTCTGACTCAACAAACAGAACTCTGCAAAATACCCATTTCAGCGCCAGGGTTTTCCTCTCGCCCAGCTTTATTCCAAACCCTGGGCTTTAAAACAGAGACCGAATGATTGCACTGAACATGAATGAAGACATATAGCTGGGATTAATCAGGGCATATATGTGACCTGGTACGTAAGATATGTGCAGGAAATGGCCTCATCATCTCCCGCTGAGCCTCAGGTGCAGGGTTCAGGCTTTTTGCAAGCCACAGCAATGACAAGTTCAGTGCAGCAGGGCAAGCAGCAGCTGGGTACTGCTAACTACTGCTAACCCAAGGGAACCTGGTCAGTGAGATGAGCTACTTTAAAGCAACAGCAGGTTCAGAACAAATACACCAGACAGAGCATTACATAAAAGTCTGTCTGTCTCTCTCTCTCGGTGGGCTGAGCTGCAAGGACGCAGGCGCTTTGTGGCCTGAGCTGAGGAGAAGGCAGCCCAGGGATTAGCGATGCAGGCAGGCACAGGACTGAGAGGATAGCATGGTGTGTCTAAATATGTAATCTCCATGGCCTTTCCTGCACTGAAAATCTCTGCGACTAGCTCATTGGATGCTGTCAACTGATAACCTACAAGAGACTTATCACACAATGTTGCGATAAATGCAAACTTCCTTTTAGTACAAATAAGATTTTCACTACCAAGGAGCTGTCATATCAGATCTGTCTACTGTCAGTCTTTGCTATATTTTTTTTAATCCATGGCCATACATTCTCTGTTACCAGCACCACATGTATATTCCAGTCCAATCCAAATGCAATGCAACACCTCTGTAAAAAAGCCAACTTTGTGAAGCATATGCAAATCTACGTAATGAGGTAGACAAAATACTGGAAACATTTTTCAGCATAATTTTGCCCAGCAAACTGTCCGAAAACTTCTGAACATTATACATTTTTCAAAGGTAGTATACGTTGCAGAGCTATTTATTGGATTGTGCAGGTGTTCCTAATAAACTAGTAACTGAGTATATATTGTATAGAAAAAGTTATTCGAAGGAGATTGGAACAGTTGTCATCCTTCCACCACCCGTCCTTGAATCATACTCATCACTTAGCATGCCAACAGAGGTTGAACTTTGCGGCTTTCTGATTGGTGAACTGTCAACCTTCTTGTCTTGACTAGTTAAGGCCATTCCTAAGAAAACAGGACATGTCTGCTAAACTGTAACTTAAGACAACAGTATGCTAGGCTGCGCTTTCAGCTGCTGTCGAGCAGCTGTAAGGCCGTTAGCATGTGTGGTTGCTCTGAGTTAAAGCCTTTTAGAGTCTTCACCCTTGCAAAACACAGAATCAAACCAAATTATCCTTTATTTGTTGCATGTAAGGTCATTGAAAAAGGGCATGATAGGCTGCCAACTTTTCTCCTTCTCTCTCCCGCTCTCCCTGTCTACCTTGTAGTGAGCAAAGAGGAGTATGCCACAGGGAGGGGAGGCCCTACACAGGAACTCAATAATAACTTTCAGCAGTCTAGCCAGGAGGCTGGAAGCCCAGACTGTGGCTGTTCCGTCTTGTCGTCATTCCTCCCTCTGCAAAGCCCCATGCTCCTCCCTTCGTCCTCCTCCTCCTCCTGGCCCGTGTCTGCTCCACAGGACTGATGCATTCTGCAGACAGGCCAGTGCTCTTAAAGAGACATAGGCCACATTTTTATCCCCTGAATCACTACAGTGGACAGAACCTCTAAGTGAGAGCTTAGTCCATTATTTCCAACCTCTCAATCAAGGGACAGTGCTTTTTTTTGCACTCCTTTTCTTATAGCTCAAGGATTTGACATGACATAAAAAAGTGAGTGAATAAACAGACCGAAATATGTTAAGAGGTTCTCACGAATCTCTGACTGAATTCTTTCACTGTGGCACCCTTTGATGTTTGCTTTGAAAAAGCTGGAGAAGAGTTTGTCAAGTGCAATCAGTCGTCTTGGCCATGCAAGTATATTTGATACCATTGTCATGGTAATTATTGGGGACACTTCAATAAACCTAATAATAAGGACTTTGGAACAAAAGCGCCACCAGTGGGCTCTAATTTGCTCTGGTGGTACACTACATTACACTGCCAAAATGGTGTAGCGTAAAAAAACCATTTTCAGTTCAGTGATTACAGGAAGTCATCTCAGCATTGCACTGTAAAAATGTTGATGATAAATCTCAAAACATGAATCAGAACTTTCTCTTTTCATTTTCATGAGAGAAAATTGACATATACATGTTTCCTCCTCTCATATGAATTAAATGGTTGAACACAGCATAAGCCATCTTAACAGTGAGTGGCTGAGTAGAGCTATGTTGAGCGATATACCACAGCAAGGAAACGATTAAAAATTTAATAGAGTTGAGTGACACAGAAACCTACAAGGGCGTGCCTGCCAAACACGCTCTCATTCTTTTGCTGTCAGCAGTTTTCTTCTCTGGATAATACAAGCTGTACGAAAAGGCAGAGGGTCTAAAAATCCAACCCCAGACTGGCTGGAAGAAAGAGGTCAATATGACTAATTCATAAAACATACATGTTACATTTCCTCTTATTTCTCACTGAGTAGATTCAAACTGGAATTATACAAATAAATATATTTATATGCAGTAAACATATAGGGGTTTTGCAAGGTAGTATTGTCACATATCTTAAAGGGGCTAAGGGGTTAACACATCTCAGCTGCAGCATAACAAAAGATGAAATCTCTATGGGAGGTATCAGTGCCAGAGTCAGCAAAGCTGCACCGTCCTCTGCAATGATAACCCCATTCTGGAAAACCTATAAGCTGAGCATCCAGCTTCAGATGGTCCAGACAGCTCCAGCTCAGGCTCTTAAAACTGGGAAGAAATCTTCCAGCAGAACATAACTGGGATTCCCAAGAGTGTCTTCATCACTGCTATCTCAATGAGACTCTAGCTGGCCTCAAAATCCAGCATATTCATGGCTTCAGTATTGTTATTCCCATTTAAGTCAGATGTGCAAGTAAAATAAAGCCATCTGACTTTAAGATTGTGTTTGGACAAAAAGACAGCCTGGATCTTTACTCCTACAAAACACCTAACTGTTTGTTACTCAGTGGTGTGCATAGTGCTTTCAGAGGGTGACGCATACCCAAACAACACCAAGCCATTGAATCACCAGTGTTTACGCAGCCACATAATTCTGCACCATCTGTAGGACTCAGGTCTGATGTTCTGCATGGCATAACAAGCTGATGGCAGTGCCATTACAAGAAGTCGTACGCTCCGCTAAGCTGAGCTACCATCCACTCAAATACTCTAAAAAATATATAGCTTTCTAGTTAAGTCAAAAGAAATAACTCTTTGCAAGAATATATTTTTTCAAATAAAATATTCACTGCAACAATAACAGCTTCACAGTGACATTCTCTCCTTTGCCCTCGAACTCTGAACCAGCTGTCACCTCCTTCACCTTACAAGGCAGATGCAGGATGAAAAAAAAGGCAATGAACTTCTGACCTATCATTCAGACTGAGGAGGAAGCTTTGCAGCTCAGGGGCAACCAGAGTCCACCATCCACTCTGTCTCTCCTCCCCTGCATGTCTCACCCTACCATCCCATAAACCCCCACTAAAAACCTCCTGCTCCCTTTTTATGGCTGCCAGATGGTGGGGAGGCCTCCTTGCCTCTGNCTAAAAACCTCCTGCTCCCTTTTTATGGCTGCCAGATGGTGGGGAGGCCTCCTTGCCTCTGGACTTGCCTCTCTAGTCTAGTAAAACCAGTTGACCTCGGCAACATAAAAACTGCTATTTATGAAAAGGCTTGGAACAAAACACACAAACATCCTGCCACTGAAACAATCAACACCATTTCATCTCCCAAAGAGCCCTTTTACAAGATGAGAGAGAGAGAGAGAGAGAGAGAGAGAGAGAGAGAGAGAGAGAGAGAGAGAGAGAAAGAGGGCAAGAGAGAGCAGAACACATCACTCCTGTGAAAGATATGTACCCCTGCACTGGGGTGGTGCAGTCCAGATGTAGCGACTACACCCAGGTAAATTTTTTGGATGTGAGGAGTTTTTATTTGCGTGCCTTGGGTGTGAGCACAGGCCTTTGGCAGCCTCTAAATTTCTCCCTGAGAAACGGAGAAGCAAAACAAACAGAGCCGTCTGCATTCAGGTCGAAACTGAACCGCAGAACCACAGTCTGGCCTGCGGTTCACAACATTCTGTTCCAGCACTGACTTCACCTAAAACAAACACTCTCAAGACCAGTCCACCTCAGCCAGGAGGATAAGAATCTGAGAAAAAGTTTAGATTTGAACTCCATTAACAAATCCTTCTCTCATACGGCTATTTCACTGTCGAGGCTCTGATCGATGTTTATGTCAAGAGCTGAGCAAAGTCTATTCAAGCATTTCACTCACTTGTCACTTGTGTAGGAGTTTTGCCCTTTGACAGCATGCTCAGAGTGATTCCAAGAGCTGTGAGCATGCAGAGTTGGGTGTAGTCTGAAAGAGGGTTAAAAGGGCACAGACTGCCTCGTTATAAAAGAGCAGTCCAATCAATGGCTTCCTTTTACTGCAAATCAATTTAAGTGATTATCTGCTCTTCCAATAACAACTTTCTTTCCCCTGTGCTCACCTCAGATACTCCTCCCTTTTCCTGCTTTATTTGTTCTACCAGTTGGAATCTGCCATTTATGTCCTGCAATTCAACCTGACCTCCAGGCAACCCCTGGCATGGCTGTCTAAGCCATTAGGGTAGCTGTGACTCTGGGTTATTAGTGTGATAAAAGTTTACTGTCCCTCCAGCCACTCTGCAAGGCTGCTGTTTAACGCCTCTGGAGAACAAGTCTATGGGACCTTTCACACTGGCCCACAGAGCAGATTGGCCAGAGGGCATTTGGTCAATAGGCCAACACACAAATACACATTTGAATTTTTGCAAGTAAGAGTGAAATGTTTAATTCAGACTTTGGCAAAGAAAAAAAAAGCCACTGGCATACAGAACAACAAACAGTGTAAGAATCACTAGGCAAACAAGCCTACACTACTTGAGGCCAAGTCAAGATGATGAATCAAACTAGAGCATCCTTGTGAGTTGGCTTTGTGGAAATATGTAGACATGAGGGCTAGGGGGTGGTTGTCTGTGCTATGTTTTCTCCTGTGCGGCAGAAGTTGTGGGCAGCAAAGCTAACTGCAGCCTCAGCACTTCTCTCCTTATTCTCCAGTTTCAAGCCAAGAGAGAGAGAGAACAAAGGCAGAGAGCTAAGCTGCTGCAGAGGTAATGAGGACAGAGGCATGCAGTACACACAGGAGTGTGCCCTCAATAACAAGTGGTGCTGCAGTCTATGATGGAGTCCTCTTGGACAGCAGGAATAAAAATCCATGCAGCTGCTCCTAGCAGCTCCTCTGCTTAGTCTACCCACAGACGGCAGAGAAGTGACTGACTGCAGCCCACCCCATTTTACACTGCAGCTCTTTTTACCACAAAATGGAAACCACAGTGGGACTGGAATTTTCTTGGAAACATCACAATCTATGTACTGGGATCCTAAAATCCTATTAAAAAAGCTTACTCCATTGAGATATTTAAGCTAATAAATTACCTCAGTATGGAAGCATGTTTTTAACATGTAACTCATTATTTTTACTTTTATTTTGTTAAACTAAAAAAAGATTGTTAGATGATTTGCACTCAATTAATAGTTACTTCTTACCTGCAAAGAACTACACTGCAGTGTATAGAAATAATGCTAGAGTCAACATGATAGAGCAAATAATCCAGATGAAGCCAATACGGATAATGCACAAGCAAGAAATCAGCCTAAATTTGTCAAATGCTGTGAGTGCTGCTGCCATGGCCCATCCAAAGTTTTTACAAATGACATGAGCTTAGACAGCTGCAGTCCAAAGACATGTAAAGACAGAGCACATTAGAACAGGGGGCTGAGGAAATCCACAGTACTGCTAAGGAGAATCCCAAATAAGCTTGAGGGCACACCCTAATCAGGAGCCTGCCAATGTCTCCCAACTCTCCAGCTCACCAGTTGGAATCAATAAGGTGATTAAGCAGGAAAAAGTGTGTGAGGGGAAGAATTTTACAGCAAAAAATAAAACTTGGAACAGCGAAAGAAATTCTCCAAAAGTAGAAACATGTCTTTCCAGGAGTTGGTATTCATTACACACTTAAAACTTCCTTCTTTAAGTCCAAACAATGCTTGATTGTGTTGTGTGTTTTCAATACCTAACCCAAACCCAAAAACAAAATGGGAAAGCCAAATTTCAGTGGTGCTCTGTCCTTGTACTCCTGCAGTATGAGGATGTATGATTATGTATATTATGTATATATATTATGTATGAGCTCCAACAGAAGCTGATAAACTCAGTAGATGGATGATTTTACTCCATGCATTGAAAAAACATGTAAAAATCCTGCATGTTTGGAAAAGTAACTAATGATAGTAAATATATAGCTAACTGGCAAATATTCAAAGTATTCTAACATTATTTTTCCCAAATGTCTTTAATTTGGATGTTGGAGCCACTCCACAGAGAGGCTGTTTTGGCAGCTCTTGGTTGTAAAGCTGTGTCAGTGCTGGTCCATGCCAGCCCCACCCCATTAAGGCTGAACCCTGCACATCATGTGTTTCCACTTTACCGATAGGGTGGAAATGACCTCAATGCAGTAAAAGATGACAGGGGTGCTAGCACTGTTCACCAGATGTGAGCGGAGAGAGGGGAGGAGGAGGAAGGGGAGAAAAAACCATTCGCCTGAAGAATTTACTGCAAACCCCTGAGGAGCCCTGTGATTGAGGGTTCGAGTCGAGCTCCAGAGGTTCCTGGTGTATCTTAGTGGCGCTCAGCTTCAGGCAGCGTGGACCCTTCTGGCCTGGTCAGATACGGAACTACACAAACACACATGCAGTCATGCATGGACGCATACACGCATGCATCAAAAACCCCACTGTCATTCCACTGCACCTGCCAACAACACAAAAGCCACTTCCTCCCACTGTGTCCGGCCAAGCCCCTTTATCCCATTTAGTACAGCCTGCACCACAACAAAGGCAGAGAAATTAGGGAGCTGTGCTGATGATAGGGCGACTAATCTCTTTGGAGGGACTCATTTTATCAGCAGCCTGTACAGTTGGGCAGCTGAAACGGGCGAATTAAATATGGACATGCAGAGATGGGTGTCTTTGTAAAGATGAGTGCACCAACAATACCCTGTTATTACCTCTGGAATAATTCATACATTCCATATGGAACAGATGTCTTGACCAGACAATCAGCTCTGCATTTAACAAGGTCACAAGCGATTTGAATGCCAAAATAAGTGTTTGTTCTGTGTCATGGCCATATGTTTACAGTACAAAACTGTCTCGTAATCCTGGTTCATCTTCTCCAGAGAAGGGTTTCATCATATCATCAAAGGTCACTATCTTGTACTGAAACACACACACCCCGGCAACAAAGTAAGCTGATTGTGCCAAAAGGAGAGGTGATTACTTAGAGTTTTTGTTCATAAGCTGAAAAGCAGCTTGACGTTTTTTAAGATGATGTGTGTACTAAACTCTTCTCTTGACACAGGTTCTACTCCGTTTAAGACACAAGGCTTTTAATAGTCTCCTCGTTATAGGATAAAGGGTGGGCCTGCTCTATTTCAGGCTATGGCTGTCTGTGTCTGCGCTTGTCGACAGGCTGGAAATAAAGCCAGACGCTTGTCAACGCCATCACCACGGAGAGGCAGGCAGCAGTACTGGGCAGCCATCACAGCACAGTGCGGGGCAACCCTGCAACTACTAGACACCTGCCAAGGGGGGTGGAGGTGGTGAGGGAGGGGTGTCCTCAGCATGTGAGTAACCATGACCCATCTG
The DNA here is from genome assembly GCA_014773175.1 of Lucifuga dentata. Lineage (NCBI taxonomy): Eukaryota > Metazoa > Chordata > Actinopteri > Ophidiiformes > Bythitidae > Lucifuga > Lucifuga dentata. The sequence goes on from VXCM01000545.1 coordinate 154,801, forward strand.
TATGCCTGTCTCTCTAAATGCAGACCCTGCTGTAATGGTACAGACAAGAAGAAAGCACAGAAAGTGAAAAAAAATGAAAGAAGGGTGAAGCAGGAGGCTCAAACTTTAAACAATTAAAGAGGAGTGCGTTCGCAGAGAGCCTTTAAATGAGGTAATGAACAAGGTCAAAGAGAAAAAAGGCCCAACTGAGCAGACAGATTTGTGGCTAAGGTTGACCATGTCAGATCCCAGGGCAACTGTAACACTACATAAAGTAACTTTGCTCCTCACTGCAATAGAGATTGCTCAGACAGCTGTGCTGAATTCATTTGATACGGGTGTCTGCTGACAATGCTGCATTGCTCTGTCTCTGTAAGAAAGCATGTCGAGCTGGTCTGAAGAGCACACGGGGGCTTGCTACTTTTCACCAACACAGAGTGATTGTTCTGATATGAGCTCTGACCCCAGCAAAACCAGCCAGGAGAAATGACCATGTTGGGAGATGGCTGGTTCAAAACCTGATCGGCAGTTTGTAAGAGGGAAGAATAGCGCTATTGGATGAGATTTTGAGATGTAATGTCCTAGAGACAGAACAGATACATGAGAGGATAGGTGCCTCTAATGGCACATCAAAAACGGAGAGAGCAGAAAATGAGGATCCAGTCACATTTAGCAGGTGCTATCTATCTATCTATCTATCTATCTATCTATCTATCTATCTATCTATCTATCTATCTATCCATCTATCTATCTATAACCATCTTCTCTGAGATAAGCAACCCTCACACCCCTGGAGTTATGCATGTGTGGTGTATGTAGGCCAGTCTGGATAGAGACTAATACAGCATGTGCTCACTACAGTGGAGGTGGAGATCTAAGTATAATGCAGCATGAGGGGGAGTGCAGTAGGAGATCTCAGTGGAGGAGGGAGGAGGGAGGAGGGAGAAGGGAGGATTATGGCAGGGCAGAGGAGGTGTCAGACAGAGGTCTCGGTGATGGAGAGAGAGCTTTATACAGTGCTGACCTGTGGGACAAGTGTGTGTGATGTAGAGGTGGAGGAGGAGGTCTGGGAAGTAGGAGGAGGAGACTCCACCTCGCACTATGGAGGTCACAGTGAAAGTACAGTGGATGGAGGATGGTGAGGTCTCTGAACTGTGAGAGGTCTATGCTCCGTGAAGTCTGTGTGTATCTACAGTACATACAGTATGTGTGTGTATGTGTGTGTGTCTGTGTGCGTGTTCTGGTGCACTTCTTTGAGCCCACCAGCCAGAGAGCACGAAGTTCTTATTTAGCACAGGAAGAGCAGCTCTGCTTAGCAACCACAGCCGCCCTCCAATCACAAGCGCATGGAGCAGATTCCAACTGAGGACGAGTCCGTTCTGAGCGTGTGTGGAGTCTGACAGAGGCCATAAAATGTTGAGGCATCTACACCTGATTACATGCGCAACCAAAATGTATCTGAACTCCAAAATATTCATCCAAATTGTGCCTTCAGCTTTCATGTCACCAGCAGACGAAAGCAAAATTACATTCACACCCCTCTGTTCCCCTTACAGCACGTCTCTCCTCAATTTCGCTGTCTTATGAGCTCAGCAGAGAATTCAAAGTTAATCTAAACTGTCCTAATCCTAAAATAAATTATGCATATCCCAGAGAGCAAGGGAGGAGTGTAAATCCCTAAAACATTCGTTCTCCTTTTCCGCAGCCATGCGTAGCAACTTGGCACTGTACTCTTTGCAGCTAAACTGATCGCAGCTTGATTGTAACCTGCTAACCATCAAAACTGGAGGCACATATAAGATTTGGAGCAAATACTGTCTGAAAACTCAACAGTCTGTTTGGTTTAGCTGCGTGAGCTAATCCTCCTGATAGCTTTGGAGGTGGTCGGTGGGCGGAATGTAGGCGAGAGCAGCATGCCGATTTGTCATATGGCACCAGCAGGGCCTACGTCTGCTCTGGCTGGAGCTCCATTAGCACATCTCCAATGTGGTCTGACAGTTATGTAGCTTAGAACTGCAGGTCATTAGAAAGAGAGACAGAGAGAGAAATTAAGCAAATACATATTGAAATAACAATCCTGCTCCTATATTTGGCCTTAAATGTTCCATCAAAAAACACTTGTACGAGCATGTGCAATTGCTTTGTTAGTTTCTCCATATAATATATTCTCTACAGTATATATAACTGGTGCTCTAATTACAAAATTCCAGAGGGACTGGTTATAAATTGTGAGGATGCTTTGAGTGGGCCAGGGAAGAAGAAGAGTGCTCATCATCAGCCCTGCTGATGTAAAGCAACTGTCATTCAGTCAGTCTGAGTCTCTCTCTCTCTCTCTCTCTCTCTCTCTCTCTCTCTCTCTCTCTCTCTGTTCCCGAATGTGCTGTCCAGATAAGATGAGAGTTTGGATGTGCACTGTGGTCTCTGCATTCCAGGAGTTATGCAGGATTATCAGAGTTTAAACCCCCTGACTGAAGCAGCTTAGTAGCTCAGCCAGCAGCAGATGCAGACTCCAGGATTTCCTGTCTCTGCACCAGATGGGCTTGATTCTTAATCACAGAGATGGAAATCAGGAGGTGATCGAGGAGGAATTGATGATGATTGTGGAATAACACTAACCCAATATCGGCATCTGTTCTGCCACTAACGGACTGACTGACTGTCTTGTTGACTGCAGTCGCAGCCAGAATTCATCTCCTCCCTCATCTGATCAACACTAATCACCCTCCTCCCTCACTCCAAAAGTTATACAAGAAGTCTCTCACACATTAGCACTGTGCTGCATCATCGAGATTTATAACAGAAAGAAATGGAGAAAAACACTCTCCACTTAAAATAGTCCAGATTTTATTATCATAAGATTGTGATATTTCATAAGTGTTGTCTTTACCAGTCTTAAAGGCTGCATACAGTAAAGTGACAAAAAGTTGTCTATTTTCATCAAGTTACTGATTTTTCTTTTCAATATTACTTAGTACTGATGTAAAAATGCTTGAGCAAAATGTAATTTATGCCTATCAGACAGGCAGTCACCACTGCGGCTCCAATCTGTCTTTGAGCATACAACCAGGAAGCCACTGACAAGGCAAACTCCCAAGCATGGATTTCCCACCCTCTGAGAAGTTGGAGGTTACAGACCTATCTACACACCACCTAAAGAAACAAGGCACAAACAAAGAGAAATGGCTGCACTTCACAGCCTCTGAAAGGCACGGCCTCCAAACAATGGAGGCGGCAGGTCTTTAGCACACATCACCCATGACAGAACCCCAGCTGACACCCTTTTAACATGGGGTCACTCCTGTGAGAATGGAGGCCACCTCCCCTGGGAGCTCCTTACACCCCTTTGCCTTGACATGCTGTCCCTGCTTTGGTCAAACGCAGTCACTCCTGAGAAGAGGTGATGGTCAGTGGAGAGTTGGGTGAGGGGAGGTGGGGGGTGGGGAGTGGGGTGGCTGACAATGAGGAGACTGCTTTCAAAAGAATACAGATTCCCAGAGAAGGATAAAAAGGATGAGACAAATCAAAGATGAACAGCAAACTCACTGCATCACAATGCCTTTAGAAATATGCTAAATCTGAAGTAATCGTGACTGATTCAATGTGTATCTGGATGATGTGGGTAGTCTTAGCTGGCTGGGTCAACACTGGGCAGACAGGCCCATCAAAGGCCAGTGAGATGCACCATGTCATCTTTCAGGGCTTCCCAGAGGTCAGCAGACAGATGGGAATGGAAATGAGCCGGCAGTGAGCTCATTTTAATCTGGCTCGCACAGCTGATCCAGTCATTACACTCCTGTTTACGTGCAAGTACACTCATATAGTCACTATTCCAAAACATATACATACATGCCTGTATGCATTCCTGTACTTGAGCAGATAGAGAAAGACATGGAGTTATAGTACTGTGTGTTCCTTCATTCATTTACCTTTTATTACAGTTAATAACAGAACCACACAACCTTTTACCTTTCGACACTCAGTTGATTGGTTTGCCGCCAGGTTTGAGGTTAATTTCAGAGTGAACAGAACAATGGGATGAGAAATGGCATAAATTGGCCTCACTTGAATGGCTTTAATATCCATTCCATTAAGGAGAGACTACGCACGGTTCTCTAGAGTCCTTTTTTACTCTCCACTCAGTCAGATGATTGATCACACTGCTCTCACTTCTTTGGGATTTTTTTCTACACTTACTGCTCAAAAGTATTTGACATTGGATTGGTGTTTTTTGCATCTCCAATCCTCTTTCTTGAATATTTCAATGCAAATCAGAAACATTAATATTGGAATTATTATATGCAGGGTGCAGTAAAATGTTGCAACCTAGTTCCATGAAATTAAAATTTTTGCAGTGTATCAGTGTAATATTTAGCTCAAGTAGCTCAACTAAACAGCACTATAGCCACTGCAATACGGTGAGATCTTGTTTGAATCATATTGCTGTTGAGAATATTTTTTGTTATCTGTCCAATGTATATCCCTCTGTCCTTTATCAGACAACCATCTGGTCAGTGGACTGGACATAGAGACATTTGATTGGATGGGGTGAAAATAATGGGGGTAGGCTGGGTTAGTGTCTTTGGGGAAAGGTCAGGGGTTATGGCCCTTTGACAACACATGTCAAGGCCTGGCTCACACACCCTACATCCTCTGAATGAGAGTCTGCAGCCTGCTCTCAGCAATCTGCCTTCATCTGCACATTAGACAATGGCCTAAATGACCAAATGCTGGATTTGATGCAAAACAGACAATGATTCACTTATTTCACTCTACTTCTGAGCCAGTTCCTGATTTTGTGAGTAGCCTGTAGCATTTCAAAAATATCTCAAGTGGTTTATTTAACTTTCAACATGCAATCAAAAATCGCAATAATTGGAACAATTATAAATCAATCTCCAAGCAGGATTTTAAAATAACAGCATGACCTACCAACAATAATCCTCTCAGACCTCCATGTACACTGGGTAAGAGTCTAGACAGATGATACAGGCAGAGGAAGTAACCTTTGCAGTTCCTCTTATTAATAAAACACTGACATCACAGGGAGGCTGAGGCAGACTGATAACATTGAGTTTTTGTTTCGTGGGTAAGCTGAGCCAAGGATGGTCTGCGAGCCCTGTCCAGCCTTTCAGCAGCTTGGCCTGTCAAGCTGATGTATGGGAGAGCGCTGGTGTGCAGCTCCCTGAGGACCAGGCCTGTCTGCTAACTGGGACACGACTGACAGTGAACCACAGCAGACACACACTGCCCGCCAGCACACTCCCTCCACTGATGCTCAGCCCTGTGTATATCACACACACTGAAAGACTGTCAGCACAAGACTCACCATTCTGGAAAAATGTATAACACAGAGATGATACATCAAGTCCTGCTGACTGCAGTTAGGGAGACAAGAAATCTGCCACAGGTGCAAGACATTTTTTTCAGAGACTGATGTTTTTTGAGTGTGCAAAGATTTTATCAGGGGTCCAATTCTGACCACAATATCATAGAAATCAGCTCCAACTAGCATATATGAGATTTTTCTACTCACTGAAACGTATTTATTGCACCCATAACCCTAACCTTGAATATTTCTAAAAGGAAGACCAAAACACAAAAGATGCGATCAACAAAACCACCTCCTTCCACCTCCTCTCTCCCAGTAATTTACTTTCTGGCCCTTAGACAAAATCTTTTTTAACAAATTACAAGTATTATCAGAGTCCGAGGTTTCCCTGTAAGACAAAGCCTGGCTCATGCTCAGACTGGAGGAGTACCATGGTGATGCATACAGAGATGTCCACTCATTAGCAGAGTCCCACACAACAGCTGCTCTGTGACGAAGAAACAGCCACCTCGTCTCCTGGTCCTTTCTCCATACTAAACATCTTTGACCCACTCAAGGAGCCAGGACGGACAGACAGACAGACACACGCACACACACACACACACACACACACACACACATCCTTTCCTGACCAGCTCCCATTCTCTCACACTCACATTTCCATATCCCAATTCCCATTAAACTAGTGGTACCATAATGGCTTCACCTGCCCTCCTCCTCTCTCACACTAATAAAATACATAATCAGGACCACATTTACCATAATGCAGATGCCCTTGGGTAACCCTGGAGGAGGTGTAAGGGATGCTCAGGGGTGTCAGCTGACCTTAGATGTCTTACCTTTCATGTGTGAGGTGAATGTGACTTAATAGGGTGTGTGCATAACTGTGGTGGGGATTCATAATAAAACTGTCACTACTTGGAAAAGATAGCTTATCAATCAAAGCAGACAGTGACAGGCCTACTCAGAAAAGACCTGGGCCTTGAACAAAACGAATGTTAATTAATGCAGATCCTTAATATGCCTCAGGCTTTTCAAATTTCCACAGAAGTATAGACAAACAGAAGGTACTGTGACCTCGAATACAATGAATGAATTAATAACAGGGAAGAACAGAACAGACTTACTCTGCACGATTTACCAGACAGCTTGCCCGTCAGATCATATTTTCCTTTTAGCTCTTTAAGCAGTTGTTCCAGGTGACTCTTCTGCTCCTTCCCGGTGTAGTCTGGGTCTAAGAGCACATAGGCCCGCCAGTTGGAGGAATCGAACCCCCAGTGGACGGTCCGGTTCTCAAGTCTCTTGTGACTGTGGACCACAAACTTGTGAGGTGGGTACATGAGTCTGCAGTCCATGCACTGGATGCAGGCGGCACTCGGGCTGGCGTACAATTCTGGCACAAACAAACCTTTACAACGTCCGAAACATTCATGGTACACTTTGAAGCTTTTCTCCGTCCGCTCCAGCTCCAGGGAGCCCAACTCCTTGTTGCAGTGAGGAGGGTATGTACCGCCGTAGATGAGAGCGTTGCAGAGGCGCTCAGCATCCGTCTGGGTGATCAGCCCGCAGGACGGAGCAGAGAACGGCAGGATACCCACAACTTTGAGAATCTCCAGCTGGTCTGCCGTACACCTGGAGCAGTAAATGTGCAGGTCATCGCACACCGAGTTGATCTGCTGAAGGGAGAAATCCCGCAGGACGCTGTTGAGGATCTGCGGAAGGCACAATCGCTTCTCCCCGCCGACCACGAAGCAGGAGATGGGCTCCCGTTCCAGGACGGTCTCGCACCTCTCCGTGGAGCGGTCAGATGGGATGAAAAGTGGCCCGGACATTACCGGAGGTGTCTGAGCGGGCAGGGTGAGCATGATCTCCGCGGACTTTCCATCTTTAGTGAAGAGGCTATCCTGGTGCCACCGAGCGGAGAAGGCAGCCGGTCCGCCCAGAGAGCGCATGGAACTCAAATGAAACTGCTTCAGAGTTTGCTGAAGTCCGGGATGGGGCTGAAAGCTGGCGCCCTCCATGTTCTTACCGGTTAGAAAAGAGAGTTGAAAACTCAGAATGAAAGTTCAAACAACCTTATCGGATCGGGCGTCCTCAGCATCCGGCAACACGCTCAATCAAGCGCATTTCCATGTCACCGGAGAAAATTCCCAGTCCATTCAGAAAACTGAGCACTGTTGAATTCATAGATACTGTCCTCGTCAGCAGACGCAATTCAAGTCGACAACTCCTCGACTCAAAACTCTTATAGGCGATATCATCTAACGCACAATCACCGAGTACTATGTTTCAACGAGCTTCTGTGGTTTTACGCACTCTCAGTGTGCGCCCGAAATATGCCTAGTCTGCGCAGTCTGGCGTACTCTCAGTCTGTCTTCCCCTCTCTCAATGTGTGATTCTCTCTCTCTCTCTCTCTCTCTCTCTCTCTGTTTGTTTGTGTCTGGTTCAGTCATTGAATCCCAGCCAGGAATGTGACTGACTCCCCGGGCTGGCTCTTCCCTTAGCTAGCCGCTCCTCCCTCTGCTACATGGCAGCTGCAAATGAAAAAAAAAAAAAAAAAAAAAAATCTTCTGAGTTTCAGCAAGGGTGGAGCTTAAGGAAATGTAAGTGATATTTTTAGTTGTGGATAATTTAATCAATTAACAAAATGTTTATGTAAAATTTTAATCTAAGGGTAAACTTTACTACTTTAAAATGTGAATTTTTCTTCTACAGAACATTTTCTCTTGAACATGAAAAACAAACATAAGATGTCTTAATATAGATTATATTTGCTAATGAATGTCAATTTGAAATAAGATTAAACGTTTTCAAAAAAAAAAAAAAAANAAAAAAAAAAAAAAAAAGGACATACATAACACAAACTCCTGATGAAAATTTGCCAGTTTGAGATTGGTTGTAGCTCGAACTTTTTAATTAATGCTTAAACCTAAAAACTGTAGTTGTAAGTTAAATTGGTAAGTAGCGTGGTTCATTTTCGTTATTGATATTAAAACCTAAAATGATTGAATTTACAATCCTACGAAGCAAAGACAATTTGAAAGATGTCTGAAATTTTTACTGGACAGACAGGCAAATAGATAGATAGATAGATAGATAGATAGATAGATAGATAGATAGATAGATAGATAGATAGATAGAGTTTTTCTTTTAAGAAAGAAACTCGAGTTCAGAGACGCAAATAACAGCAGCAAAGGTAACTGCAAGCTTTTTGCTTGTGGGCTTTTAGACTTTTCTAACCACTGGAGGGCGCTAAAATATTAATGAATAAATGTTGAGACAATGATAAAAATAAAGCATGGTGGGAATTAAAGCATTTATGTTGTAGTCACAGCCATGTGGAAAGACTGTTGTGGTGACCCAAGCTACATCAAGCAAAGGGACGAAGAGTATTTGTCCCTCAAAATAAATGCGTTTTTTCAAGTTACAGCATGCAACTCTGGAAAATCAATATAAAATGGAACAATAACTTTTGTGTGTTTCAGTGAAAGTGTAAATAAACTAGGGTTCAGAGTTCATACTATGGGGTTTTGGCTTACTTAGTACTCAGCAGGAATATTAGTTGACAAAATTATTTGGACAATCTTTCATTTTTTGGCCTGCGTATCTTGGGAAGAAATTTTTAGTTAAAGCAGGACAATGACCCTAATCATAGTTCCAATCTCTGTAAAAGTCACCCAGAACTGAGAGAGACATTGAAAATTATGGTTTGGCCTCCAAAATCCCTTGATTTATTCCCAATAAAGAAAGTCTGGGACTATCTGGATAAGAAAGTCTGTGCTTGACAGCCACTAACTGTTTCGCAGCTGAGACTGTCTGCAGAATGAATAGACTAGCATTTGTGGGGATTGCTTTCTGAATCTATTAGAGAGCATTCCCAAAATCTGTGCTCTCTTAATGAAAGCAAAGGGTAGTTATTTGGATGAAAATAAAGTTAGATCAATTAAATCTTGAATAATTTGGACTATACTGAATAAAGCTATGACAGCATTATGTTTGTTTTGTCTGTTAAGAATGAGTGGTTAGTATTATGTCTACGTAAACTCAATAAATACTGTTGTCCAAATAATCTGGTCATACATTGTATCTTGCGTGTAAATAAATTGATATAAAGATGATAATGGAGGAGTAAAAGTTATACAATTAACAATAATATGCCTACATGAAATAAAAACATTTATTCACGAGTTTTACAAATATTAAAGCACAGTTTAAGGCATTGAAAATTCAATTTAAAAACAATTCCTCGTTGCTTACATGACAAAACCATCCCAACAGACATTGTATCTTCAGTTTGTACTGTTACATCCAGTACCAGAATATCCAGTGGTTTCTTTCTGCCTACAGAGTATTTAGGCAGATAATTGTTCCCAGTGTTTCTTACTATGACAGGTCACATTACAGATTATCCAGATAACATTTTTATTGCCTGTTAATCTCTAATACATAGCTGGAAACAGGTCTTTAGAGAAAGAAAGGAAAAAAAAAAAAAAAANAAAAAAAAAAAAAAAACTTAGAAAATGCAGACATTGACACACCAGCAGCTAAGAATTCACATATCCTTTTCCTCGGTGCACTTCCTTCAGAGCTAAAACAGTCAAAAAGGTTCAACATCTGTTTCTGATGATACTTAAAATCACTTAAAAAATTCCCAGGGAGTTGATTCCCTTTTCCCTTGAATCACCTCAAACGGCATTAGCATTTCCACAATTAACAAATACACAATAATAAACATTTATTGTTAAGAAGAGAAAAGAAGAGCTATGGAGAAGGTTGTTCAGCACTCCACACATTGTATCTGGCTATTAAATAAATCTGAATGTCTTTACTTGACACAACTTGACATTTAATAAAAATTACTATGTGTTGCAGTTGATAAGGTCATACAGGTCTAATAATTCTATCAAAATAAAAATGTAATAGGATATGGTTTGATTATAAGGAGCAATAGAAGCATTTGAGATGTCATTTCAACAGTGTTTCATTATGTGAATCACACCACTGTCCTCCCACACAACTTTAACCTACTTCATACCAATGACTTTTCAGAATTATCATCATCAGTCTGTGCGATTCAGAGAAATTTTAATAATCAGGAACAGGAAAATGCTCTAACACATGAAAAAGAAGCACTACCCTAATTCAGGCATCTTATTTTCATACTGCGGTGGTGGAGTAATTGGTTCAATGGTCACTGGATTTTGTGTGGGGGTGCGGATTTGGAGGCGGAAATCTTTCAGGTGCAGTTTGTCTGACTTGATTCTCCGCACCCGGAGGGGCCGCAGGATTCGGCTGGCCCGGCTACTGCTGCGGGCGGGCTGGTTGGGGTTCGCTGCTGCAGGATCAGGCTGGGATTCAGCAGCAGGTGGGGTGGGAACAGGTGTGGGATCACTAGGAGGGGCTTCCTCTGTGGGGCTGTTACTGATGGGCTCTGTTCCCTCATTTTCCACTGCAGCAATAATGTCCTCATAGGATGGTAGCTGGGAGGAGCTTTGGAGCAGGTTGCTTTGACTGACAGGGTAGTCTCCAGTCCCGACCACCTCGTCATAGCTAGGAACATTGTATGAGGGTCGATCCTCAGCTCTAGGAAAGGAAACATAAGATTGCCCTCAGTGAGAAAGCACAACAACATCAAAACATGAATAATTTATTTCCCATAATACAACAAATAATACATTCCTTAATATCTTGGAGCCTCTTTTTTTTTTTTTTTTTTTTTGTTGGACGAGGAATTTTTTTCAGCTGTCTCAAACCATGTGTCACGGAGGGCTAACAGCCTGTAGGTTTTCAGTCAAACCCAACAGTAGATTATAACACTACACCAGGAATCTTCACTGATCAGCACATCCTCAAACTAGTTTTGAGGGGCTTATCACTGAATTTACTTGGTGGTGTTTGGTTGGATTGAAAGAACTCTTGGCCTTCCATGTTACAAAGACACCTGCAGTGTTTCCTCCATGACCGTCAGCAACTGCTGAGATGAAGATTATTTTTTCAGAGAAAATAGGGCCTCTGATAAATAAAACATTAGCTAGATATCTGGAGAACTACAACTCAGAACAGCTCAGTTTACTTCAGGCCGTGCCTTAAATTTGAAGGGGTTCTGAGATTTACTCGTTGAAGTGATCCAGACGACTTGGTTATCTTGCTTCGCGAGGCAGGGGCTTGATCCACAACTACATCTGCTCAGCGCAAAGCAGTCTTTTTATTCTTCAAATTTCAAACCATTTCAATCCCTGGAAAATTTTACATACCACACATTTCCAAACATTCCTGTACTTGCAAAAATACAGATCCAACTTCAATAATGGAAACAAAAAAGTCAGCACTCACGTCTCTTCAGGGTCTCCCCTCGCATGGTCCATGAATGGCACTTCTGCTGCTGCTGGCTGTCTGATACTGCTCTGTGCTCTCCGCTTGCTCTTCACCCCGAGGCAAATGGATAAAAGCAGCAAGACAGCACCAACCCCTACCAGCACCATTGCCACTGTTGATGACTTTGAGTGGTCTGCTTTGTCCTCCTCATCCTCGTTCCCAGGAATTGTGTTGGTGGTGGAGTTCCCTGTCTGAGTAAGTGACTTGTCTGAGGCCTCTCCATCCATGGGTATGACAGTCCATACAATCATGACAATACCCAGGGCAATGAGGCCCATTGCCAGGGTGCACAGGGCATAGTGGGCACCCGAACCACCTCCCTCTGAGCTGGAAGATCTGTTGGAAGGGCGATCCCTGCCACCACATAGACCCTGACTGGAACACATATCCCTGCAGGACAAACTACAAGTAAGAGGAACACCAGTGAAGACAGACAGAAGATAGATAGAGAGAGAGAGAGAGAGAGAGAGAGAGAGAGAGAGAGAGAGAGAAAAGATGACATTTACTCAGTAACATCAAAAAATTCCACCTGGAAAGGCCTCTTAATATTTCCAAATCGAGTACTTTCAGCCAAGCAATTTGATTGGCTAAAGATATGTTCCAGACATGTTGTTCCAATTAAACACACCTGCCACACTTTAGTGGTCACCATGCCAACTATTTGGGTGACCTGGGAGCTAACTGTCTTGTTTTAAGAGGTGGTGACATGGACAAGTGCAGCTTCCTTAATGAATTGTCATTAACTCTTGCCAGAAGGAAATTTAGTGATAATTACATAAAACTTTCAGGTTTACTTTAGGTTACCTCTAAACTAATTACGATAAGCATTCATGTAGGATTGTTTCAGTTCGTGAACAGATGAGGCAGAGACTAATGTGAATCTGGTTAATCTTAAGTGTAGAAAAGTCAAATGAATGTAACTGATTTTATTCCTAATGTAGAATATTTCCTAGAAACTTTTAAAGCCAGACTGTGAAAGAGTTGGTTAAATTATAGTTGTCAGAGTTCCGTCAAAAAAATGATGAACATAATTGATTGGCACAAAGTGAGAGAACACGTTATGATGAATGTACAGTTGTTCAACTTTACAAGTCTTAACATGAAGAGTGAACTTGACAGTCTGACTGAAACAGTGACTCACAAAGAATGAAATGACAAATAGGTAGAGTTCCCACTGAGTTTATACTGTACATTAATTTGACTTCACTAAAAAAAAAAAAAAAAAANAAAAAAAAAAAAAAAAAACATCATTTACAGTGCGCTCCACAAATATTGGCAACCTTGGTAAATAAAAGCAAAGTGGGCCGTGAAAAAATGTCTTTATGTTTATCCTCTTGATCTTTCATTCAAAATATTAACAAAAATATAACCTTTAANAAATGTCTTTATGTTTATCCTCTTGATCTTTCATTCAAAATATTAACAAAAATATAACCTTTAATTGAAGTAAGATAATTGAAAAAGAAATTGTTATCATGACACAAATATTTTTCTCAGTCAGTCTGGAAGAGGACGTGTTGATTCCACAAACAAAGAAGAGGATGGTTCGAGTGGCCAAAGAATCTCTAAGCATCACAGCTGGAGAATTTGCAGATGTTAGTTGGGTCTTGGGGTCAGAAAGACGCCACCAGGCCGATTGAGAAAAATATTTGTTAATATTTTGAATGAAAGATCAAGCGGACAAACAATAAAGACATTTTTTTTCACAACCCATTTTGCTTTTATTTATCAAGGTTGCCAATATTAGTGGAGGGCACTATAAATGATGTTTTTTTTTATGGAGAAGAAGTATAATTAATGTACAGTGTAAACTCAATGGAAACTCTATTCCCTTTTTCCAGAAGCTTGCGCAATAAAACACTGCAGATCACTAAAGCCACTGTCATGTGTATGGAAACATCTTCACATGACAGTATATCATCTTGCTGGAAGCATCCATTTAACAAATAGTAGACTATGTCCGTAAAGCATCTGGTCGACAACATGTTTAGGTTATGCTGTGGCATTGCTATGTCATTCACACTTGCACTGGCCAATATATCAGCATTGGTATTTATTATTTATCCTACATCATCATGTTGTGGGTTTTATTATATTATGAAGGATACAAACTTTTTATTTCATTAATTCTAGAAGTACATGAAAATAATTTTCTAGTATTTGTGAATACCAGCTTACACCTAAACAGATAGCATTACATATCAACATCTGAAGGGGTTATCATGCCATTTATTTTTTTCTTGCTGCCTTAGTTCCCACTGCAAATGTTAACAGTAGATACAACTGAAAAAACAGCCCTCATTTTTCAGGGCTGCAGCAACATTATGCCTGTCACCTCATCTCTTTGCATTGGAGAGAGCACTATTTACAGAATAACATGCGAGTCACACTAGAGCTGGTGTGTTTGATGAATTACACAAACGTCTGCTCATAATGTCAGATTGATAAAGAGAGACACAATAATCAGAACATTCAAGTCTTTTTTGACCTTGCTGGTTGAGTCCTCCTATTCTGCCCCTTGTCTACAACAATCAGTAAAAAATATTTTTAACAAACCATGGCAGCTTCTTAAAAATAACCTCTAAGATTTTAATGAGTTAGCACAGTCACAGGGTCTTATTAGGTCAAGAGCAACTAAACATGTTCAGCAAGTAACATAACCCTATACATCAGCATTTTTATTGAAAATCATAGCCATAATTTGAGTTTTTGGTGACAGAAATGTATCTTATGCACTAGTTGCCCTTAAGAAATTATTTCAGCCTGTACAGTCTAAATGCAGTTTAAAAGTGGTTAAGATTTTCAGAATGTCCTTGAGATAATCTAGCAACAGTTACATTGACTATCATTCTTGTTTTAAAGGTAAAGCCACCTTCAGAAACTAGTTCATTTAGATGAATTGTTGGCTACAGGATGCTTCCATCTACACGTCATCTACATTTATAGGTGGCAGTTACAAACTTACAATTTTTTTAAATTTTTATTTTTAAAGGGCACGCTGAAAAATCAGGGAGCCTGGCCTTGTGGCATCAAAAGGGTTACCAACAGATCCTAAAGGCTACAGATCTGATATCCAAAGCCAACCCCAGAACTTGGAGAGGGTTGACTTTGCTGAAAGTCTCAAGCACCAACAGGAAGTAACTTTTGTCATACTCAGGTTGCCTGAGTTTGCACAGCACCCTCTACAGCCACAAAAGCTTCGACAGTTGTTTTCCCAGGCTTAATAGTGTTTCCCATGACAAGGAAAATTAATATGATAGGTAAAATTGGTGGAGTCCCCCTTGAAAGACCAATTTCAGTTATGTCCTGAATGATCTATACAGGATCTATAGGCATTACTGTACGATTTCTGTACATCACATTTACAGTACAGTATATGGTTTGCTTTGCTTTGACAGCCATACGCATTGTTAGTGTCTGCTACATCATAATTAGTAATTTACTTGAAACCATTTTGGTCCATTTGCTACTCAACATCTACTCTTGGTGATGCTGGCTCTGTTCTCAGGCCAGAGAAACAGCCCTGACAAGTGAGATGTTATATAACAATACCTATGACCTTGAATTTAAAGCATGCTATGCCATATCATTAGTGTAGCCTCTCTCCTGCTACACCCTGTATTTCTGCTTCTGTCCTGCTGTGCTGACATAAAAATGGTGAACTGGACTGGCGAGTCTGAATGATGCTAATGCATGGGTCCCACATGCTCTGTGCATATTTGATGAATGAAATGCAGACGGGCTAAGATGAGCTCTTAGAGCATTTCTAAGATCTCGCTTAGCCTGATGTATTTAAAGTTTCATATAAATCTGTATTTCAGACCTGCTGAACACTTTTCATGGGCGTGTCCCCTTCACCATCAGCAAACATACAGCATACAAAAGCAAAGGAACCTGTATTAATAAGTAGTGTTTAGACTACTGTAGGCTGTTTGTAAGTCAAAATGTCCAAACAGTGCAACATTTTTGTACAAAAAAGTGGTTAAACTGGAGTGACTGTCTTCTCCCATTGTTTGTAAAGTAGGAGGGAACCACAGAAGGAACTGTCCTTTAATTAATTTGACTTTCCGGACCAGACCCCGGATTTAAAACCATACACCGAGGATTACCACAGATCGATAAGGTTTGGTTAAAGTGATTTTTGATTAACCCTGGTGATCTCTTACAGGCTTTGCTTACCTTTTCACCGCTCAGTCCTCAAGGACTTCCCGTTTCTTCATCGGTGAGTTACCTGAATCACGCAGGTGTTCTGAGGAAGATCGCACACCGAGAAAGAGGAAGAAAACATCAGACGTACCTAGCGACCCGGACATGTGTTGAAGCCACACTGATTACTTTGTCTTTTAAAGCTGCAAAGAGTATTTTTACTATGATATTTACCTCTATAGTTAGAAAAAAAAGTAGACGGGAACTTTGCCCAAACTCCATTCGGAGTGAAACCTTCCCACCTCCCGTAAAGGCTACCTCTGACCTGTCTCCTCCCGGTCCTAGCGCCGGTCAACTGTCTCTGGGGAATAAATCACTTCTTAGCCCAAAAAGGACTCTAGAGGCGTTGTTCTTCCAGGGTCACTACTACATCAATAGTTAAAGTAAGTAGTTTTTAAAAAGAACTTTATTGAACATGTAACAGACAAAACAGGTAACATAACTGAGAATATAGTCGAGATCACAACATAAAGGAGTTTAAGGCATCCAAAAGATGCTCTAACAACCTGAGTTTTTTGCCATTAAAATGAAAAAGTTGGCAAAAGAACAATTACTCTCATGTTGAAAATACACAATTACATTTTTAAGGTAAATGTCTATGAGCTGTTGATGAAGCTAAAAATATGAGAAGCAAAATCTTGTGCGCAATGTCCACATATGTGACAATAAAATAATCTGCAGTATACCTTTTAAAATTCTATATAATCATATAAATTCTCTCTCTCTCTCTGTCTCTCTCTCTCTCTCTCTCTCTCTCTCTCTCTCTCTCACACACACACACACACACACACACATACACACACAATATTTAGTCCATGAAACCTTTATTTACAGAAGTTTTCAACATTAATATTAATGTTATTAATATAATATGGTATCACAAATGTACACTATATTATTTGTAACAGTAAAACATTATTATAAAGGCAATAGTTCTGCCAACCTTAATCTTTGATTGTTATCTATACACAATTGTTGTGACTTATTGTGGTCCAAAGTGTAATACTAAGCTTCGTTATAGCAGGAGTGATTGCATAATAAAAACATCACAGATAAAGGAGAGGCAGGAAGTAAGAAACTGATTTTCTGTCAGCTCAGTCAATGATTATTTGGATTCTCAATAAAAACGTGTAGCTTAAATAAATTCTGCCACTGATGTGGATTTATTCTTCAGTTTCTCATGTCAGTCAACAACAGAAAATTCAAAAAGTCATTTCATGAATAAAACAAAAATTCTGATTTTTTTCATTCTGCCCTACAATGTAAAATATAAACGAATATATTTTTTCTTGCTAGTTAGAATATTAACACTTCTTTTGATATATTTGTTCAGAAAAATAGCAATAATTTGGCAATTTAAACAACAATTTTTTCATATTTAAACTTGGCATGCAAAGCTGAATAGCTTACCCAATGTAATTTTTAACACTAGGTTTAAAAACAGTTACCAGTTGTGTCCTTCTCTGTTTCTGTCTCTGCAAGTTTGAACTGGTCTAATCTTCCTGCGTAAACAACTTCATCTTGTTGGTTTAGACTTGGTTTGACTACTGGAGACGCCCATAAAGCAGCAGAGAAACCGGTTTCCTACTGTTTGAACTAACCTCAGGGTGTGAGCTATACACAGTGTGGCTCTCTGCTGAAATTTCATATTTTCTGTGTTCAGCAACAGAACTTTTCATATAAAACATGATCAAACTTTACATACTATTACTGTACATTGTGTCCATTGGGCTGATAATGCTGAAGGTTTTTGTCCATTCATTGCTTAAAAAAACATTCAACATTCAATTGTTTTTTTTAAATAAACATTCACATTCAGCGGAAGCCAAAGAAGTCTTAATTCCCGAATTAATGAAATATAATGCTGATTTTTAAAAAATGGACTGTTGATTTACAAAAGTACAATGCCAGTAGACTGAAAGATAGATAAAAAGAATGAAACTGTGTACACTTGTTATGACAATAAAGGCTTTGTATTTTTTGGCTATAGTGATGACAGCAAATTTAGACCCTCCATATGTCCGAATTTCTTAAATAGTTGTGCTAAACTAAGGTTCACTTTCTATCACAATAATAATTAATGACAGACTTGCCTGGATCCTGGAAATGGCCAAAGGGGAGAGGGAATTGATCTGAGCCAGAAAGCTCTTGCCAATATCCTACTCACATATGGAGAGGTGGCAGTTATAATTCATATCTCTTCAGAAAAAATAGTGGATATGAATCTCTCAAGTGAAGTCAAAGCCAAAGACCTCCAGCATTTCTTTATTTACTTACAAGTTCAACATGATTAAAATGTTAACTCATCAGATAAATGACCTGACATATGTTTTAAAAGAGTTCATAGGAAAAGAGGAGTGAACAACAGTTTCTATCAATATGAGACTTATTTCAAATAAGGCAAAGGAGAATGGTTCTGATTTCAGTTTATATGGATATATATATATAGGTGACTCTTGGGCCTTTACATATGTGATGTCACTATGATTTTTTTTTTTTTTTTTTNAAAAAAAAAAAACAACTTTCAGTCTTTCCTTATTATAGGCATACCACTCCCAGGTTTTATATAATAGTCATAAGAATAACATATTTGAGTGGTATGCCCCTTTAAGACAACTTATCTAGCTGCATCTCAGAAGTCCAGTAATGAGAGTTTGGACTGAGGGCTTTCAGCAGTAAACAACAATAATATAGTAGCGATGTAAACAATGATAACAGTGTGAGTGACATCTCATCTGAGGCTGTTTTCAGACGTTGGTTATTTCAACATTTTTGTAGGTGTGCATTGGGCTGCCTTTGGTCCTGGGCACTGCGTGCACTCTGGCCTCTCTGGGCAAAGATCCACAGCTGCCGTGGAAACCCAAACCTCGCTCCACTGAATGACTGTTTGCACGAAACCTCAGAGAACTCTGCAAAAATGGAAAAGCATAAAACAAACTGTGGCATTTGATTAAAGATTTTCATTCCAAAATGAGTCATCATAAAAAAAAGTACATTGTACATTACTTGCTGACATTAGAATAATCCTGTCTTACAGAGCCGACCATATTCAGTTACTCTCACTGCTCACTAACTTTTAGTAGTATTGAAAATATAATAGTATTTTGGAGTGACAGCATCGAAATCTTTAAGTTACAACTGAGCATTACAACTGAGCAGTATTTTTACAATACTATAAAAAATGAGAAAATTTAGATTTCTTGTGCTTTTGTATTTCTTGTATTTTTCATGATGAATATTCATCTGAGAGGTGTTCTTCTATACAGTCAGGTAAGTATCACAAGGAAAATGTTTTGATAAATAATTTCCTGAAATGACTCAAATTGAACTTAATTCACTACCTTAATTTAGTAATTATTCCCTCAAATTAATAATTTGTGCCCTTCAAATAAGAAATAATGCCCTAACATTAACAGTATTTTGACCTGATTTCATTTGTCCTTTTGACATTCTTGCTGTGCACTGTTTAGGTTTAATAAAGTTTTATTTGGATCTCGGAGGGGACATGTTAGATATTTTGAGTGTATTAATTATTAAACTGCTCCAATGAGGCATACTGAGGTATTGCAACATGTGTGTCTCTTGTTAGCTAAATAAACCACTAAATCAGACATATGTATATGTTCATGATGCCAGTCACATGATATATAATATGACTGTAAAATGAAATGTACCTTTCCCGAGCTTCTCATAGAAAGCCTCTCCTCAGCATAACGGTTAGCAGCAACTGGTGACTGAGGAGAAGATCCAAATGTCTCACTGCTCTGCTCTGCATTGCTGTGAAACAAAGACACTACTTGTTATGAGCACAATCTTAACATTTATTTCTTAGAGAATTACAGTGTTATATTTTACATGTTTCAAAACCATGTGGTCCTATTTTAAGATTTGAGATAACTGGAAAGTTTTTTTTTTTTTTTTTTTTTTTTTTTAACAAAAGCATTGCAAAAGAAAAAAAAATCCCTTTTTCTCCACAATAAAAGTTAATATGAAGGTGTGCAACAAAGATTTAGGAGCTTTTGATCAGGTGATCACCTGAGAGGGACAGAGAGTGTTTTCATCTCTTCAAAGAGGTGCCGATGCAGCATATGTTTATTGTTAGCGATTCCCAGAGCTTTTGCCATAGCTTCAGTGTCAAAAGATGGGTCCAGAACCATCACAGCACCATGGATCCCTTTACCCTGAAGGTTATCAGCAAACTCCTGAACAGCACAACACAGGGACAACAAGTCAAGAAGTCATAAAATTCACCTGTGTACCTGCATCCATGTGAACAGTAAGAAAAAAGTGAGTTCAGACTCAATCTACAGTCCTACCAAAAGAAATCTGAATACACAAGTCAAATGTACCTCATTTAACATAATTTAAAAGTATAATTTTAAGAATGTGAAATGTAACTCTCATTCATGGTCTTTGAGCTTTAAAACAAAACAACTTCACATTTGGGTGAAAACAGAAACAGAGATATAGTACATTGCTCACAATAAGCCAGACAATTGATCTTATCTGTATCCTTTAAGAAAACACTTTGCAAGTATATCCTTTGGAGTGGCTCTTTTTGAAAGCCCGGTGAACCCAAATCCACCTCAGCTTGTCTAAGAGCCAGTAATGTGAAGGAAAGCTTTGTTCACTTGCTAGCCAGACAACACCTCTTGGCTACTAAAAGAAAACATTTTCTCACCCACATGTGGGGCACCACATTAAGAGGTTTCAAATACCAGAGTACTATGTGTGCCATTTACATGTTAACATGTCACTGTGGCAGGTCAATGTAGGGCAACCNAAAAAATAAATAAATAAATAAATAAATAAATAAATAAATAAATAAATAAATAATATCTAGAACCAGGGAACAGCAAAGCATAAATCTGTAATTTGAAATAAAGTATTGATTTTAAATGAGAACCATGTTCCATACTGTACTATATAAAAGTTGGTCATGGCCCCACACACTGTACTTTGAACGTGGCAAAAATCCCTAGAATGTGGGGTCTTGGATACTTGAACTTCAAATTTATACACCTTTTGCCTAAATGAAATTAAAATATTCCTTTAGGTTAGGGATAGACTTTGTGAGTTGGTATTGTATGGCTTTGTTTTTCTTATGTATACATTTAGATGTGTGTGTGTGTGTGTGTGTGTGTGTGTGCACATGTGTATTTGCTCTATCTATGCACTTATAGGTGCATATGCATACAAGTATGGGTTTATGTACCTATTTCTGTTGTTCATATTGGGTAGCAGCTGGAGTCTGCCCCACATTGTCCAACGATCTACAGTAGTACTTCAAGGTAGAGTACTGAACACTAAAGACTGCTAAAGTATTGCTCATAGTGGATGACAATGAACATTCATACACATACACAAGCACTGGTGAGGCACCAAAAAAAAAAAAAAAAAATTGTTTAGAAGAAAATAAGAACTCTGATGTGATTTCTGGTTCCAATCTGAGCTAGAAAACTCAACTAACCTTGAGGTCTATGTTTCTGATCCACTTCATTACCCTGTGACATGTCCAAACAATGGGGTCCTGGTCTTGGAGCTCACATTTTGCCCGTCGTGCCTGCAGGGCCTGTGAAATTACAACACAGAAAACCACATAAGCATTAACATAGTGGGGCCCATGGAAAACAGAGAGGTCAGGGAATGAGGAGAGCCTACTGAGATAATACAGCCATAAGCTCCTGTGTGCCTCAGCATAGACTAATGGAAATCAGAGGTAAGGGCGTAGGTTTGCTTCTGGTAAGGACTTTTTTTCCCTGATGACCAACATGCATAGTTGTGCGTGCACTTGCTGTGGCTTGGGCTTTTCATCATATACACAAACAAAGAACTTGATTGTATAAAATATTTGCTTTGTTCATTTATGTAGTTATTCATTATTTATGCATTTATTATTTATGTAAACAGGACTTGTATGGCTTTTTTTTTTTCTCATTCATCCTATCGCAGCCCCCCTTATGGCTCAGACGCCNGGACTTGTATGGCTTTTTTTTTTTCTCATTCATCCTATCGCAGCCCCCCTTATGGCTCAGACGCCAGCATCCACAATCTGTTTTTATGTAAGTCTATGGTCAATGAATGAAATTATTTGAAATAATAGCCATTTAAAAAAAAAAAAAAAAAAAAAAAAGCTGAACATTTTGTTTAACCACTCAAAACAAATCATTTGCTAGCACGGCAACAATGTAACAGCCAACAAAGCAAAGAAAACCTGGATACATGTAATTAACGCTTCCAACTGGTGGCATTAAACCGTGACATTCAGCTGACCAAAACACTCTAAAATATGGAATAAATTTGCATTCTCTTACCAACATTGTGAAGATAATGTCCTAAAAAAGATTCCATGATAAGTTTTCATCAATCGAGTGATCTTCTATCCAGTAAAGACTATTTAAATACATAACAAAAATGTAAATTTTCATCTCAGTTACTGTGACTGGCTACCGATAACAGTTTTTGTCGTGTTAATTTTCGCCGCTGTTTTTGTTAATTTTGGAAATTTTGTTAACGAAAATGTTAGAGGGTACCAGGTAATTTTGTTGTTTTTTAATCATTTTTTAATTAATATGTGTACAAACTCATGTAGTAATTGTGGAAAAGTTGAAATAAGAAATGGTGAAAAAACTAGTTAAATATTTTCCTTAAGTAAAAGTTCCGAATCTAATGTCATCTACTATAATATATAATCTGACCTCTTTATCAAAGCTGAGCATCTGCAGCAGTTGGATTGCCAGGAGGAGGCTGGTCTGGTGAAACTGGTCGCTGATGTTAAAGAATCTTTCCAGATCTCTGCGACTGAGAGAATTCAGCACGCGTCCATCCACTAAATGAGCTTGGAAGTTTTGAGAGTACTGAGGCAGGCCCACATCACTCAGCCATGACTTTGCAACCCAGTGATGGTCCATTTCTGATGCTTTTGACAGTCTAGAGGATGATTAGATATTAGTGATCATACTATATTGAAAAATCTGAACTTTAACTGTTTCATCATGTCCATGTGGCTATGTGTGCACATTGTTGCTCACCCTTGGTTCCCCTCCGCTCTCCTGTAGTCCTCAATGGCCAGTCTAAGTTTCCTGCGGTGAATGGAGTTACTGATGCCCAAACCCATTTCTAAATCTTCATCTGTCAGACCTAAAAGCACCTAAAGAGCAGAAATTCAATGTTGTTGTTTTTTTTTGATCAAACAGAACAGCTTGTTCTGCAGAAGAACCATGTGTGTGTTCAAAGCCTATACCTTGCCACTTTTGACGTTTTCAGAGCAAGCACGGATGTACATGGGCATTCCCATGACAACCTCCAGCCAGGCTTGGACTGCTCCTGCCCTCCATAGGGACATGCACGTATTTCGAGTGAGCTCCACCTGCTGGAGGCGATCCAGCTGATCCTCTCCATCAGACAGGCTCTGCTGTGTGAGGCTGGAGAGGCTGTCAGAGTCTGGATTGGTCAGGAGAAGTTACGATGTAGTATAAAGGAGAGGTTTAGGGTCAGAGGGATGGAAAAAATCTAAATGACTTATCTGGTGGCAGTTCAGCATCAAATCAGAGGATGTTAACATAAAAGAAAAATCTACTTCCACCTCAGTGTGCAACAATGCACAGCAATAACTTGAATAATACTACAATACCATACATACCATAACATACAATAAACTTGTATATCAACATCAGAAATACACCTTCCTACTCAAAATACATTTTTCTTTTGGTCAAATCTACTATAGACATAAAACATCTGAATTGACATGGCCAGTAGATGGAGCCAGAATGCATAGCTACTTTCCCAAGTTCTTCAAAAACTGTATGCATGGCAATGACTAAATGTTTATTAAGTAAACAAAACTACATGGCTGAGTGCATCCTCATATGAAATAGAGTTGAATTTGAGATGAGACGCTTCTCTATGCAGCTATTTTTCAAAAGAAACTTGTTTCTTTCTTTCAAGGGATGTTGTAATTAGGTCAGTTCTGAACTAATAATGTTTTATTGGGGTGTTACTTATTATCTAATGATTATGAAGGGATTTAAGGCCACTAGGATAACATATTAGAGACATAGGGATTATTCATAAAACATCATGCTCCCGCCCATCTCAGACAAAAGAAAACTGTTTCATACTGAACCAAGTGATCCAGGATGAAATCTGTGTTTACATCATTCTGCCTCACATGCTGAGAATAAATGCTACATGCAAAATCCACAATCCTTCAAATAATTTCCATAAAAATGAGACAAACTTGAAATTTTCAATGGACCTGAGTGTTATGAATAATCCCCCTATAGTGCAGAAACAAACAGTTGGTAATCACAGATGAGGAGTTACTCACTGGTAGGAGAGATGCCATACAAATGGCAGGAGAGGGAGAGACAAGTTAGACTAGGACACAAGAACAAATTACACATGGAACAGAAAACTGCCACATAGTCCATCTTCAGTTACTAGTTTTATTTTTAAAATAATATTTCATTTCAATTATATTCACTTTGCAAATGCTAAAACCTCATCAACCTTTGACTGCAACACATTGCAGCAGATAAATATTTGAAGTTACCTTTTGTTTTTAATTTTTTAAATAAAATACTTCAATAGATTTTTATCTTTTATGCAACATTTCCTAAAATATAAACCATTTAACAGAGCCAAGTTTGCAAGAAATGAGGAGGGATTCTACGCAAAGTAAAAACAAAAGAACAGCAAAAGAATAGAGAGAAGTGCATTCATAATGCAAGGAAATGGAATTTGGCAAAGGGAAAAATGGAAAAGGGAATGCAGGATTGTGAAGATGATTAATTTGACTGATAATGAATGGACATTGAACAAAAGCAACACAGGGGCACATGCAGGTGTTAAACGCACATTCCTTTGCTGCATATTGGCACATGTTAGGTAGCTCTCAATAAGAAATTAATCAGACATAAGCAGTGTTATGTGGCTAGTGCTACAATGACAAAATGGTACACAAACATCTATTTTCTAAAGATCAGTGTTTAACCTTTGGCACTTGCACATGATTTGTCAGCCTTAAGCAGGGAGGAGATGTGCCTGTATATGCATTACTGTTAATATCCTGATCTTTTTTTTTTTTTTTTTTTTTTGTCAAATCTGTGCTATTAAACTGACTGACTGAATGACTCTAAAATGCATCAGCCAGTTTGTTAATTGTAGTAACTGAGAATATCACCATCATCTGAAACAGTCAACATCATTAAATGAATCAGGAGCCCTTCATAAAAACTCCTTGCTGCCCACATTATCATATGTGATCGTATTATCTCCAAATACCAAAAAACATGAGCATGGTGACAATCTTGTAATCTTGATACATATCTCCCAAATTAATAGCAAACAACCTCAAGTATTGTTTTATACTGCAGCCTGGTCCAAAAATGTTTCTGATAAATCAATTACAGAATGTGTACAAAGTTTTTACCTGCATCCAATCAGGTAATGTCTTCTTTTTAACTAGAATCATAATAGGAAATGGACCAAGTAATCTTGGGAATGAAAAGAAACTGGGAAATCAACTTCATAGAGGATGATAAAAGCAACAATAAAGTAACAAAAGCCAAACAACATTTACAGTAAAAACACTAGTTTCACAATAACTCCTATTTACATATGAACAGCAGTCCTTCAAGTCTCCAGTTATAAAAAAAAAAAGAAAAACATTAAGACATTTGGAAGATAATACAGCATGAACATGTCTACACATCATAATCCCATGTATATATTTATATGCATGTAAACATATATACATATGCATACATGTACATCTATAAATATATATCTAATTTACAAATGTGGGGGTAATATACTGTACATTTATGGGGATAGCAGTCTCTCTCACAAGCTTTTCTTTTAAAACATACCTCATCCTAAACACACACAAAACACTCTTTAACGCACTGTATAAGCCACACATTAACACACATGCGCACGCACGCACGCACGCACGCACACACACACACACACACACACACACACACATAGCATCACCAGTCGGCATCCTCCTCTATGTAATAATCAGGTGTGGCTGTACCATCAAACAGGCCAGGGTCCAGTGACTTGCGTTGCTTCCCCCGAGTAAACACCCGTGACAGGGATCCTAGAGTCATCTTCTCCTTCTTCTTCTTACGCTTCTGGTCCTCCAGGTCCTCCATAGACTGAAGAAGAAGAGATAGGAAGCTCATGTTAGTCACTGACAAGTCACACTTCCTCTGATGCTGAGTTAAAAACGCCACCACCAGCACTGACTCAAAAAGCAGGCAGGCTGACACCCAGCAGACTGACAGGACAGAGGGAGAGACACAAAGGAGAAACACCAAGAAGGAGGAAGGCACATATAGAAAGATGTGGAGGTGTGATTACTTGGTCGATGGGGCCAGGCAGCTCTTACATTGCAGAGAGAATGCGTCCGGTGGCGAGGGGAGTTGATGTCGCTGGGTGTGGACGACCGGTCCCCATCAGCCGCCGAGGCATCAGAGATGACAGAGGGCTGGCGAGAGTGGCAGGGGCNCCGGTCCCCATCAGCCGCCGAGGCATCAGAGATGACAGAGGGCTGGCGAGAGTGGCAGGGGCTGATCCTGACCACAGCTGGAGGCGGCACACATATGTACATGCACACACACGCATATTCACAAAAAATCCTAGCATGAATGTCGGAAACCTCTAGAAACCCTCGTGTTAGTATGTTGGCGGCATCTGTAAATGCAAAAGAGCAACACCAAGCGAGATGGAGAGCTAGACACAGAGCAGAGGGGAGAGCCTACCCTGTCTGTCCATGTGTCCGTGGTAGAGCGTCTGCTGGCTCTGACGGATGGCTGCAGTGAGCGGCAGATCAGCCTGCATCACCCACTCCTGACTGCCGTTCACCACCGGCTCTGAAGGCATCGCCAATGAATGCCGCTTGGGTACATCCTTTGTCAAGGTGGCCAGAGACTGCTTCGCCTGGGGAATACATCACAACAGAAAGGAGGGATAAACTGAAAGTAAAACAGACTCACATGGATACATAAACTCATATAAGCACTGTTTATTGATACATGGCATCAGTGTATGCATGTCAATGACTAAGCACACTAGTTTAACTAAAAATTTAATTTTGGTGGTTGAAGTACCCAATATCTAAGTTTTTGTCAATGTTGAGGATATTAAAAACTTTCTTTTTTTGAGCCAAATTCATGCATATTTAATATTTTCCCAAGAACTACATTATTGACAGCCACTAAAAGAATATTAAGTCCAAGGGAAGCGAAGGGAAGAGAAGAGAAGAGAAGAGAAGAGAAGAGAAGAGAAGAGAAGAGAAGA
The DNA here is from genome assembly GCA_014773175.1 of Lucifuga dentata. Lineage (NCBI taxonomy): Eukaryota > Metazoa > Chordata > Actinopteri > Ophidiiformes > Bythitidae > Lucifuga > Lucifuga dentata. The sequence goes on from VXCM01000545.1 coordinate 182,003, forward strand.
GAAGAGAAGAGATGAGAAGAGAAGAGAAGAGAAGAGAAGAGAAGAGAAGAGAAGAGAAGAGAGGATTAGTTTGTGGCTGGGTTGTTTGACAGAAATTCTCCTGTGGCACTGATGCACCAACAAATCTGATCTGTGCTGCAGCTTGATGTGAGGATCTGTGGGTGGTTGTGAGTCGCAGAGGGAGGAGAGAGATTAATGACACACAGACTGAAAACTGTTCCTCTGAGGGATCAACACAGCAACACACACACACACAAAAAGAGGCATGAATTCAGCCCGAAGGCAGAATTAAAGCTTTGAGAGAGGGAAGGGATGTGTGGGAGACATAGCAGAGGAGCTTACTGCATACATGTAAACTGATATGCACAAACCCATAAAGGATCATTAACCTACACCACCATTTCTGCATTTCTGCTTTTAAGTGACACCTTTGTGCTCCAATTATTTTACAAAGTTGTGACTCAGAGTGTGTGCAGGGTGACTAACCATGGTGAGCTCGGCCTCCAGCTCTTTAATCCTGTTCTCCTTCATGTCCATCTGAGAACGCAGGATGTTGGCTTGCTCTGTGGCTTCTTTGGTCTGCCGCCTCAGGTCCCACTTCTCCCTCTCCAGCATGTCCTTCTCCTTTGCCAGAGCCTTTACTGCATCCTCACTCTCCTACAAACACACACAGTCACTGTTAATCCTCATTTTTCACTTGAATGATCAAAGGAGCTCTAAATTTGAGAGACAAGAAGTGTCTCACAATTATATGTTTCTCTTCTAATATCGTTCAGAATTTTTCAAATACATTTTCCTCCAAACTTGGCTTGTGAGTAAAGTAAATATAATGACACTGTGAATGTTGATTGTTGTAGTGATATCAGTTTTAAGGTTGCAGGCGTTACTTTTCTGTGCTGGTCGTAGTTGCGGATGAATTCTCGCAGTTGATCTTCTCTGCTCTCCAGTGTGGTGTACAGCTGCTGCATCTGACTCATCAAGTCTGCCTTCTCCACCTTTAGACGTTTACGGTCAGCTTTCATAGCTGCAACACACAGACATGTATAAAATCACACACCCAGCAGCACACATGAGTATACTGATAAGCAGTAAAAAAAAATAATAATTTTGCTTATACACATAAGATGAGTATCAGCAAGATTTGGTTGCCTCTGAGACAGAAAAGTCTTGCAGTTCTACGTTATAGCCACTAGATGTCACTGTGTCTTCTGTAAATTAGAAGCTGCAGCTGTTTTTTTCCAAACAAATGACGTAATCATTTTAAAAGTCAACTGTCAGAGTGACATCCATAAGTTAAGATGTTTTGGCTCGCATATTGAGATTGCATTGACACAGCCCACATAAGACCAATAATCTGATTATTTAACTTTATTTATTTATTTTTTAAAAATCAGCTTACCAGTAATGATGTAAGTGGTGGTGCTCAGTGCAAACAAATAAGATCTCCTGAGACTGTGTGCTCATGCGTAAGACTACAACCTGTATTTTTCACAACTGTAAACATGTGTCACACAGTAAGTATTCCCTGTGTCGGCGCCCAGCCTCCTAACAGTTTGTTCTCAACATGCAAACCTGTTTTTCAGCAGTTACACAACACATTTTATGAGCATGCATCTACCACCTGTGGTGGCTCACAGAGACAGAAACTTGCTAAGCTTTGTTTGTAAAGGGGTGTATGTGTGTGTGTGGGTGGGGTCTTAAAGCCATTTGGTAGTAGCAGCTCTTAAGTAAATTACCTCTTCAGTTTTCCACTAAATGTGTGTTACAAGCAATTATGCTTAATGCAGGGTCAACTCTGCTTGATTATTCTCCTATAGGTCGGAATTCACTATTGGCTTTTTTTTCAATAGCGCGTCAATATTTCAAAGCTTCTATGGCATGATTTATGGATCTATAATTACATGGAAGGAAACCTGGAGCCTACTTGGCAGCTCATCAGGAGCAACACCCATTTCAAAGACTGAATAATGTCTTAATATGTGCACTTAATGCTGCTGTACCTCTGTCTACTTTGCAGACTATGACAAAACAAAACACAAAAAAAGAAAAGATCAGGTTTCTCCCTCCTCTGTAAACTGCACACAGTTGCCTTTTATGTGCATACACATTTCATACCTTTGGGACATAAAGGACAAATTAAAGTTTATGTCTACTGGACAGACACCAACCTTAAATTCGATTTTAAAGACATTTCAAGCAATAACATCTTTTTATTGGCGCAATTTAATGCATCTTTTTGATGCATTAAATTCTTCAGTGAGATAAAGTGGATTTCATTCAGTTACAACTGCAAGCTTGGTTGGCTGCATTTCTGGGCTAGCTGTTGGTATAGAGAGACTCTGGTGGATTAGGTGGTGCTGACTGGGCCCACGTTGGCTTCTGACCTTGTAAAGCCTCCTTGGCACGATCCAACTCCTGCTCCTTGTCTCCCAGCTGCACACGGAGCTCAGTGGCAGACAGCAGATTGGCAGAGCAGCCACCCTGGGTCTCCTCCAGATCCTTACTTAACATGTCCTTCATTTGCCTCAGAAGGTGGACCTCCTCTTGAAGCTGGGCCACCTCCTCACGCAACAGCACTGTGGAGGAGGGAGGGAGAGAGTGAGAAATTTAGAGAATGCAACAGAGGAATGATTAGACTGACATTGGGAGGAAAGGAAATCAGAAGTAATGGAGATAAAATAAGAAGCAAGAATGAGAAGAAAGAAAGGGAGGAAAAGGGAAGGAAATAAAGAAAGAATAGGTAAATAGACTAAAATCAGCAGCTTTTTTTTTTTTTTTTACCCCAAGACTCACTCACACACACACTTAGCATGTCTGTGGTGTTTCAGAAATTCAGATAAATAGTGAGTGACAGACTCAGGAATGAAACTGGCAAGGGAACAGAGTAAGTGATAGACTGCAGTCTGATAAGACTTAATAAAATCCCAACACACCAGCGTGAGTTGTGTTGTTGTTCCTCAGTCTGTTTTCCATACAGTGTGCAACGCCTCCCAACCCTCAGGGAAAACAGGGAAGCAAACAGGAGCAGGAAACCAAGGAAAGGACAAAGCGAACCAAAGCATGAACTAGTGGACAGGAATTGGTGGACACATTTGCCCCCAGCAAGAGGACAGAAGATAGAAGATGAATAAGATGAGAAGAGTTCTTTCACAGTGTCAATTTTAGTCCACTAAGGGAAATTTATAGCAGCACAGAGGAACAATCTGTCATGGTGATTTATACTGCACATATACAGTAAGTGTACGATAGATCTGAGAAGATCTGCTACAGAAGAACGCATTTTTCAAAAAAAACAAAGATAAATGACATACAGGCAGCCAAACCTTCAAGCATACAGTTTAGTCTGCAATTCTATTAATATATTTGATGTCACACCGTAAAAACTTTGTGATATCTGAATATTATAGATCACAGCATGAACACAGAGGAACATGGTGAGGTGAAAAGGGGCAAAGTGGTGTTTGCCTGTATTTACTGCTGATCCAGGTAAAAGAAGTGAAATGCTATTTTCAAGTGCACACGTCTATGCAAGAACGTGTGTGTGTGTGTGTGTGTGTGTGTGTGTGTGTATGTGAAAGACAGAAGGTCTTCGCAGGCCTGCAGCCAGACGTTATGAGGCTGCAGCAGCATCGATAAGAGAAGAAGGGACAGTCCATCGCTCTCTGTCGACAGGCCTGTGAAAACACAGCAGGCAGCAAGGTACTGCTTGTGACAAAAAGAGTTTGTTTCCCTGAAAGAGCAATCTCTCACAGCCAGCTGCATGCCGCCTAAATCCGCTTATTCATCTGTTTACCTACAGGCTCTCCTAAATTTGTCGCGAGGAGCCCAGCTGCTGCTTTTGATGGTGCCAGACAGAAATCTGCATTTTGGGCTGCTTTTTTGAGCTCAGATTAATGTTCAGCTCTGTTTGAATGGTCAGCTGCACTTGCTGTGATGTGAAGGTTGAACTCGTGTTGTCGCTGTCAGCTTCATGAATACAAAAATTCTGTTTAACTAAAAATTTGTCAGATTTTTCTGAAATGAGGCATTTTGAATCTTGCTCTTTTTAGTTCAGAGCGCCGTACTAACATCACACATTACACGTTGTATCGTATTTATGTAACGTAATAAGTCGTAGAGCCCCAGTGACCACTTTATCAGTTATTCCTGTACAATCCAATCCGTTACAAGAGTACAATAAAGTTTGTACACCCATATTTATATAGGTGAGAACAAAATATTAGAACCCTGTGTCACTGTAATGCAACCAAATATAACACAAATACATCCTCAAAAACTTACATAAACTAAAGTTGATCATTATAGGTTCATAAAAGCAGGGTTTATTGCAGGGCTGTTATATTGGTTTGCATTAAATTTTACAAGTGACAAAGTTTTACAAAGTTTACAATTTTACAAGACATTGAGTGTGTGTAGTAGATAGTCAACTTTCAGTCAATTAAAAATGGCAATTTAAGGAATAGAGTTTTTTTTTTTTTTTTTTTTTTTGTAGAGAAATTTCAGATGTGGTCAGAATTGTAACCTCTAAAGAAATCATTAATATACAGTAATTCAATCAAGTATTTCCTATCACCCACCCCCAAAAGCAACTACACACACACACACACACACACACACACACACACACACACACGCACGCACACATGCACACGCACACACACACAAAGTTTGAGTTCTTTCACCTGATTGAAAACAGCATTGAAATCAAGATAAGAAACAACTCCAAGAATCTTCTTTTACCAAACATGTACACTGTAAAAAGTGACAAGTTGAACTTACTTTAAAAAATCTAGGAAACCGATTGCCTTGAAAAAGGTAAGTAAATATAACTATTAGTCTTAAGTTATGTTTACTTTGTGTCTACTTGAATTTAAGAATATATAGTTATATTTACTTACCCTTTTCAAGGCAATCGCCTAGATTTTTTCTAAGTAAGATCAACTTGTCATATTTTACACTGTAGGCATTTCAGTATGTCCATCTATGCGTGTGAAGAGAAAAGTAGTTTCACTGCACAACCTGGAGACAAACTCACATTAAGGGTATTCTCGCACATGAACCATATATATAGATAACTTACCTTCACATGCATAACATATGTATTAAAAAGCTACAAACAGAACTGTAAATCGTAAAAAGCAGTGTGTGTGCTCTGACCTCTGAGCAGCGGCGAGCATCCCAAGCCCTACCACTGAAGAAGAGAAAACCACTCTCCTTCCTAGTGGCCGATTCAATTAACTTCTCATCCAAACCTCCTATTAGAGTGTCCATCAAAGCCAACCAGAACCAGGCCATCACTCTCCATCCTTTCCCCTCACATATTAGACCTGTCACAAGCCAGCACACACACATACACACACACACACACACAGTTGAGTTGGAGAGGATCAGGGGAGAATGGTGGTTCATGATTAGTCTAGAGAAGAAGAAGAGGCCCTGTTCTCTGCTTGGAAAGGTGGAGCAGTCTAAGATGAACCACACACAGATTACAAGCTGCTCTATGTACAGTATATACAGTACACATGTGATCAAAGATGTTTACTATGACCACTGTTGAACTTTGAGTTTGTAGGAGGCTAAATTTAAAGCTACTACGCTTTAAAAATTCTTGTCACAGGCAGCATCATAATCAGACTAATTATCATATTGAATCATAACTAGACTTTCGACCACCAGTTCTCATTCCTGATCTTCAAGTACCACAGAAAAGCATATATTCCATCTCTCCCTGCTCTTCCAACACCTGATTAGCTAAACCAGGTATCTTCACTCGATCAAGAGTTGGTGCCTCTCAGATGTTGACCGGCTTAACACACCTGATTTAGTTAATTAAGACTGACAAGGACCAGGTCTGAGAACCACTGGTTGTGACTGACTGTCCTCATACAACCATTATTTCCTCTCAGGCAGGTTTATAGGAAGTTAACTGACCCTTCACTCAGCAGGAGTATTGTGACTAAATATGAAGACTTCAGTCTTATTAATTAAATGAATACCCCTTTAGCTAAACTACATTTATTTGCAAAACATCATAAAGAATACTGCAGTCAAGAACAATAGAACCATTAAAATAATAGGGTATTTTCATAAGGATGTCAGACAATGCTGCGCTGACAGCAGCCAACTGTTCTGCCTGTGGTGTTACGATATGCATGACTGTCATTTTTCCATGACAGTCTGTCTGAATGTTCAAGACTATATAATTTTGCTTGGTACAGTGTCTCTGGACAGCTATGTCTGTCTAAGACATTGCCAGAGGCAGCGATGCTTCATCTCTCTCCACTAATCACTCAGGCTCACTAAGTGATAGTATGATAACGAGGTCAAATACTAGTATTTTACATCTTTAATATGTCGACATAAACTGCTGTCATAACTGGCTTCTCCTGTATGTGGAGAACCAAATCATATTCACTCATAATATTAAGACGATAGTAATTCATAAAAATGCAAATAAAAAGACTCTTGACAAATAATTAATGAAACATGGTCATTTAAAAATATATGCATGTCATATTTATTTACATTTTAATTTTCTGACCCTCTCATTATTCTTGTAGCGTACCTTTCAGCAGTATAGACCCTGTAAGTCACTATTTAACATAGACATTTACATACGCTGCAGGGCTTCAGCTGCTGTGTGACAGTTCGAAGTGAGAGGGCTGCTCAGTCTGGTTAAACAGCCTCAGCTACTATGCAACAACTATGTTAGCAAGCCACAAGCTATGCCTGTGATAACTGCAGTCAATCGCAGACTGTTTCTGCATGAAAAGCAGCAGAGAAGATAACAAAGCTTCACAGTGTTAAGTACATTATTCCTTCCTGATCTCTAAGCAGGCTGTCATTAAAACGTATTATGAGGGCTGAACAGTACATACAGGCAGTGGAACACAGGGGATTTTTATTTTTTTTTTGCAAGAGCATTAGTGTGGAATGCTATCATAATAGGTCAACTTGTATATCCAAATATCGCACACTCTTTGTCAGTGCCCAAAGAATCTGGAAATGCAGCCTAAAGGAGGTCAGGATTGTCTCTGTTTTCTTCTTCCATGTTGGTTTTTACAGGTTGGTGTACAGCTACAATATGCTGTTTATACAGTGGATGGGGTAGGGTGTGTTTGTGTGTGTGTATGTGTGTGTGTGTGTGTGTGTGTGTGTGTGTGTGT